>JANAVB010009198.1:21130952-21332074 GCA_029216955.1 Iris pallida | reverse complement strand
TCAAAAAAAAAACACATTTTAGTCATAAAATATGCATATAATTGATGATAATTATATAATTGCGTAATTTTTATATTCGATTTTTTTTTTTACTTTGAACTTAAAATTCGAAACTAATAATTTTTTTTAATATTTTAAAATTGAAATCAAACAAAAAAAAAAGCTTTCAAACTGAACCGAACTTCATTCGGTCCCATTCTCGGTCCCTATGTTGTATGGTATTTCCGTCCATAAGCCACCGAACAACCCTTAGGCTGTGTTTGGTAGGAAGGATGGAAAAGTGGAAGAAAGAAAAAAAAAAATAGGATTTATTTTCCTTCCTTATGGAAAGGAAAACTCATTTCCTTCCTTTGTGTTTGGTAGCAATGATGGAAAAGATAAGGGATGCATTTTCCTTTGTTTGTTATGGAAGAAAAAGTGGAAGGAAAGAAAGTAAAAAAATATAGGGTTTACCAATTCTATTCTCAATTAATATCATTTATTTACCATTTGACTTCATGAATAATTTTTAAATAATACATTCATATGTGGGTATAATTGTTAATTACTACAAGCATTCACTTTTTCTTCCACTTTTCCTCCCACTTTTGGGAGGATTGGATTTCTTAGGTTTTGAAGGAAAAGTAATCCCTCTACTTTTCCTTCCTTCCTATTTTCCTTCCATACCAAATAAGAGAAAATGAGTCTTTCCCTCCACTTTTTCCTCCTCTATTTTCCTTCCTTCCACTTTTTCCTCCTATCAACACACCCTTAAGTTGTCTACTTATTTGTGAGTGTTGGTTTCGTTAATTATCACTAAAGATGCTGAGGAAATTACATTCTGGTTGTCAATAGGGAAAAAAAAAGAAGAAGGTATTATTATATTGAAAAGAAATAGTTACTTGAATGAAAAAGAAAATATCTTCCGTGGGTTTGTGACCTAGTGGTAGCGAGGGACCCGACGCGAAAGGCACATATTCGAATCCCTAATTGATATTTGTCAAACCGAAAAAGGACACATAAGAAAGAGAAGAAAAAATTCCAAAATTTTAGAGTCGGTTTGGTTATACTTTATTTGGTTATGTTTTGAGTTTAAACTCAAAAACTTACACAAATCATGTTAGCCTCCTTTGTACCAGGCCCAACCCAATCCCAACGAGGCCCAGAACATATTGGAATCATTCGCCCACTGAAGATTTTTTTTGAGGTATCCTTTTCTCCGAGCTGGCGAGCAATGTCAAGAGAGGATTCCAACCGTATCATCCCCACGGGACCCCTCCGGTGTACCCAACAGGCTACACCCCCACGGACCCACTGAAGATTTCCTAATCGGTCTTCGTATAGGCACAGAGTTCAATAGGTGCATGGATGATCGTTCAGTTTTTTCCCAATCAAATCGAAATAGCCAAAATTGAACCGAAATTATAAAAATCCAAAGACAAAATCAGTCATAACTAAAATCGAAACAGAACCGAATCGAATAATATATTCGATTTATTTGATTTCTTCTGTTGGATTATTTCTATTATTAATAGATTGAAACCAAAATTAAAATTATGGTTATAAATTATATTAAAATATAATTTTTATACACATGTTGGGTGTATTTTAAAGTTGGGCTCAATGTTGAACTATTTGATAAATTATCAAAATTGAGCTACACAATATATACATAAAATTGTTGTTTACAAAATATACATAATTTTTATTATAAAATATGTATAGAGTTAAGAGTATTTTATAATTACGTAAGTTTTATTCAATTTTGGACCGAAATCCAAAATCGATTTTTTATTTTTTTACTATTTTCAAAAACTGAAATGGAATACAGCCTGTTAGATGATGGGCCGCTTGTGACCAGATATTTTTTTAGTATTTTGATCCGCCCCCATATTTGATGGTAGTTGTATGTATTCTCTATCCTTTATAATTTTACGTCACACAAATAAATTAGATGGGCCGCTTGTGAGCACACTAAAGCCTGTTAGACTTCTCTAGTTCCTACTTTAGTCCCACATCGACTAAGCGCTATTGTTCTCTTTTCCATATTATACTTCATCCGGTGTGACGTTCGTCCCTTCGGGGACATCCGATAAAATTGGAACGATACAGAGAAGATTAGCATGGCCCCTGCGCAAGGATGACACGCACAAATCGAGAGATGGTCCAGATTTTTTTTCCCCCTCACTCGCTCGATCGTCTCTTTTTCTTCTTGTTGTTGCAACGAGAAACCCTAATTATTTGATCGGTCGATCATCCTCTTCTTCTTGCTTTTGAAGTCAGGTCAGCTCCTTCGCCTCAAGCTCTAAATAAGTTTGATCGATCCTCTTTTATGTCTGACTATTTCTAAAATTATTTCTTAATTTGGTATCGCCTTTTTTGGGGGGAGGAAATAGTAGCTGAAGCTTTGGGTCAGTCAACAATTAACACTGTCGATTTACGAAAGGGATTTGATTAGACTGTGAGTGGAATGCCTGCAGTAAGTTACAAGAGCAAGCTAGACCGACACATGTAATGTGCGTCGCACTGACACGGACACAAGACGACACGGTTGGAACGGCACCTATTTTTGGTATGTCCTAGCATATTTTTGGGGTACGTAGTTGCGTCCGATGGCAGCACGGCACCAGAATTGATTTCCTGAGCGTAGTTGTTGTCGGATCAAAGAATCCAGGATAACATAAAGGAAGGGCTCATCCGCATTTGAAGATGGTTGTGGATTAAGACGTTGGGACGGTGGACCATACAGAAAGAGCAACATGAGTTGAGACACAATTTGAGGCTTAAGGAGGATGCGAGCCAAGGTGGAGATTTGTTGGAGTTCCTCGCATCTTTTTGGTTGATGGGAGAGCAAAGTTTAGTTGAGGCGTTAATATAAGGGTTGGTCCTCAACTTAATAAGGGGTTCCCCATTTTAAGTCATACCGGCCATGCCCAATATTGTGCCTAAACTCTGATTGCTCTTTTTGTGCGGTCCCCACCCAACATCAAATAGTGGTGATCTATGTTGTACGGATACGTATACGACATGCCACGTTATGGAGACGAACACTTATTTTTCATGTGTCCTAGTGTATTTTGGAGTATCCGGGTTTGTTGAATACATATTTGATACGTGTCCGACAAGACACGATCCATATTTTTGGGGTGTATGTGCTTCCTAGGTGGTGATGCAACATGTTATAGTCAATACTTGGTTCCATAGGCCATGCCACCTAGAAAGGAAACAACATCAAATTGAAGGTTCTTACAAATTGTATCAAGTTGGTATAATGGATACAACAAATGATGCATGTTATTTAGAGTCGAACCTTATAAAGAAAGGATTTTTGGAATGGCTATATTATAAAAGAAAGCGGAATAGGGCTATGATACAGTTAAGATTATTTCATTTTTTTCAAAAGAGAGGAAAATGGTGTGTTTTGTCAAGGAATCCAGATGTGAGAACCTTTTATTTCAATTTGGTTTAACTAATCAAGTACATCTTCACCGTTTTGTTATCTTGGTGGTTATTTATGAAAGAAATGAAGTTGCGATGAGTCACAATTGCAAAAAAATCTCCATTGTGAATCACTGGTTACGGATTATAACTTACAAGTTATATTAAGACAAGTAGAAACCTCACAACTTTATCTGTTTTGAAATGAGTTGGATTCTTTATGGGTTGTACTTTGATTTGTTGATGATGGGCTAGATGGTGTTTGTAATCAATGCAGCAATGATATCTTCATCCCTCTTATCTGAAGTTCGTATTGAAGGTTGGCATTGACACCATTCTAGGTCATCTGGTAATGAAGTGTATTTAGAGGATATAAGTTACCTGAATCTAGTGGCGACGTTGATGCAAATACCTACTCTTGTGGTCACTGTACAGATTTCCTCGTGTTTTCTGAAGTGTAATCTCTCTCTTTTACCCATAGTTTAAAGTATCGGCCGATACCGATCCGATACAGCCGATACCGATACGGTTTGGCATGTCCCGATCTGATACCCGATACTGACGAATACCGACATTGAGGGTCTCTTTTCCGGTTAATCCGGAAAAGAAAATTGAACGAAAAGACAAATCAATAATGGTTTGAAGCATAATAAGGTTGTAAAAGCTTGTGAAAGAAGAAAATTGATATATTGCATGTAAACCATTCGGTAAGGGTGACTACTATTTCATTTAATTTCAAAACTACTAAGAAATAACACTGGAAATACTTAAAATTATGCCTAAATGTATAAATATATTTTTTAAATGTTAATAATTTATTAATAATTATTGTTTTCCGATACCAAAAAATTCGATACTCTGACCCAAAACCGCCGGTACTACCGAAATCGCCGATACCGATATTCATAACGATTCCGATACTGCGAACCTTGCTTTTACCATCCTCACAAATCGGTTGTCAAAATTATTGCTAGTATCCTTATTACATTACCTTTAAAAGTTCTTCAGAACTTATGTTTGCTTGTGGTTTTCTCTAGAACTAGATAGTTGGAATTTGAAGTTTAAATAAAACGAAGGTGGTTGTCTATTAGGTTTGGAGAGAAGTGAATATGTTCTCCTTTATGCAGAGAAGCGTTGGGTAATTTTATACATCATACATTTTGTTTACCCATGGATATTGAGTCTTGTCGATGTTGGACGATTGGACCCTTGATGGTCGTAGGGACCATGATCGTTTGTCCAAGGATGGTGTATTTGTGTATGGCTTATACATGAAGGGGGACACTATTGAGCTGAGTTTGTGTCATTGAGCCCTGACATAGGAAATGTGAATTGTAGATAATGTGGTTGGACCCAAGACTTACTTCTTAAGCTATGGATTGCACACCACATTATGGAGGTTTTACTATCACTCCGTGTAGTATAAATATCCTCACAAAATTAAGGTCATCAATCATCCTATTTAATGCTTCAAAATTAAAACCTTTGATTGAGAAACAAATCCTTTCGGGTTCTAGTATGTCTAAGGCCAAGACCACCAGCTAGTATTTTTGAACTTTCAATAGCAAAATACTTCTTTGGCATTGACAATTCCTTTTGTGACAAAGGTTAATAACTTATTGGAACTTTGGAGGCATTACATTGTTTAGTCCTTTTCAACATGTTAAATACCCTGGGAAATAGTAGACTAAGTAGAGTGGTTAAATGTTAAAAAGTAATTTTGGAAGTTGTTGCAATTGTCCCAATAGTTGAAGGGTTTAAGTGCAATCGTTCCCTTATTTAATGGTTAATACATAGGCCTGTGATAATTGCCAAGGATAAAGTCCCATCATGTTTCTTGTTTGTTCTTATGAACTTTTAAGATGATAAAATATTATTCTTCACCCTCGTTAGACCTGCTTAATGTCCAAGGCTCAACCCATTGCAATGCTGTTTGTCCCTAGTTCTCACTTGACTAAGACACTAGATGAGAGTTCCCAGGAAGTCTCATTCAGCAGGACATAGGTCATCCAAATGAATCAATTCCCTCTTTCTTCACCCGCTGAAGATTCCTAATCCTTGGTTTGTCACAGCCAAGTACTCAACAGGTGAGACCCAAATCATAAGTTTTTCCTTAAGAGTTTTTCACACCATATTTTCTTCTCTATTTGAGAAGTAAATCAGTTTGCTAGTGAACCCCAATCATAAGTTTTATGACAATCAATGCTGAACATATTTGTTGGTTATTGTTATGGACACAGAAATTTTGGTAGCTCTTTACTGTGTGTTAGCTACTGGCAACTGCCACTTATTTCAATAATTATAGATGATGTTGGCGATGGATGATTGTTGTATAAGATACTTTATATGTTGTACAGTTTTAATGGAGAGCAAGGCCCAGGTGCAGAGTCAAAACTATGCAGCTGACATTGAAACTATAAAAAAGCACAACTCCGGATAGGACCATACATTCATAAGACTCCAGTTCTCTCTTCCACAACTCTAGATGGCTTAGCAGGCAAAAGATTGTATTTCAAATGCGAATGTTTCCAGAAGGGGTGAGTTTAATACTTTTTTTTGGGACAGAAGAGTATGGTAATGGTACTAACTTACTTTGTAATGGAACTTAGGGGAGCTTTCAAATTTAGAGGTGCTTCCAATGCTATATTTTCACTTACGGATGAGGAGGCCGCTAAAGGAGTAGTTACACACAGCAGGTTTGATTTGTGCTAATACACTAATATGGTTTTAAGCACAATGGTGGTTTATATCTTTCTCATATGTAATTCTGACATTTGGTTCCATTTAGTGGTACCATGCTGCAGCTGTTTCTTTGGCTGCAAAACTGCGTGGTATCCCTGCTTATATTGTTGTACCAAAAAATGCACCGAAATGTAAGGTTGAGAATGTGAAGCGATATGGTGGTCAGGTTATTTGGAGTGAAACAACGATGCTATCAAGAGAGAGCACTGCTAGTAAGGTGCAACAAGAAACGGGTGCAGTTCTGATTCATCCATTCAATGACACTCGTATAATTAGGTATGTTTGGTTGTCTTTTGTTTTAAAATTCCTAACTTTTATGTGAAAACTTGTTGCATTTTTATCTATCAAAGAGTTGTTGGCCGTCAAATCATGTTATAATAGGTATTTCTATCCTCTCATTTATAGAGACCAATCCATTTAGAGGTTTCGAAATATAATTACTAATGGAACCAGCCTTAGTTAAACATAAACATGCCTACATATTCTTGAAGAGGTTTAAAGGAAATTATTTTGTTATGATAGATTTATACATGGCTATTAATATAACACGAACATGTTAATTAGATATGAACAGTATATCGTTGCAACCACTGGAATGAGTCAGATATGTTCTACGCACGAATTCTTTGTTCTTGCAACTACCACATTTTTCTAATCAATGGAATCAGACTTCAGCATTTAAAAGAAACTTTTAAATATTTTAAGTACACTTTTCTTTACACAAAGTTACAGGCATGCGATTTGGAAACAAAATAATTGTACTTTGAAAATCTCTTACTCGTTAGGGTGACAGAGTTGTAGATGCACTACACTTTACCTTCAGAAGAAGTAATAACATAATGCTTCTTCAACTTTTTGTCGGAAAAAAATGAACTGGACGTAAAAAAAAAAAAGTTTTTTGAACTTTTGCTTACATACAACTGGAGACAATGTAAAATGTCTGCTTACTCAAGGAAATTAAGAAATGTTATGAAAAAGTGTCAACTAGTCTCTCAAAGACAGTTCTAATTTGCTTCTCTCAAAGACCGTTCTAATTTGCTTCTAATATGTGTCACTATATGAAATATATCATCATAGTTTTTTGTCATCCAAGCCTTATGCCTTCCAGAAAGGTCGGAGGGTGCCACTATCTGTAATGATAATTGCAAGACTTGTGATGAGAACAAAGTTTAAAAGACCATGTGGTACCAATATGTATGAACCACATAATATTGGATTAAAGCAAGCCTATCTGAGACTACAGAGAGGAAATTGGTATCAGTGGTATCTCTTAATCTTGTATGATGCTAATATTTGTCCAATTTTGTGGCTGCTATGACCCAAAAATAGTTTAAATTACTATTGTTTCATCACTTCATGAAACTATACGGGAACTGTGAGTCTGCCACAAGGGCACCACTGATTTCCTGGTGTGATTTGGAGTATCCGTGCTGTGTGTTGAGTCCGACACGACACGAATAGGTGACCAATTTTGAAATGTATTGGATAGTGTTGCATTTTTCCCTATCAATGTTTAGTACGCCTGGAAATCTTGTTCTACATAGGTATTCATATCCTCTCTTTTCTCGAGACCTTTAGAGGCTTTTAAATTAATTTACTTATAATTTACTGGGCACCAAGCTTAGCTAAATACATAACATGCCTAGTACCTAAGTATTCTCGACGAAGTTTAAGAAAACAATTTTGGTATTATAGATTTGTATATGACTATCAATATAACGACAACATGTTGATATCAAACAGTCTATTGTTGGCAACATTGAAAATTTGGAACAAGTCACCAGGGCCGGCCCTGAGTTCATGGGGCCCTAGGTGAACATTCAAAATGCTCCCCCCTATATATTATGTAAAAAGATTAAAAATAAAATAAAAGTAAATTAAAAAAATGTTGCCACCGACAATTTAACTAAGGACCTCTAGTGTGCAAGTCTAGCATAATAACCACTACAACACAATTGTTTTGTATTAAAAAAGGCTCATGGTATATACTAGTTCTATTTTAGATACAAGATTATTAATATCTTAAACTGATTTTTTGGGCCCTCCCGGTCCGTGGGCCTTGGCCGGTCGTCCTGGTCGTCCTGGGAAGTTACATCCTAAAATTGATGTGCTGAATCTCATGATATGTGTTAGGGTCCTTCACTGGGTTGTTATTTTTTATTTGCTTGTGTAGTATGGATCTAGAATCAACCTGAGTAGAATAAGCTCATTCTTTTGTGCTTATGCTATTTTGCTTGCACTAAAAGAATAATGGAGGTGAGAGTCATCATGGTTGGAAAGATAGGTTTGAGGTTCTTTGGCCTTATTAAGATTGTATAGCTGATATGATAGAGGTCAAGTTATTTAGAGAATAGAAACCAAGATTTTACCAATATGGATGGAAAAGGCAGTAGTCAAGATGAATCGAGGCTTTATTGAGTTAGGAATTAGTTATATTCAAAGGCAGAGTATTCCCTCTTTTGTAGGTGTTGGTATATTAGAATAAGTATATTGGAATATCATGTTGGTATATTTGGTATGTCAGAATATGCCACAGGATATTCCACAGAGGGTTTAATGTAACGAGGAGGATTGTAAGGCTATATAGCCATGAGATTATCAATAAAATTATCACAAATATTCAACATGGTATCATAGCCACCAAAATTCTAGCCGCCGACACATTTCCCAAACCCTAAACCTAGTCGTCACCGTCATCACCATCCGCACCACCACAGCCACCGCCGCCGCCACCAGTCGCTGCACGTCGCACTCGCCGCATACCGACCCCGCCGCCACTACCCGCTGCACGTCCGCACGTCGACCACCTCACTCGAGCCGACCGCTGCTTCGCGGGCACCTCCGTCGCACGTCGCGGCTGTTGCCGCTGCCGCTGCTCGCGACGGCAGCTGCTCGGAGACACCCGTCCGACGGCGCCCACTCACCTGTCAGTTGGCCCACCGTCCACACCACGGCAAAGTCGCAATTTTCGAAGTCTTCCGCGGGATCATTCCGGACATTGAAGGCCTAGATCCGATAAAGAGAGACATGATCGGATCTAGCAGAGGACGAGCGTAAATCGTAGAACGGGTGTGAGGTGATCAGAGAAGAGGACGATCGATGGAGGAGATCATCAAGAAGCTGGACCCTGCGGAGGTTGCAACGTTGATAAAGCTCTGATGAAACTGTTGGTTGGTGAGAGCGCGACACGAACATTGACGAAGTTGGAGCTTTCCTCCATCGATCTGAAGCTTGATGTACAGCTACCTACCTGAGTTGGTCACAGCGGGTGAGGAGAACTCTCGCAGGAAAGAACCTGGAGGGTTTCCTGTCAGGAGAGAAGACAGTCGGACGAGGGCTCGGCAGGACGCGACGAGTGGAAGTCCACTCATATAGTGATCTACATTTGGCTTCTCAATTCTTTAGTCCAGTCAATCGTCGCCACAGTGGATGGCATCGAGATGGTGAAGGACGTGTGAGAGAAATTGAGGAGGACCTACGATGGTGTAGGGAACAACTTGCGGGTTTTCCAGATCAAGGGAGATCGACAACATCGTACAGGGAGAGACGGTGCAGGAGTATGCCACGGAGTTGGAGCGTCTGTGGTTGGATTACGATCACTCCTCTGATCGGACGAGCTGCGGGGACCCGAAGTGTAAGGAAAGACATGTATGTCTGCAGGAGAGGACGATGAAGTTTCTTAAAGGGCTGGCTACAATATTTGTTCAGAGGACTGCACTACTTCTAGCCCAACCGAAGATTTCCACCCTTAAGGAGGCTATCTCGGCCATGATCCAGGAGGAGACTCGTATCAAGCTGCAGGTAGGGACATGTGGTCCTCCTGAAGTAAAGTTAGCACTGGCGGCTACCAGTTCGAGCGACACAGGACCTAAGGGAGAGCCATGCTAGCACAACCGGCAGTGCTACAACTGTGGAGAGATGAGACATCATCGGTATGCTTGCACCAAACTACCTAAGAAGGGAGATACAGGTGGTGGACGTGAACAGTTCGGTGGACGTAAACATTTGGAGGACGTGGCTGTGGGGTCGACGGGGTGGTCGAGGAGGTTATCGAGCGAACCTGTTGGCAGCAGAAGGAGATGGGGGAGCTGGTGGTACCTTTACTGAGGAGGATCATGCATTGATGGGCATGCTGGAGGCACTCAGGAGGAAGCATAGAGCGTCAAACGATGGAGACAGGAGGAGTGGAACCAAGGAGACGTTCACCTTATTCTTCGCTGGAGGTAACGCCGTCATGTATGTCCATCCATCAGATGGTACTGACGACTCATTCGTCCTTGTATTTATGTCTTCCCTTAAATCGTCAGACTGGATTATCGACTCGGGAGCATCTCGACATGTGACGGGGAATGCTAGTGAGTTCTCCTACACTCACGTAGCATCGGCGGCAGACAACATTCAAACAACTGACGATACTTTCCAGCCAGTGGTCGGTAAGGGTACTGTAAATTGTACAGGTTCAGTAAAATTGATCAATGTTTTTCATGTTCCATCTTTTCCGGTCAGTCTTTTGTCCATCAGTTCTATAATCCTCCAACTAAAATGTATTGTCTCTTTTGATATTCCTAAGGTAATCTTCCAGGAGAAAGACGGGACGAAGACTTGGGACTGGCACTTAGCACGAGGGACTGTGGTACCTGGATTGAGAAGGCTGGATTCAGTATTGATGTCTATAGCAAAGAAGGCAGGAATAGGACGACTGAAGATGAGTGCCAAGGATACATTATACTCCACTATAAGAGGTTGGGACACTCCTCTTTTGCTACTTTAAGTAAATTGTATCTAGCTATTTATGAGAAAACAAATAAGGAGAAACTAGTATGTGATGCATGTGATTTAGGCAAACTTACTAGGAGCTCATATGCTAGTACGGGTCATAGGAGCTCGTCTGTTTTTGATATATACATTCTGATATTTGGGGGCCATGCGCCACTACTACTATGAATGGTTACAAATATTTTGTTTCCTTCATTGATTGTTGTTCTCGTGTCATTTGACTGTATTTGATGAAGAATAAGAGTGATGTATGTACCTGTTTTCGGGACTTTCATAAACATGTCCAAACTCAGTACAGGACAGTGGTGAAGGCACTGAGGTCTGACAATGGGACATAGTATACCAATAGAGCACTTGTGGAATACTTGTTAGCCCAAGGGATACATCATCAGACCACCTGTGCATACACACCAACACAAAATGGAGTAGCAGAAAGGAAGAACAGACACCTTCTGGAGGTGACAAGAAGCATGATGATCGATATGAATGTCCTACAAAGTCTGTGGGGACATACAGTGTTGACAACAACTCAACTAATCAATAGGATGCCCTCGAAGGTAATGGATGGAAGTCTCCATGTGAAATATTGTAAGAAAATAATAGTGGGATACTCCCATTAAATGTGTTTGGCTGCGTGTATTTTGTGAAGGACAACAGACCGTCAGTTGGAAAACTTGATCCTAGAGCAGTCAAGTGTATCTTTGTGGGCTACTCGACGACTCAAAAGGGATATGTGTGTTGGAGTCCAGTAGAGAAGAAGTTTGTGAGCATGGATGTTCACTTCAGGGAGCATGAGCCATACTACCGTCAGGAGGGAACATCAAACAACTCACATGATACTGCGAGTATGAGACGAGAGGGAGAGATGATGAAAGCCTGGGGACCGATTTAGGAGTATGGCATAGAGGCACGGTTGAGGAGGAGAATGAAGGTGAAGAGGAACAGGGGGAGGAGATGAGAGGTTTTAGGCACACGGCTCAGGGGGAGATACTTACCTATAGCAGGAGAGGGAAGCAAACTGCACGACCAGTACCTACAGTGCCAGTGCCAAGTCCATTGCCTGCGTCCGTCTCGACTCTTGAGACACCTACACTACCATCAGATTCTCCTTCAGGTGATATCATTCTTCCTACTCCTCAACACCTACTCCTCCACACCATTATCAGTACGGAGGACCACTTGCAGCAAGGCAAAAAAATCTTCCTGTTAGATATGGTTGGGACCTTGCTCAATTTGTTTCATATGATCATATCTCCTCTTCTCATGGAGCATTCATTGTGTATTTGGATAGTTTACTATACCTAACAATTGACATGTTGCCAAGAACGATCCAAAGTGGAAAGCGACGGTGCACGAGAAGTTGGGGGCTCTTGAGAAGAGCCACAGTTGGGAGCTGGTAAAACTGTCAGAAGGGAAGAGAGCAGTCGGATGCAAGTGGATCTTTACTGTGAAGCAGAACCCAGATGGACAAGCTGAGCGCTACAAAGCTCGATTGGTGGCAAAAGTATACAGTAAGACGTACGACATTGACTATGACGAGACCTTTGCACCAGTGGCGAAGATGAGCTCTGTCAGGATCCTGATTTCTCTGGCAGCAAATAGTGGGTGGAAGCTACATCAACTGGATGTGAATAATGTATTTTTTTTGGAGATCTAGTGGAGGAGGTGTACATGGAGATACCACCATTCGGCACCAATCAGACGGTAGGCAACGTCTGCAGGTTGAAGAAGTCCTTCTATGGACTGAAGCAATCTCCTCGAGCGTGGTTTGACAAATTCAGGAGGGCGATGATAGGAATGGGATATCGGCAGATCAATGCTGATCATATTGTGTTCTTTCGTCGTAGTGGAGGCCATATCACCATGCTTGCGATTTTGTGTGGACGATATGATTATCACAGGAGATGATGAGCAGGAGATCGCCCGACTCAAGGAAAAGTTTGGCAAGGAATTCGAGGTGAAGGATCTTTGCCTTCTTCGGTACTTCCTTGGAATTGAGATTGTTCGAGAAACAGAGGAGATTGTTCTTTCTCAGAGGAAGTATGCACTAGACCTTCTTACAGAGACAAGGATGTTCGGATGTAAACCTGCAGCGACGTCGTTAGATCAGAGGTTCAAGCTGGCTGTTGAGGCTGGGAACCAGTTGACCGGGATATATACCAGAGACTGGTGGACAAGTTGATCTATTTGGACACATCCGTCCTGATATCTGCTTTGCAGTAAGTGTGGTGAGCTGCTACATGCATGACTCACGGAAGGGTCATATGGACGCAGTGTATCAAATTCTGAGATACTTGAAGGATGTCCTCGGGAAGGGACTGATATTCAGGAAGATAATCACGTGAGCATCGAGGGCTATTGTGATTCTGACTGGGCTAGCTGTGCTGATGACATGAGATCTATCTCGGGATACTGTATATTTGTAGGAGGCAACTTGGTCTCTTGGAGGAATGAGAAGCAGTCAGTGGTGGCCAGATTGACAGCTGAAGCAGAGTACAGAGCTATGGCATTGGAAATTGCAGAGCTGCAATGGTTGAAGGGTATGCTGGTGGAGCTGAAGCTAGATCAAGGAGCCAAGATGAAGCTGTGGTGCGACAACCAGTCAGCTATTAGTATCGCCAACAATCCAATACAGCATGACAGGACCAAACACGTCGAGATCGATAGGTACTTCATCAAGGAGAAGTTGGATAGTGGACTACTGGAGCTAGGCCACGTTCCAACCAAGGATCAAGTAGCAAACGGACTGACTAAAGACTTAGTTCTGTGAGTATGATTAGAGGATGTGACAAGATGGGCTTAGTGAATATCTTTCGTCCATCTTGAGGGGGAGTGTTGGTATATTAGAATAAGTATATTGGAATATCATGTTGGTATATTTGGTATGTCAGAATATGCTACATGATATTCCATAGAGGGTTTAATGTAATTAGGAGAATTGTAAAGCTATATAGCCATGAGATTATCAATAAAATTATCACAAATATTCAATAGTAGGTCCAGCACATTTTTAATATTGGGTCGGGCCAGCCCGGGCACGTGCTTAATTGGGCCGGCCGGCACATAGGCCAATTTTTCGGGCCGGACTCGTGCCGGGCTGGGCCCCACTTGACAGGTCTACAAGTACCCCTTACCAAAGGATTCTTTTCCTATTTTTGTCATTTTTATCAATTAGCACTTCAGGATTCTCTATAATGGCATATAATGCACAAGGATGGTAGAAAGCAAATGGATTAATCATGGTAACTCACCCTCTCAAGAATAGAAGTTTATCCTTCTGCACTTTGTAAATGCCTTTCATTCTCTCCAATATTAGGTTGCCAACTATGTTGCACAAATACCAATATGATACGGGTATGACAATGCTTATGGTGTGTCCAAGTGTATTTTGGAGTGTCCATGTTGTGTGACACGTGACTGATATGTACCCGAAACGGGCATGATACAATACATTATCAAATTTGGATTATTTGTTCCTCCTTGACTGCCAATCACCCCATCAAGGGACGTCCAATATACTGGTTTGGACACCAAAAGCAAAATACCACAGTAAGCTTCATAACTTTCATTACTTCCAAAATAGTGGAAGCAAATAAAAAAACAATCCACAATAAAGCAAAGACGGGATCTTCCCAAGCTGATGTTGATAATGAATTGTATCTACTTGGATTTGTAGAATACTATCACAAAGTGATCCAAAGTAAAGCACTTCAAAACACCTTTTTGATTAAGGAGTAATATGATAAGGGAGGATTGAAGCTGTAGGGAAGTTTCCATTTGGTTAATTTCACTGGGCTCTTGAGGTCAACTTTATCTATAAACGCACAACTCGTTTGTTATGAAGATGTATAACGATCAGTTTCCTTACTGAAATCTACCCAATGTACTGTTGCTTTGTTGGCTCATCCTTGCCAGGAGGCAGACTTAGGTAGGGACCTATAAGGCTGGTAGAAAATGGATAGTTGCGTAGCATTATACCATGATTAAAAATACTTGTAGCATAACTTAGTTCTGGATCTTCCTTTAGACAAATATTCCAACTCCGCACTATGTTATGTTTATCCACCATTTACTTTGTTACTTGTGTATTTATAGTCCTGGCTACACTTTGTGATTTGAAGGGATGTCCTTTTGGTGGAGAATAGATGGATGAAACTTGCGTCTGTTAGTTATGAATCATGCTTTATAACACACTTCAACTTAGGGGAGAACATTCGGTCTGTTCGGTCCAACCGAACCGCATTTTCCTTCAACCGATATAAAACCGAATCGTTCTCTCTCTTTTTTAACCCGAACCGAATTTTTTGGACACCGATCCTAACTGGAACCAAACTAAAACAGTTCGGGTTTCGGTTAATTTGGTTTGCCTGGGCCACATTATTCTAATGGGCCGGATCTGTAAATGTCTCTTTTGAGCCTTTCCTGTCTAACAAATTGGACTACATTATTCTAATTGGTTGGGCTTGTAATATTAGGATAAAAATGTATTAGAAAGGTAAATTTCAGTGCAGCCTTTTTTGTTTAGCCTTTTTCTTTTTTGTTCAGCAAAAATGTATAGTCTTTCCTCTTTGTCTAGCAAAATTTTAAGCCTCTTCTCCACTAAAATTGTAAGCATTTCAATTTTTCCTCTTTGTCCAGCAAAATTTTGAGCCTCTTCTCCAGTAAAATTGTAAGCGTTTCAAATTTTCAATAACCTTATTACCCAACTGATGCAAAATATACAAATACAAAAATGAAGATTATCATCTTAGTGCTCAAACGCCCCAGTTTTCCAATAAATTTATGCCCGAGTTATCATGAGAACAAAGATTTCACAAGAACAAAGATATCACACTCACATGAGTATTGCTCCATTTTTAACCCAAAAAAATACATATATAGACAAATTAAACCAAAACAATCAATCAAAGCACAACTAATTAATAACTCCTTGCCACTTCACTAGCCCTATACTACTAGTCCTCTCCAACCATCTTCTCCTTCGCTCGTTGATGCTGATGCTCCTTAATCCTTTTAAAGTTGCTCCTTCCTCTGGAGCACCAAATAAACTTAGGGTTCAGGTTTCAATAAATTTTACAAACAAAACAAATATCAAAACCGAATGAAAGAAAAACTCACTGGTAGGTTAAAAACCCAAATATGGAACCTCATTGCTGGTAAATACCCAGCCTGGAACCTCATAAACGCGTTCATCAGCGGTCATTGTTAGCACAATGACTGCAATCTTGTCCTCCTATAACCAAAAACTTTAATAATTGAAAGTCAGCTAAATCAGCAATAAGCTTTGTCCACAACCATAAACTTCACGAAAATAATTGAAAATCGGCTAAGTAAGTATACCAGAACCACAAGCAACCAAGCAATAGAGGGAAATGAAAGAGATCGGAGCCGAAAAATCTCACCTTGACGATGAGCTTCAGGTACATGTCATCGGACCTCGGGGCCTTGCGCTTCTCCTCTTGCTCCTCCCGTCGGCGACGAGATCGATTCCCTAATATTAGAAAGAGGTCGAAGAACTTGGGATTAGGGTTTGGACGGAAGAAGCTAGGGTTAGGGTTTCAACTCTTAGATCAAAACTCATCAATAAATATAGAAAATAATCATAGAGAGTAATTGAGAATTCAACTCTTAGGGTTCTAGTCTCTTGAGGACTTGGACTTGATTTAGAGAGAGTGTATAAATCGTAGAAAATAAGATATTTGGGCCATAACCAAAGAAATTTTCTTTCCAAGGCAGCGGAGCAGCAAAAGCATAAGAGAGAGTATTTAGGTTTAGGGTTGGAAAGTGGAAACACATATATAAACATAGGGGAGAGTAAATTTGTAATTTTTAATCGGTTTTTGGTTTGGGTCGGTTTTCAAAGCCTAAAACCGAAACATGAACCAAAAACTGAATTTGTGTAACTTTGAAACTGATACCCGAACCAAAATTACAAAACGGCAAAAATAGTTTTTTTTTTTGTTCAGGGCGGTTTTAGGTTTTGAACTACGATATGCTCGGTCCTACTTCATCTTTTGCTTCCCTTTTCACTGAATTAATGCGGTTTTTTGTTGCATCTAGTCCCTCTTTTATTTCTCATGGTAAATACTCGAGCTTTAAAGTGTCTATGGAACATGAGATTTGAGTACTCGTAACATACTCATTAAAGAACACTCCTAATGAACATAATCATCAGTTAGACTAAAATTTGTTTTCCTTGTAGAAGTATACTGCATGGCCCTGTTACTCGAACTCTCCACTTTAAGGCAAAGTATTCGTGTCGATTCGACATGACACGGCTATGGGATCCGGATCGGCTTCTCTATCGTGCCAATCGGATATTGTAGACGATGAAGAAGAAATTATGGGAGCTCTATGCTTACCTAATATTTTATAATTTGTTGTTGTTGTCATTGTTGTAAAAATACGGCTAGTCGGCCGACTAGACAGTGACTCGACGACCCCGTCGACCTGTCTTGGCCCTTAGGCTGCCCAGAAAGTCGACAGTCGTCTTAGGCGGGTCAAATCGACCGACTATGACACTTCGGCTAACTAGTCAGCCCCTAGTCGCCCGACTAGGCTTTTTGACGAAAATGATAATAGCGACCGGCCGCCTCCGTCGAGTAGCTGCATGACTCGACCGCACCGGAGACGCTGGAAGGCCCGGAACTCTACACAACGCTTACAAATGCCTAGCCGAGCTTACCTACTGACGCAATGTCTCGTCGGCACAACGTCCACCTCGTCGGACAACGCCACCACCATCACCGGAAGCCACCCCGTGTGGCGTAGATCCGGTAGCCGACTACTCACCGGAGCTTCTCCTTCCCTCTCCTGAGCTCGAGAGCCAGCCGATAACCACTTGTGCCTGCTCCTCGAGAAGGAGCAGACCAACCTTTTTTTCTTTTATGTGGAATTTTTTTGCAACTTTTGGTAAGTTCAGGGAGTGTCTCTCTCCTTTTATCAATAATTAAGTAAAGATTAAGTGAGAATTTTCCTTGATAACCCAATTAATTTTATTTGGGCCAAAGCCCATCACCAATGTTTCCTTAATTTATAAAGGGATTGATTTGTGGTATAGGACCATTAGCAGTGAAAGGCAAGGAATCTTTCTTAGCCTTTCGTAATTAACATATGATGGGCCATAACATAGAGACCCATGGGACATCTCCTGTGGTTACTACTCATTAAAATAGTATGATGACTTTGAGTTCGACGAAAAAAGAGATGTGTCCTTAGTGGATGAACATGATAATATCTTTGATGATTGAATAGCACTTTAATCTATCTCCTTTGTTTTTGTAAATTTTTGATTATGTACAAGACTTTGTCACTTTGAGTACTTAAGTTAATACTTTGATAACATATGTATATATTGCATATATATTATTTCATTGCATATATATATATATATATATATATATATATATATATATATATATGGAAAAAGGGTAAATTTTATTCCAAAAGTAAAGCAATAATCTTACAACATACAATCAAAGTGGGACTCCCACTCATCAATTCCCCATAGCATTTACATCAAACTCGATGTTATGGAGAATGCCTACCGGAGGGGTGACCAGTCCCTCAAATATTCGACGGTTTCGTTCCCGCCATACGTGCCAAACAGAAGCAGCCAACCGAACTCTGGCGGTCCGAAACCATTTCTGCCCTCGACTCCTGCTATCCCGGAGCACCGTGATAATGTCTCCAATTCCCTTTCCGGAGACGCCCACTCCCAACACTCTACTCTGCTCCTACCAGATCTGCCATGCTAGAGCACACTCGAAGAACATGTGCCGAATAGATTCATGTTCCAGACTGCAGAGCACGCACATGGGATCCGGAACCGGCACTCCAAACGAACTCAGACGGTCCCTGGTCAAAAGACGGTCCAGTAGAAGCTTGTATACACACAGCTGCATCTTCCTAGCCAGACCCTTGCACCATACGAACTCGTAGTCAGAACTCTGAGGGAAGGCACGCCTGATGAGGTTGTAGCAGCTCCGGAATTGGAAATCTCCAGTTTCCGGAGTAGCTCCTGCCGGCTCCCAAATCCACCTATCAGCAGGCAAAGCCGGATCAATGACAACAGAACCAATGAGCCTACCCAGCTCCTTGGTAAACTGATACAACTCCGGCCTCCACTCCCCATCGCGAATGATACGGCTACACGCCAGCCCACGCATGTCCTCCAGATGTGTCAGGGCTCTCCTGATGTCCAATAGCGAACGCCGATCTATCTAAGGTATCTCGCCAGAGGTCCGTTCCAGACCCATCCTTTATGACCTTCCGGATTGCAGATTTAAGCACCCCCTGTGTCTCAGGACAGTCTTGAACGTGACTGAGTGATTGTTGTCAGTAGCACACGTCCAAAAGTTGCCCTACTTCACATATCTGCTGTGCATCCAGTCCGCCCAGAGAGACCCTCCATTGATGAATTTTCAAGCCAGCTTAAGCGCGGAGGCCTCCCTAATCTCCAACAACGGCCTGAGCCCCACTCCTCCCTCCTTCCTGGGTCTATAGAGCTGCTCCCAGGAGATCGCATGCATACCCCCCCTCCAAATGAAATCTGCACAGAGCCGCTCCACTTTCCTAATAGTGGCAACAGGGAGGAGGATGGACTGCAGCCAGAAATGAGCCACAGCCAAAATTACCGATCTGACCAGCTCGATGCGACCGCCAAATGACAAACCGGCTGCTTGCCACCCTTCCACTCTCCTCTGGACGTACTCCACCAGACTATGGCAGTCCTGATTCCGCGCATAGTTGACAGTGAGAGGCACTCCTAAGTAACGCACCGGAAGATCACTCCTCTCGATACCCAGCACATCAGCACGCTCCTCCTTCTGGGAACAAAGGGAGCTGAAGTACACCCTGCTCTTATCCCTGTTCATCTGAAGGCCCGAAAGGGAATTCAATTCTCCCATAATCTTCGCAAGCGTCTGCAAACCCTTCGTCGATGGCTGGATGAACACCAAGAGATCATCCGCATAGATAAGGTGGATAACTGGGGGGTCCACCTGCCGAAACAAAGGGACCAGCCTCCCACGGTGCTCTGCCAGGTCCATCTGACATGTGAAGTATTCCATAACAAGCGTGAACAGGTAAGGGGACAGGGGGTCACCTTGCCTGAGCTCACGGTTGCTCTGGAAGTACCCATAAGGAATACCTTGGATGAGAACATAGAAAGTGAGAGACGTGATGCACTCCCGGATCAATGCAACCCAGTGGTGCACTCCCGGATCAATGCAACCCAGTGGTCCGCAAAACCCATGGCAGTCATCAGATGGCAGAGGAAGTCTTGATTGACCATGTCATACGCCTTCCTCAGGTCCAGTTTCACACATGCTTTCTCTCCACCGGGTTTGCTAAAGCCCCTCACCATCTCATGAGCCAGGAGGTTGTGCTCAGCAATCGACCTCCCCTTGATGAATGCAGCCTGATTCGGAGATACCAAGTCCTGTATGATCTCCTCCATGCGCCGGCACATAAGATGCGTAATTATCTTATAAAGATAATTACAACACGCAATAGGTCTGAAATCCGCCAGTGCAGTCGCTCCCTCCTTCTTTGGCACCAAGGTCAGGAAAGTGTGATTCAGCTCTTTCAGAAGCTTCCCTTTGATGAAGAATTCTTGCACCACCTCCAAAACCTGATGCTTCAGAATGTCCCAGTGGCGTTTGAAGAACCCACTGCTGAAGCCATCCGGACCAGCCTTATTGGGATCCGCCAAATTGACAATAGATTCCACCTCCATAGTAACGGGGGCGAGAAGAATACTATTCCCGTACGGAGTCACCAATCTCTTCGTGACAACCTCTGGGAACACGGACAAATAGTCAGTCTGGAAATATAACTCAGAATAGTACCTGACAGCCTCGCCCTGGATCTCAGCCGGCATCCCCACCAGGATGCCATCCGCATCAAGAAACTGGGAGATGTGATTCCTATGCTGACTTGTCCGGATAACATCATAGAAGAACTTGGAACATCGGTCGCCATCCTGGAGCCAAGAACACTTGGCACGCTGGGCCGTGCTAATCTCTTTCTGTAGCCTCAGGGTGTTGACTTCGTCGATCAGTTCCTTCTCTCTAGCCGTCAGGTCCCCGTTAAGCATGTCAGCTTGCATGTCCTGCTGGATGGCCCGCAACTCCACCTCCTTATCTTCCAAGGTAGACTTGGGCAACCCCTTCACCCAACTCCGAAGAGCCTTCTTCGTGGCCTTAAGGCGGCGGACCAAGCGGAACTGGGCCGTCCCCTCATGACAGCGGGTCGGGAGCCCGCGGGAGCCCCATCGCCCTCAACCGTTGGATCGAGCACACGTGCGTGCGGGGGGAGCGGGATCCGCCTATATATATATATATATATATATATATATATTTTTGGAAAAAGGGTAAATTTTATTCCATCAACGCAATAAGGTTACAACATAGAGATACAATCCCAACTCAGGGGGACATTACTAGTACATCCGACTCAATGTTATGGAGGATGCCCCCCAGTGGGGTGGACAGTCCCTCATAGATGCGCCGGTTCCTCTTCCGCCAGACATGCCAAACTGATGCAGCAAGTCTCAACCTAGCACGCCTGGCCCAGCTCTGCTCCTTGCCCCTGCAATCCCCAATCCACTTAAGGATTTCTCTGAAGTCACGCTCCCTTCCAACCCCTCCCAAGTGTCTCCGGCTCTGCTCTGCCCAGATGCTCCACGCCACATGGCACTGAAAGAACAGATGCCCAATGGACTCGGTCTCTGTCTCACACAAAACACACTTAGGGTCAGGGACAGAAACCCCGAACCGAAGCAGTCTGTCCCTAGTAAGCAACCGGCCCAGCACCAGTTTGTATGCAGACAGTTGCATCTTCCTGGCAAGCCCCTTCCCCCAGACAAAGTCGTATTCCTCAATATCATCGAAGTGTGGGCGGACAAGGTCATAGCAGCTGCTAAATCGGAACTTCCCTGCACCCTCCGAGCGGCCGGGAGGGGCCCAAATCCAAACATCAGACAGTGCCGTAGGGGTGATCTGCACCTGTCTGATCTCCTCACCTAACAGAGCAGTGAAACGATACTCCTCTGGCCTCCAGACCCCACCACGGATGATGTGCCTATAAGTCAGACCTCTGTAGGCCACGCCGTCCCTCTGGGGACCCAGCATATCCAGGAGCGACTGACCCGAGATCCATGGATCCAGCCATAGGTCCGTCTCCCCTCCCTCTCTCATCCTCCTCCGCATAGCCGTCCGAAGTACAGGGCGGTTCCTCAGGATATGCTTGAAAGACACAGAGAAGTTGTTGTCAATTTCACATACCCAGAAGTTCCTGCCCCGGAGATACCGACTAGTTATCCAGGCCGACCATAGAGAATCACCCTGAAGGAACCTCCATGCTAGCTTGATCCCCGCCGCCTCCCTGACAGAAACAAGAGATCGCAGACCCACACCTCCCTCCTTCCTGGGCCGACATAGCTGCTCCCAAGAGATGGCATGAATCCCCCATGCCAAATGAACTTGGCACATATGCCCTCAATCTTTCTGATAGTAGCCAAGGGGACCATAATCGATTGGAGCAAGAACAGAGCAATAGCAGAAATAACCGAACGAACCAGCTCAATACGTCCGCCAAACGATAGGCCAGCCGCCTGCCAGCCCTCTACCCTCCTCTGTGCAAAATCCACCAGACTCTGACAATCACGGTCCTTCACATAGTTGACGGAAAGGGGCACCCTTAGATATTTCACCGGGAGGTCCCCCTTTTACACCCCAAGCTCCATGGCCCGCTCCTCCTTCAAAGTGCAGGAGTTGCTGAAGTAGACTTTGCTCTTGTCCCTGTTTAACCGAAGGCCCAATAGCTGTCCGAACTCCTCCATCACTGCCGCAAGCTCCCTCATCCCTCGCATGGAAGGCCTCAACAAGACCAAAAGGTCGTCTGCATAAATGAGATGAGAGACCACCGGAGAGACCCTGCTGTATATCGGTACAATCCTCTCCCGATGTACCGCGATGTCCATCAAACAGGTGAAATACTCCATCACAAGGGTGAATAGGTAGGGGGAAAGCGGGTCCCCCTGCCGAAGCCCCCTGCTGCTGCCGAAGAACCCGTAAGGGATGCCCTGAATGAGGACCGAGAAAGTAGGAGAGGTGATGCACTCTCTGACTCTATCCACCCAAGTCTCGGAGAAGCCCATCGCACCATCAAGTGACAGAGGAAGTCCCTGTTGACGGTGTCGTAGGCTTTCCTCAGGTCGAGCTTCACACAGGCCTTCATCCCTCCAGGCTTGTGGAACTCCCGAATCAGCTCATGAGCCAGTAGGCTATGCTCCGCAATAGACCGCCCCTTAATGAAGGCCGCCTGATTCCGAGAAACCAGACCCTGCATAGCATCCTCCATCCTCCTGCACATAAGATGAGTAATTATTTTATACAAATAATTACAGCAAGCAATCGGTCGAAAGTCAGCAAGAGAAGTCGCCCCCTCCTTCTTAGGCACAAGTGTCAGGAAGGTGTGGTTCAGCTCCTTCAGGAGCTTGCCCGTAACAAAGAACTCCTGAACAGCCGCAAGGACCGGGGCCTTGAGGATACCCCAATGGCGCTTGTAGAAGCCACTGGAGAACCCATCCGGCCCAGGAGCCTTGGAAGCATCTGCCTGCATCACAATCGCCTCCACCTCCGCCATCCGGATAGGAGCCATAAGAAGACTATTGCCGTACTCCGTGATCAACGTCTTCGTAATCAGCTGCGGGAAAACCGAGGGATAGTCCGTCTGATGATAAAGCTCAGAGTAGAACCGGACAGCCTCCTCCTGGATAGCACCCTGGTCGGTCACAAGACGCCCGTCCCTGCCAATCAGTCTCTGAATACGGTTCCGGTGCTGACGCGCCCGGATGACATCATAGAAGAATTTGGTGCAGCGATCCCCATCCTTGAGCCAGGAGCATTTGGCCCGTTGGGCCGCACTAATCTCCTGCTGTAGCCTCAAGGTGTTGACCTCTGCAGCCAACCTCTTCTCTCTAGCCGCCATCTCCCCACTCATCATGTCGCCCTGAAGCTCTGACTGCAGGTCTCTCAACTCCGCCTCCTTCTCCTGTAAGGAAGTCCGGGGAAGTGCCCTCACCCAGTCTCTGATGGCGCGTTTGGTTTTCTTCAGCCTATGAACCATATTAAACTGGGCAGTGCCGATCGCCTCCTGGCTAAGACCTCCCACCACAGTCTCCTCGTATCCAGCCGAGAGGAACCAACTGTTGTCATACCGAAACGGCCGGGCCCTCCATCTGGGACTCTCCACGAAGCGCACCAGGATCGGCGAGTGGTCACTGGTCCCCGCAGGGAGCCCCTCAGCCACAGAGGCGGGGAATAGGCGGAACCAATCACTGTTCCCCAAAGCACGATCCAGCTGGCAAGCCACCCTGCTCACCACCGCCTTGTTGTGCCAAGTCCAAATGTGCCCTATCCTCTCCAGATCCCTGAGCCCGGACTGGAGCAAGCAAGACTGAAAATCCGAGAGGATCTGGTCCGGGACCGGCCGCCCCCCTAGCTTCTCTCCCCGGTATAGCGTAGCATTGAAGTCTCCCATAATAAGTAAGGGGAGATGACGATGCATCACTAAAGAACTCAGCCTGATGATGTCCTGCCACAAGGTTTCCCGCCGCCTCCTGTCGTTGTGCCCGTAGACGGCACCAAGTAAGAAACGGAACCCCCCTTGTTGGTGAAGGAGATAGCCACCAGCTGGTCAGACATGAAAACCTCCTCACCCTCCCAACTAGCTCCATTCCATCTAACCCAGATCCTCGCCATATCACAGAGACCAAGGTTGTGAAGCTGGACCCAGTCCGTAGGAGTTCTACGGGTCAGAGTTTTCGCCCCCCTGATCTTAGTCTCCAGTAAGATCGAGATTTCACACTTTTCCTTTCCTCAGCACCTCACTAATCTTCCTCCATCTCCCCAGAGAACACCCCCCCCCCGGACATTCCAGGCAAGGGCCGACATCTAAACCGCGGGTGGGGTCCCCTGAACATCCTCTGAAGGAGCACCCGGGGAGAGTGCAACCTCCATATCTCTGGTATCCTCATCTCCATCCCCCTGTAGAAGGAGGGGCAGAGTAGGGGCCGCAGCCCCGTGTGGGTCCCCCTGTGGGGGAGACTTTGCAAGAACAGCCACCCATTTAGGATTGACCTTCCACACTCTCTCCGTCCCACCCTGACCGCTGTCCTCACTATGCGCCTCCGTAGCCTGGCGCTTCCGACTGTACACCTGAAGTGCTAGCGCGTCTTTATCACCCTGTCGCCTGTCCTCCTGCCCCATACTCCTGGTGGTCATGGTCCTCGTCCCCATATACTCAACCATCGCTCCAGACAGATCCTCCGTCGGAGACCCCTCATATCCCCCAGAGGTGGGGGAAGGGTCTGCCTCCATCTCATCCTCCATCAAGCCCACCTGGTCCACTACAGGGGAGTCTTCTGCACCACCTGCCTCCTGCTGTACCTCCTCCGTCACCACCTCAGAAGCTCCTCCACGTCTACAAGCACTCGGGAGATGCCCAAAGCAGGCACATGTCGGACATCTGGGGGAACCCACTCATACTCCACCTTCTGTATAGCGAACTGGCCAGAGGGGATCCTGTACTTCAACTGCTCAGGCAGATCCAACTTAGCATCAATCTCCACAAATACCCGTGCATACATCAATCTAGATCTGAAGGTGGTGGCATCATCCGCCTTAATCGGCTTGCCAATAAGGCTGGCAAGTCTCATCAGAAGGGGGACACTCCAGAAGCAAACCGGGGAACTCAGGAAACCGAACCCACACAGGCACCGCATTAAGCACCTCCTTCTCACACCTCAAGTCGGGAGTCCATTGCTTCAGTATAATGAGACGGCCGTCAAACGTCCATGGCCCCCCCTGGAGTATCCGAGTCACATCTTCTGCCAACCCAAATTTCACGAAGTAGAACCCGTTTTCCTTGGAGAAGAACTCCATGCTCCCCTTCGGCCGCCAGACTCTGTCCGCATATCCTCGGATCTGCCCGTAGAAGGGCTTGCTCCCCAACACATATAGCACTAACGTATTCTCCCAGAATGCCGTCACCTTCGCCACTTCGTCGGCCGGGAAGTCGGCGCAGAGCTCACCCCCAATCTCCATAGGAGCAACATACTCCATCGATGCCGGCGTCTTGGCAACCCCAACCTTGCAAGCATCTGCCCAGGATACAGGTCGCGGGCCCGCACTCCGAGGTGGAATCGTCGGGGTTGGCCGGCCACTAATGGTCGCAGCAGTCCCTCTTCCCCCGATGACTGGGGCAGTCGTCCCCGCCGACCCTTCGCACGAGGCCGCCACACAATTCTGGTTTGTCCCTCCCGTTCCACCGAGTGAACCTGACCCACCGTTGGACCCGTTCTCCTGGCAATCTCCGTCCTCCTGTCCGATCCCTGCATATAAGCTGTGCCTCTCCTAGCCTCAGGGATCTGCGATCGTTGTCCTCCTCCCCGCCTAACCCTCCGATTCTGGACCGTAGTCCAAGCCCCCCTCCTCATCCTCCAATCCCGACGAAGTTCTTTGGGCGGTGACACCATCGGAGAGCCCCCGGGGGTCACCGCCGTCGAACTCCCAGTCGAACCCGTGCCCGGAGGGAAGGCCACGTCCGCAGCCCTCCCCGGCCACCCCCCCTCCCCCGCCGCCCGCCCCCGGGGGAGGGTCGCCGGACCTCCCCGGTCCTCCCGCGTTGCTCCAGCGCCCTGCGCGCGGGCTTCGCAGCAGCAGCAGCGCTCGTCGCCGGCGGCCGGGCGCCGCCGACCGCCTCCCGCCGGTCGCCACCGGCCGCCCCCTGCCACCCCCTTGCCTTTCCCCCGGTCCGGGGGGCGGTTGGCCGCCTCCACGCCTCGATTTGGCGATGTCCTAGCAGAGCTAGGGTTTCCGGAATCACCTGCAGCCGCCATTTTATATATATATATATATATATATATATATATATATATATATATATAGACTAGTCCCCCCAATTAGTCCCCAATTAATCCGTAGTCCCCGCGAGCTCGGCCGACTAACGATTTTTACAACCTTGTCTGCTTCACAGATTAGAAGAAGATAAGCATGCTTTATGGTAGTGGTAGTAGTAGTTCCTCCATGCTTTATTATATAGTTACGATATTTATTAATTTTTATCTTGGGAGTTGTAGAGCTCCACTTAGGCAGGTGTATCTTGGGAGTAGCAGGCTTTAAATGCATCTTTTATTTATTTTTTAAAGGAACTCAAGGGACTCTTATTTAACTTTATATGCATCTTTTATTTAAATGCAAATTTTATAATACCTAAGGGCCCAAAACTTACATTTAATTTACGTTTATTCAAGCCAAAGAGTCCCTTCATCTCATAAATGTAAAGAGTCCATTCATCAACTCATAAATGTAAAAGAGTTCCGTCAGCTCCCTTCAACTTTACATGCATCTTCAATTATAAATAAGTGCCTTGAGTAAGTGCACTTATTCAAAATTTATTAAGGGGGCTGAACTATTATTTTAGCCGAGTTCGCGTGTCCTCCAATTATGATTTTGAATGAGACCCGACTCTTGGATATGTACTCGTACCCGACACCTATGCCCGAGTCCAGGTAACATAGCTGCGTGGACACAAATCAACACAACAAAATATGCATACAGTGACACAGATTTGACACGTATTTTGGCGTATCATAGTTTACCTTGAAGTGTTTGGTATCCGATACAAAGCCACACGGACATGGGACCTGCCACCGATTTTTGGAGTGTCTATGCTTTCTAGTTGTCAAAGCTTTATGTCTGAATTGGACATTAAATGGGTGGTTTTATATATTTGGCAGTGGGCAGGGTACCATATCATTGGAACTTATGGAGCAAGTCCCAGAAATTGACACCATCATAGTACCAATTAGTGGTATGTTCTAATAAAGGTCTCGGGAATTTTATTTTATCGTCTGCTAATCCTGTCCTATGTATGCCTGACATCATCTTGCGGCTTATAATCAAGTATAGGTGGTGGTTTAATCTCGGGAGTGACTCTGGCTGCTAAAGCTATCAACCCTGCTATTCGAGTTCTTGCTGCTGAACCAAGGGGTGCTGATGATGCTGCTCAGTCCAAGACTGCGGGAAGGATCATAACACTACCTCAGACTAATACAATTGCTGACGGGCTCCGAGCTTCTCTTGGAGATCTTACATGGTGCGTACAAAAGATGCACGGTTTCAAATTTTCGAGTTTGCACAAGAAAAACCTAACTACTTACCTAAATGAATCTCACAGTACTTTTTTTTCACATTAAATCTCCTATTGGAGTTCTTTGTTATCGGAACCATGAACATGCCCACACAACATACTTTTGGCTGCCACAGAATTTGGCTGTTAAATGCGAAGCATGCTTGCAAACTTCCAAGTGTAGAGAACATACTATCTTCCTAATGAGTAATAACCAGTGGTTTGCAATTAACCATAATTTTATAATGATCTATTAAGTAATTTACTATTGGCAGTATGTTGTGGTGGGTTCCCTTCCTATATGGAGAACGTTCGGTTGTTGATGAGTGCCGTTCGAAGGACGAAGAAGCTCGGGGAGGTGGTCGAGGAACTCACAGACCGGAAAAGTTTCAGATATCCAACTGGGTTTCAGTGTTCTGGAAATCCTCAATTCGGAAATCTGATCAGATTTCTGAATGTGGGCGGGTGTCGGTTTGGATCAGTTTTGTTAATCAATTTTCGACGGTTCAGATGGCTCTAGTTTTGGGATTATTGGTAGATGTTTTAAGTAGAGTTTTCTAACCTAATTGGAGGTAGTACAAGAAAAATGTGTGCAACTTTCAAGAGAAGGAGAGGTGATTTGGGAGAGATCAAAGTCGACTCTGAAGAGATTGTTCGAGGAGATTCGTGTCGTCGGCATTGACAAAATCGATCGTCTTCGTATTCTGGCTCTTCGTCATTACATTCTCCATTTTAATCTATTTTCATCTTTGAGTAGTGTGGTGATTCATTCTCGAATCGGTGAGAAGTTTGGTAGAAGTGGTGTAATCTTCTATTTCCATAAGTGGAGGGTTTTCATGGTTGGATTCCAGATTGTCCGTGGTTTTCTCCCAATTTGGATATCTACGTATAAATCATGTGTTTGCGATTGTTGATTGTGGTGTGTGATTGTTCATTTCTAGGTTGGTTCGTTCTTCACTCCTCAAGAAGTACTTCTAGTCGGGAACGGTTTTATTCTGCCGTGTTTCGAACTCCATTCCCAAGTTCAACAAAGTAGTATTAGAATGTCAGGTTCGAGCATCAGGTGTTCAACAAATTGACTTGGAAAAAAAAGATGGAGGTAAAATTGGTTCGGATGTTAACCTGAACGACACAAACTACCACATGTTGTGTAGCAAGATGGAAGATTTGATGTACGCCAAGAAGATGCACCTACTAGTATCTGTGTCTAAGATGTCCATGGATAAACGGAAGAAGGGTTGGGCGTTCGAGCATCAACAAGTATGCATATACATCTGATAGTTTGTAGATGATAATGTTTACAATCACATTGTAAGCATATATAATGCAGCGACCTATGGCAGACGTTGGAGTCCTTATATGCCAAGAAAATTATAGAAGCATGAAAATTCAGAAAGCGCACAGTGAACTAAACAAAGTGCAGCGTCTACAAAAGAAGTGGGTCACAAAACTGCTGCGTACATCAGATAAACAAGACAGTATTGAAAAAAGCGCAGTACAAAAGTCGGAAGAGAAGCGCACAAAGGATGCTTTTTCATTAATAGTCATGATTACAACACAAGTGGAAGTCTATTACAGTGTTCTCATTAAAGTTCATGATTACAACACAAGTGGAAGTCTATTACAGAGTTCTCATTAAAGTTTATGATTACATAAAAAGCTATCTACCTACTGCGCATACCAAGAAAAGTGCATCGTACAATGTATGCTAAGAAAAGTGCCGCATTTCACAATGTATGCCAAGAAAAGCGCAACATTTCACAATGTACGTCAAGAAAAGCGCATTTTCTTGGTACTGCTCCTAGCCGCTGACTGAACAGAGCTTGGAATGGCAATCAATGCAAGACCCTGTATTCAACATCTTGGCTGGCACTCAGCGTCATCTCGGACCAAAACACAGCTAACATGTTGCATGAACAGGGACAACTCGGGCCACAGTCAGCTGAGATCATCTCAAAACTCCTTCATCAAACTCGTCACTCCTTTGAACAAAAAGTTTTGCAACCCTAGCCCACGACTGGCATAAATTCTGCCAAACTCGCCAAGGAGAAGACTCACAGTCATTGGGGCACAAAGTCGTCTCCAACATGAAGTAAGGAGAGGGGTGAACGAATGGGTTTTGCCCTAAAAACACCCCTATTTATAGGGTGTGTGGTCAAACCCACACGCCAAGTGGCAGCCAGTAAAAGGCTCCGAGTTAATTGGATGAACTTCATATTCATGACAATAAATCTCATTTATGAGATTTTTGACTAAGTTCTTAGTCAAAGACATCACTTCTCGAGCCCCACGTAGCGACAGAAATTAAGAAGTTTTGACTCAAACACCTCAAAAGTGCAGTTTATGGGAGCCCAAGTGTCCCAAAGACGTAGCTTCCAAAAAGCGCATCGCCTTGGAGCAGTAAAAAGCGCAGTCTATGGGAGCCCAAGTGTCCCAAAGATGCATCTTCCAAAAAACGCAGCGCCTTGGAGCAGTAAAAAGCGCAACACCCAAAGGCGCAGCCTTGCGAGGCACAAAACCCCGAGCCATCAATTCAACATTTATGGCACGTTGACACAAATGTCAGAAGACAACTATCAGTTGTCAGTTGTTAATAGTCAGATGTCATATGTCAACTGTCAGACACTATTGTTGTCAGCTGTCAATAGTCAGATGTCAGATGTCAGCTATCAGTTGTCAGTTGTCGGACTCGTGAAAAACGTTACGGGTATCCATAATCATTTTTGCTCGTGATAATATTCTTACTTTGGAGTTCATCATGAGTGGGTTGTTGAATGAGGAGATGCGGAGAAAATCTCATGATGTCTTTATCATCACTATGAGGCGTTAGTTTCATACAATAGGTGGAGGAGCAAAAGTTGGGGTCCAGGAGGCAGAGACAAGAGCATAGGAAAATCCAAGGTTTGGTACAATGATTCCCGAGTGTTACTGTGGTAAGAAAGATCGTTTTACAAGAAACTGTTTTGCTTGGAAAATAGACAAAAAAGGCGACAAGGAAAAGCAAAATGACAAGAACGCTGCATGGAGGTAACATTATCATTGTAGGTGACGAGGTAACCATGAACCTTGTATGTGATGATACGAGTTGGCCGGTAGACTCAGGAGTTTTCGCACACATATCACAACAGGACACTGTTTGCCACATATAGAACAAGAGACTGTGGAGTGTTGAGGATGGATAATGAAGACGTGTCAAAGGTGATCGACATTGGAGATATTCATTTAACGACCAACACTGGAGTCGTGTTGGTCCTCAAGGGTGTTCATTATGTTCGTGACATCTGCTACAACCTTATCTTGGTTGGTAAGTTGGATGACGATAGATTCTTCAATCTTTTTGGGAAAGACCGTTGAAAGTTAACCATGGGTTGGATGATTGTTGCTAGAGGAAGGAAGTGGTCCGGTCTTACTATATGGAGGGGAGCGTAAGGGGTGCACATAAGGTTAACACAGCCATAGATTGTGTCTGTCGAGTTATAGCGTAGGCAGCTTAGACATTCGAGTGAGAAAGGGATTAGCTACTTAGTGAACAAGGTGCTTCCAGATTTGAACTTTACAAAGTAAGAGAGATTTTCGCATTTCATGGTTGGAAAGCAGAAGAGGGTGTTATTTCATAGTCACATGTCTTCAAGAAAATTAGTGTTACTCGAGTTACTTCATTCGGACGTGTGTGTGGTCGATCGAAGGTAAAAACACTTGGCGGTGCTTCTTTTTTCGTAACATTTATTAAAAAATTCAGAAAAGTTTGAGATTATGCTATAAAGACCAATGGTCAAGTGTTGGATACTTTCAAGGAGTTTCGGACCTCCGTTAAAAGGGAGACAAACAAGAAGTTGAAGTGTCTTCGCTCTAATTGGAGGCTAGTATATTGGTCCCTTTGTTTTGATGCATATTGCAAACAACAAGAGATTCGGCATCTGAAGGTTCTACCAAAGATGCCTCAACTCAATGGTGTAGCGGAGCGGATGAACCGAACACTAATGGGGGAGGGTCCGATATTTGCTATCTAAAGCAAAGTTGTCACGCAGCTACTAGGGTGAAGCTCTTTATATTGTTGCTTATGTTATTTATATTCCTCCTATTGCTCCGTTGTAAGGTAAGGTGACTGTCAAAGTATGGTACGAGAAGGAGCAGTACCATCGTCGTGCATGTACTGAAGGATGAGATGTCAAAACTAGAGGCGATGATGAAACAATGCATCTTTGTCGGATATGGTCGGGACAAGTTCGACTATGTAGGCCTTAGGATTCAGGTGCAACAGTAGAGCTATGTGCCACAACCCAAACAATTTGTCCATGAAAATGGGCACCTTCCTCGTATGATGCACATTAATTGTGTCCATAAATTGTGTATAAATGTATATGAAATATATCTTTAAATGTACTAATTCAAACATACATAGTTTCTTATATAATCTACACCAGATGTGGTAAGTATGAAGATGCGATAATTCATATTATGGCTAAATTTAGTAATTTTGTGTTTATGTTGATGGTAAATTAGCAGGCTGTACATATAAGGAATAGTTTCAAAGTTTTAAATCTAGTATGCACATGGACCATAATTCATAGTTACCAAATCTGGTGTAAATCATACGAGGAAACTACATATATGTGAATTGTTACATTTATGGATAGTTTCATATACCTTTATAAGCAATTTTAGGGACATAATTAATGTGCATTATATGAGGAAAGTGTCCATTTTCATGAACAATTTTTTGGGTTGTGGCATATAGGGAGGTTATTAAATTTCTTTTTATTTGGAGAGTAAATAATCCTACAAGTTGGGGGTTATACATATGGGATGAATCATATAAAAAGAGAGATTGGAAGAGTTCTTTTTGTCCATGCTCAAAGAGATAAGAGGAGGATGTCATTTTGCGCACAGATGTTATAGTTCGCTAAGAGCAAGTTCATGTTCCTTATATTACATGCCGGGTTTTTCTGACCACATTCTTTTTTAAATTTTATCCCATCACATTATTGCTAAATTGTTTTTTCATTTGATCATATAAATCACAGGTGACCTTGTTCATTTGGTATTTAGTATGATTTTTCTTTCATGGTCCCTTGCAAAGTCTGTCTAGGAATAAATCATATAGATTCTTGCACTTCTAATCGACATGCTTCTAAACACTCATCGTCTATAATCTTAAGTCAGTTTTTGTTTCAACAAAGTTTCTAGCTAGAGATCCAGTATACTTGTATTCGTAGTTTTTCTTTTTGTATTCGGATATATTATTACCTATATCATATCCTTATCTTCCATTCTATACAACTAAAACAACTATATACATAAAGGAATTTGTTGTCATCAATAAAATCCTCAAAATATATTTGCATAAAAATAGCATTGTTTTGGGCACCAAAACCGTCGAAACTGTGAAAACTACCAAAATCTACCATTCAAACCCTAAAATTGACAAAACTAAAACATATAGGAAGATTTCAAATTTGGTACCAAAGATCTCTTCGAAACTTAGTATAAAGGTACTTGGAGTCTTCCACAAAACCTACAAGTTCTATAAATCCTGCATGAAAGCTTATTTAGAGGGACTGGTAAGAAATAAAAGTAATAGGATAACCTACTTAACTTTCATATACTCGTTGGACAAATTTCAATGTTTATGTCAGCTACTATATAAGCAGACATTGTTTATAGAAGAGCTCAATCTTAATGTCCATATTGACAAATTCTAAAAATCACCCCCTATTCTTGAAATAGATTCGTTCTCAACATATCCTCGACTATTATAAATTTTCTTACATCCCTAGGACTTTTAATTGCACTTCATTTTTTTTCTAGAGCAAAAATCTCATTTACCTAATTCTGACTTCAGAAGTATCACTCTTCAGTTGTAAGAAATCATATTCAAAATCGTCTGTATCATACTCAACTTACACTGTGGATTTAGCGCCTAAGCTTTGGCACCATTTATTACGACTCAAAACCAACAGAAATAATATAGAGATAGGCAACCTGACAATAACACTTGTTTCCTGCAAGGTCTACCAGTAAAGATACAATAATCCATAAAATCCCAAAATTTTAATTAAAATAACATCAAGTATCAAATTAAAAATATATTCACAAGCATTCTCCATATGAGATAACATTACACGTCTTTCATGAGTCTGCCACAAACTACGACTCTAAACAAAGAAAACACACTCTAGGCATCACCAACTAAACAAATAGACTTGTACTAATAAAAGATACTAACGAGAGCTGAGTCTCCAACGATCCAGTCGCTTGGTCCGCCAGCCAATCAACATTATCCCAATCCTCTACTATGCAACAAACGTGGATTACGAATGAGCATTCCACGGCTCGTAAGTATGAAATCTTATCTAGCATTCTACACTTATTTGAAAAATATAAATATTCATATCTGAGAAATAATAATATATTGAATGAGGAAACTACAATATGTATAGAAGAAATATGTCATTTTTAAATTATAACTTTAAATTCTTGTAAATATAATGGAACTTACGTTATGTAGGCATTGGGATTCAGTGTGGTGCATACTAAAGTCATACATTAGCATGCTAAATTATCACATGCCGTAGTAAACCAATCCCATATTTCGGGGGCTAAAATATATAGCCAAAAATAAAAATATATATACCATAAGACCTTGTTTGGTTCACGGATTTAAGGAACCAAGAAAGGAAAGTTGTTCCTTTCCTTTGTTTGGTAGCCACAAGCTTGGGAATCAATTTTCTGACAAGGGGAAAAATTGGTGGGAATATGGTTCCACTCAAGACCCATGGGATTGATTTCCCTCCTTTTCCAACATTTATTACAAAAGTTATGACAAAAGTAACCATGTGTCATTGCTTATTTTACCATTAATGTTATTTTTTATAATATTATTTTTATTTTAAAAGGTAAGGATATTATTGGAACATTGTTATATTTTGCTTTCCTTTCCTAGGTAGTTTTCTTGTTTTACCAAACAACGGAAAGGAAATGTGACATGAATCCTACTTTTCCATTCCCATGAAAAATACAAGGAAATTCATTTCCTTTCCGTGAACCAAACGAGGCCTAAAGGTAACCCAGAGGTGCACTCCTCGTATACAGGACTCCAGTGAAATCCGTTTGACTTACATCATGATACCGGTATCCTATTGATACGTGTCTTACCTCACTAACTCGGTATCACAATAGACAGAGTCTAAAATGTCAATATATCTCAAGAATAATGCACTATGAGACTCTCGCATGCATATACAGAATAAGATAGATAATATCAAGGTTCGCACCACAATATTGAAATCGGTATCGAACCCTTCCTATGAGTATCGAGATCGACGGTACCGGTAGTATAAGTGGTTTCGGATTGGAGTTTTGTAATTTTTGGTATCGGAAAGCAAATAAATATTAATAAATTATTAACATTTTATTAAAAAAGTAATATGCAAAATTTTAAGTATTTCTTCGTTGTGTTTTTTAGTATTTTTGAATTTGAATGATATAGTAGTCACCCTTGTTGATTGGTTTACTTGCGGTAGATATATATTTTTTATTTTACAATTTTCCTATGCTTTTACACCCTTGATGATTGGTCTTTTTCGTTTTTTTTTGGCTGAATTGACTGAAAAAGAGACCTCCATTGTCGGTATCAGTCAGTATTGGGTATCGGATCGGGACATGCCAAATCGGATTGGTATCGGCTGATGCTGAAAATTATGGTATTTACAAAAAAAATATTATGGTTAACTAATAATATAAACAATTTATATTAACAAAATATTGTGGTCAACTAATTAAATATTATAATTTTATAAAAATATTATTACCTAATATTATAGTTTACTCATGATCATAATTGTTATGGTTAACTGATAATCCTAAAATATTAATTACCTAATTATCTGATTAACAATACAGTATGGTTAATGTTAATTAATGATAATCATAAAATATTAATTACCTAATTATCTGGTTGACTAGTAATCATAATTACTAAGTACTTATGATTAATGTGAACAAAATTATTTTATTAGTTAATTATAGATAATAAAATAATTAATTAATTTAAATATTAATAAATTATTTTAATTGTAATTAACTATCCTAATTATGTAATATTATAATAGTACATCCTAATTCATTATCTAGTTAAATTTATAATTACCTATTAATATTATATATTCAAATATTTTTTTATTTATATTGATCATTTATTTATATTAGTTAAATATCCTAACAATTTATTTATATTAATTGAGAACAAAATTTTCATATATAAAATATTTAGGTAATCATAATTAATAAGTATAATGATTAATGTGAACAAATTTATTTTTTTGGTTAATTATAACTAATATAATAATTAATTTAAATACTAATAATTCATTTTAGTTCTAATTATATAATAATATAATAGTACATACTAATTCATTATCTAGTTAAATTTATAATTACCTATAATTTGTATATTATTTTAATTAATTATTTGTATTAATTAAATATCCTAACCACTTATTTATATTAATTAAGAATTTTATATATATATATATATATATATATATATATATATATATATATATATATATATATATATATTTTATATATATATATATATATATATATATTGTTAATTAAGTTATTAGCTAATTAATTATGGGTTATTTACACTAACTATTCAAGTTTTGGGTTTATAATCACCCCTATTTTAATTTTTTTTTTTCTAAAGGGAGGGGTGGTCAGTATAATTAATTTAAAAGTATGGGTACCCCGTGTTATAAACTTAAAACTTAGAGAGAGAGAGTGTAAATAACACATTAATTATTGAATAGTGTTAACTAAATATTCAATAGAACAATAAAATTATTTTAAAAATAAAATTCAGATTTCTCCCCCCGAAATCCGGATAAATCCGGGTTGAAGAGGTGGATGTGGGATGGCCTCCAAACCCTGGTTTTGGATTTGGAAAGTAATCATTATCCACTTTCCAAATCCAAACATAGGATCCCATTGACTGGTTCCAAATTCACGGAATCTTCAAATCCTTAGTGGAAGCTTTTCAGGATTTGATTCTAGATCGTCTCGTGATTTTCTCTCAATTTGGGTTTCCACCAAAAAGTTTTTGTGTTTGCAATTATGGATTGTGGTGTGATTATGCATTTGCGGGTTGGTTTGTTCTTCACTCCAGATGGAGTACTTTCAGTCGGGAACCTTGTTAGCAATTCGGCAAACGAAAAAAATTCGGGACGACAAAAATACGAGTATAAATCGGTTCAATGCAAATAAAATACGTTCAAAAATTCGGTAAAATATTCGAAAAATAAAAATATTGAGGTTAGAAACTTCACATTCTTAAATATGTTATCAAATTTGATTAATTAAATAGGTTCCCTGCACGTTTTTTATGTCAAATTTTTCAATAATTTATACAGAACACGTTTAAAATTTTGTATGCTTAAAATTTACGTACTGATTTAGATCTGTCAAAAGTACGCAAGTATTATACGTTTATGAAAGATACGGAAAAATTCGCGTATAATACGAGTTTTATTCGGGTGATTGCTAACAAGGGTCGGGAACAGTGTTATGTTTGATTTGAGGTGGTTGTTGCCTTTCAAAAATTCACAACACAAGTAACTTTTGGCAGCAGGTAGGAGGTTGTCAAAAGTTGTACCAAAATTATTGGCTTGCGTTTAAAAATTATTTTGAAAATAAATTTGGTAAGTTGTTACCAAACAATCTTGGATCACTTTCCAAGAAAGAAAAAAAAAAAACCACTTCCAATAAGGGTCTGTTTGGTTCGGTGGGACTCAGGTGAAAGTGGGTTCAAATGAGGAGTTTTGCTGGAAAGTAAACATTGAAAGCTGGAGTTTTCGTGTTTGGTTGCACACTGCAACTCAAGTGCAGGTGTCCCATCCCCTCCTCGAACAGTGGGTTGTCCCCCTTCCTTTACTCCTCCTCACCTACACCATGGAGGAGGAGTAACTCTGCCGAAAGTGCTCCTTTATGCTGGCAGTTGCAAGCTTGGAACTCTCTCCCCTTCTCTTCGTCTGTGGTCACCTTCTTTCTCTCCCGCCAACAAGGTGAGCCATTCTTCTTCTCCTCTCCTGACCCTCTTGATGGTATTTTTTGGTTCGAAAAGGAGAAAAAGTAGTAGATATGTGCCAAAAATTGTTCGAGAAAGGCAAGAAGTGGTAGATCTGCTGGATTTGTTTTCGAAAGTGGGAAAAAATTGGTAGATCTGCAATTTTTTTGGTTCGACAGTTGGTAAAAATGAGTATATCTGAATTTTTTTGGGTTCGAAAAGGAAAAAAAAGTGGTACATCTGTGTTTTCTTCTTCGAAAATGGGAAAAATTTTGTAGATCTATGCTGTTTTATGTTCGAAAAGTGTGAAAATTAGAAGATCTATGCTGTTTTATGTTGGAAAAACGTAAAAAAATTTAGGAGATCTTTTAATTTTTTTTTTGTTCGAAAAGGAAAAAAAAAGTTGTAGATCTGTGTTATTCCCTTCGAAAATGGGGAAAATTAGCAGATCTCTGTTGTTTTATGTGGGAAATGTGTGAAAATTAGAAGATGTAAGATGTTTTATGGTGGAAAAAACGAAAAAAATTTAGTAGATCTGAGCTAATTTTGATTTGAAGTCGGGAAAGAAAGTAGATATCTACTAGTTTCTGCTCGAACAGTGAAATTTTTCATTACTTTTACTTTGGTTTGGAAGAAATAAATTTTTCTGTGCGTGATATATGAACTGGCATGCTTTATTATTTTTTACATCTGGACATGATGTTAGTTTTGATAGGGTTACATGTTTAGAAAGGAAATTTTAAGTCGATCATGGTTGAAAGAGTGCATGATATAGGACCTGTAACGTTTACGATCCTTTATTTTTGTTTTTTGTAGATGGATTTGTCGAATCCCAATGATCCGTTACTTAATGCCGCAGTCGGTAGTATATTTACTGTCATAACTATAATTTTGACTCTAATTGAGAACGAGGACAATGACCGACTAGGCATTGCAAAAGAACCCTCCCTAATCAGAGAACAGTGGAGGCAAGCCCACATGTATTGAATTTTGACGGCCGGACCAAATAATTGTGTTCATTATCTAAGGATGAGCAGTGCGGCTTTCTATGGTCTCGCAAATATTTTGCGTTCCAATGGGTCGCTCCATGATACGCAATATGTTTGTGTGGAAGAACAAGTAGCCATATTTCTTTACATATTGGGACATAAGGCAAAAAATAGAGTATGCGGTATTGAATTCATTCGATCCGGAGAAACAATTTCTAGGTATTTTAACAAAGTTCTAGGTGCAATATGTTCTATTTAAGAACGATTTGTGAAGCAACCTGGGTCTGAAACTCCGACGGAGATAAGGAATGCAGCAGAATGGTTTCCTTATTTTGAGGTAAAGTTAATTAAAAAATTCAGTTTATGTTATATAAGCTGCTAATATTAAATGTTAAAGATGGATTTCGTTGAAATGTAGGATTGTATAGGGATGATAGATGGCACCCACATCCAAGCTACCCTCCCAGCCTCTATAGTGGCGAGGTTTAGGGGTAGAAAACAAGTAACACAAAATGTGTTAGCGGCTTGTACTCCCGACAAGAAGTTCACGTATGTCTTGGCCGGGTGAGAAGGTTGTGCTAATGACATGACAATTTTAAAGGATGCCCTTTCTAGGCCATCTCCACATGGCCTGAAGGTCATTGCAGGTAAATAGATTGAAGCATTCGCTACCATATACGAAATGTGACAATCTTACAATTTCATGCCTGACGCTTATTTACGTATAGGAAAGTATTACTTGGCTGATGCTGGCTACACTACCATGCCGGGTTTCATTGCCCCTTATCGTGGAGTTAGGTACTACTTCAATCCTAAGAGGGATCGTCACCCTACCAATGCGAAGGAACTGTTCAACCATAGGCATTCTAAGTTGCGTAGCAAAATAGAATGCGCATTTGCCACCCTGAAGAACCGATTCTGCATCCTAGGGGAGAAAAAATTTCATGACTTTGAAACACAAGTTGATATTGTACTTGCTTGTTGTGTGCTGCACAACTACATACTTGGAGTTGATCCTAAAGACGAGCTAGTTGTGGATGAACCGTATTTAGGTGAGAAGGAAGTCACGGAGGACAACTTGTTCGAGTATGAACAATACTCCCAGACCAGTACGCAAGACCAACGAAATGTGAAGAAGGCTTGGGAAGACATGCGTGATCAGATTGCCCAACACATGTGGCATGACTACTGCACTGGACATGGTAGGGTATAAGTGTGGAAGAATCCAATGGTTTATTACTAGCAGTTTTTGTTGATATTAGTAGTTTTTCATATCTTCGCCATATGTTGTATTACCAGCACTTTCTTGTACTAGTTTTTTGTAATAGCTCAAACATTATATATAGTTTGTACTGTTTGGCAATGGGTTTCATTATACATGTTAACAGGTGAGATGGGTGACAACTTTTCCAACTACAAACACTTTCAAACACATGCCGGTAGCCCTTTCGTGCCTCCTCAAACAAAGAGGTCTCTTGGTACGACTGTGGGTGACACAACCGAAGGAGGACAAGAGCGGGTGACACAACCGAATCCCATCCGTCCAATTGTAAATCCAATGCCCGACATAAATTGGGAAGGTAATATTGACCCTTTCATGGATTCGTATTCTTTTGTCCTTAGCCAAGGATCTAATCCACAAGGTCACGATGAGGAGCAAGTTGAATTTCCTCAAAAGAACAAACCAAAGAAGCCATCGAATAGTGCGGGTAAGAATGTTCCAAAACATGAAGGAACACCCAATAAGCGTTGGGAGGATGAACATACGGAGGAGATGCTTGAGGTTTTTGCTAGAGAGGTCGAAGAGGGGAAAAATGTGACAAGGCCTTCAGAAACAGTTCCTACACACTTGTATGTGCTATAGTGAATGCCAAGTTTGGTACTTCATATAGCGTTAGCAATGTTCAAAACCATTTGCGTGGTTGGAAGTCTAAGTGGCTAGATATTTTGAAGGCCAAAGATTTTTCGGGAGCCGGATGGAATGAGGATCTTAGGATGGTGATTTTGGATGAGGAAACACACGAGGATCTCAAGAAGGTAATTGTGTTTTTCTTACTACATATGTAACTTTATAATTTCAGAATTCAATATAACTAAATCTGATTTTCACTTGCGTAGGCCAAATCCAAACTAGCCCAATGGGTGAACGTCCCTATTAGAAACTTTGATTTGTTACAAATTGTTTGCGGAGATGATCATGCAAGGGGGGACAGAACAAAGGACCTCAACACCAAATGGGGACTAAGGGAGTGCGTTGATGTAGATACTCCTCCGGCTAGTGGCTCACATGGGAACGCTACGACCTCCCAATCTACGAAATCAACTAGTGGAAAACGTCGTAGAGAGGGTAATGGAGAAAATGAAGCTATAAGTCTATTGGTGGGGAGTGTTACTTCAATGGCAGAGGCCCTTAGTACGGGGTTCAAGAGCCCCATAGAGAAGATGGGTGCTCAACTATTTGCTTTAGAGGGATATGAGTCCAATGTTTTGATGAATGCCTACAATTTTCTTTGCACGGACAACTTTGAAGCAAACAAGTTCATAGGGTTGTCCGAGAAATTCCAAAGGGCATGGCTAGACAACTTCGTGGAACACAACTAGTGTTTTGAAACCATGATGCAACTGCTGTCTTCTTGTAATATTTGGTCAAACAACAACCTACTGAAGCATGATCTTTTGCTGCTATTTTGTAATATTTGGGAACTGCTGATGTGCTTTTTATATTTCAGTCAAACAAGACCTAATGCAGCATGATCTTCTGCTGCTATTTTGTAATATTTAGTAATGTTTCCATATTTCAGTCTATATTTCCAAGTTTGGTTTCATATGATTCACTGATTCAATGATTCAATAGTCATGTTACCATATTTCAGGCAACATTTCCAAGTTCTGTTGCTTATGAATCAGTCAATATTTGCAAAATAGCAATGTTCTGTTTCATATGATTCACTGATTCAATGATTCTATACTAATGTTTCCATATTTCAGTCAATATTTCCAAGTGCTGTTTTATATGATTCAGTCAATATTTCCAATATTTGTTTGTAGCATGTCATACTACGTCGTTTTGAAAGGGAGAAAGCAAGGAGTGTACACCACTTGGGCTGACTGTTACATGCAAGTGAATGGGTATAAAGGCGCTTGTTATTTCAAGTGCCATGATTATGAGGAGGCTAGGGGTTACTTCCAATCGAATGATAGGGATCGACGAACTGGTCCTAAGGGAGAAGATGTAGTTAATGGCCACCCAACGGCCATTATTGCTATGTTGGGTTTTCTTACGTTACTTGTTTCACTTTTGGTTTGGACCTATATTATGTAGGTCAAGTGTGTTATGTAGAACAAAGTATATTTTGTAATTGGGGCCAAACTCCTCTGCCTCATAAAGCTACTCGTGCATGTAATGACAATGTTTATGTTATCTTTGTTTGCAGGGGTTGTCTTCGAATGAAATATGAAGGTGGAACCGATATTAGAAGCTAAAGTTGACGGCCTCCCCTGCCTAATTGGTGATGGATGGAGGTAGCCAACTTTTAGCTAAGTTTTAGACAATGATGAGGAGGGGACAACTTTTGAGTCTAAAACATACGTCCGTCTCGAGAACACAAATGAGGAAGGTGCCCTATGATGAGAACCCAAACTTGATGGCCACCCCCACCAATTTGGTGATGGAAGGCGGTAGTCAAGTTTTTAAATTGGCGATGATGAGTGGGATGGTGAATCCTTTGAGCCAATTACTACAATATCATTTTATTGATGTGGGATAAGTTTGTTTGGCCTACTGCAGTGTGCAACCAAACACGAAAACCCCAGCTTCCAATGTTCACTTTCCAGCAAAACTCCTCTTTTGAACCCACTTTCAGCCGAGTCCCCCTTTGCATTTTTTGTTTTCGAAGGATTGTTTCAGGTTTTCAATACCTTTTTTCAATATCTCCAGCGTCTGTGCTTCAATATCTGCAGTTTTTTTTGTGATAACATCTGCAGTTTTCTAATTTGCAGTTTTCTAATTTGCAGTTTCTAAAATGATATGCTGAACATTTTGAGTTTTTTGAAGTTTTTTGAATGGGCTATGATGAAACACAAAATCTGGGCTATGTTGCTGTATCTGCTGTTTTTGGCAATTCTTTCTATGGAGTTTTTCACATGATAGTATATGTTCTTCTGGACAAACTGAACGATCTGAAATGATATGCTGAACATTTTGAGGCACATATCTGCTCATTTTGAGTATCAGTTTTTCAATGATTGTATATGTTCTTCCTCAGTTTTCTTGAGGACATATCTGCTCATTTTGAGTATCCGTTTTTCAATGATATGCGGGGCTATGTTGCTTAAGTTTTTTTGCAAATGGGGAGCAAGAGGAGTCCTTGTTTTTGGTATGCTACACTTCAGGTTTTTTGTATCAGAGGAAGGTGATACACTACGTTGGTTCAGTTGGTTTCATCTGTGCTTCTACCTATGTTGGTTCAGTTGGTTTCATATCTGGCCTTCATTGGGAATTTTAGCCAACTTGGAGTTGTATTTTACCAACTTATACCTATGTTGGTTCAGTTGGTTACATATTTGGCCTTGGTTGGGAATTTTTCTTGCCATGTTCTTATAATGTGCTGTTGGGAAATTTTGCCAATAACTTGGTTTAACTTGGAAATTCAGTGGCTGTATTTGATGAATCCTATAGCCAAGCTCTGAGCCCATTTCTCTTTTTCATATTGTTGCCTTTGTATGCAAAGTTTTTTCCTTTGTTGTTCAATTTGTTGTGCTTTTTTGGCCTTTCTTAAGTTGGTTCAATTTATTAAGGTTGGGAAATCTTTTTACCAAACATTGAGCTATATTCTACTACCAATTGGGCTAATGATGAGATTGTGAGGAAACCTGCTTGTCCATGTTCTGATACAAGCTCGGATACATGTTCAGATACATGTTCTTATATTTCATGAACTCTTTTCAACCATTTGTAGGGAAAGTTTCTTTGCTTTATATAGTCTTCTATTATGATGGAATCATATGCTGCAGTTGATTAAATCATATGCTGACCATTTTTTTTTTCAACTCTGATACATGGTCAGATACTCTTTTCATACCGATTTTCTCTGGAACCATCATAGAATCATATGCTGAAATTGATTTTGGCGCTATTTTGATCAGTGTATGTATTTTGTAAGAGATTGTAATGTCTGGCAAATATGGTCTATAATGTTATATGGCATGGGTATGTATAGCTTGTTGTGTATCAGTGTATAGCTGCTTGTGTATCAATGTATTTTGGTGGTATTTTGATCGGTGTATAGCTGCTTGTGTATCAATTTTCTTAATCCATTGATTCATTCTTCATTTTAATTTGTTGCGGTAATCTTACCAAGGTAGTCATATATCCACCCATATTTCACTTTCAACTGGCATCCAAACATTGAAAGTCAAAAATTTATTTTCCATCTACACTTTCAAGTGGCATCCAAACACAACACATTGAAACTCCCCACTTGCGGGAGGACAAAAACCATGTTTCCAAACACATTTTGGAAACTCAAATACATTGCAAGTGCTATGAATTACATCACATGGAAAGTGCCACTTTCACACTTTCGGAGAGCTACCACGAACCAAACAGGCCCTAAGTGCTCCCAAAGCCAGCCTTATTGAGTTGCATTACTTACTCTTGCAGTTATTTGCCAAAAAATGTAGATATGAAGGCTGATATATTATTGTTGGCAATGCAACATTTGGATATTTTGTAATGCTTCCGATGTACATTAAAGACATGATGCTTACTCTATAACCAAGCGAATTTCCATGTGTTTAGGCCAGTAGTGCGAGATCTAGTGGACGACGTCATCCTTGTAGACGATCGCCAGATTGTGGAAGCCATGAGAATGTGCTACGAGATTCTGAAGGTGGCCGTGGAGCCTAGCGGGGCCATCGGCCTCGCCGTCGTCCTCTCCGACCAATTCCGGAAGAGCGATGCCTGGAAGGACAGCAGCAGGATCGGTATAATTCTTTCGGGAGGCAATGTTGATCTCGGTGTGCTCTGGGAATCATTTGGTGTATAAAACCTTCAGTTCAACATTGATCACTGCCCATTGTATTCGACAATGTCATGACTTTTTTTCTAATATACTGTAACATTTGATGCTTTTAGCTTCTTTTCGATCAACAATCAACTGCAGTTTTGTGACCCAATTTTTTTTTTTTTTTTGGAAAGCTGATTTATCATGGCACTCCTGTGAGGGACAGTTCTATTATAGTGGACAAGGATATCGGTTGACGAACATATAATTGCAATGGGAAATGATATGGAAAGCTAAGAATAAGTTTTCTTTCAACAATATTTACGTACCCATGTTTATTGATCTCCATGTTTAGATGAAGTTTTTGTATTTCTAGGAATCTATTTTCTAGTTATTTTCCATGGGAAAGAAATTCAATATGTAGTCCAAAAAATTCAAAATTTTCATTCCTATGTTTGATTCACACGGCAGAGACAAGAATCTTAATATGTTTAGTTTTTCATAAATACACTTTCATTAATTTTATACTGCTACTATTAACTAAATTTACATGTTTGTGATATAAGTTAGAATTTTGAAAATAAAGAGAGTATTACTGTCCAAACAAAATACTCAAACAACACTCCTAGGAAAGCGAAACTATTCGGGGGACTTGGAAATAGTTTTTTCACATCAATGTAAATATGAAACTTCTCGTATTCCTTCCGAATTTTCAATCCTAGACATACCAAATATTAGTAAGGAATTCAAAATCCATTTCTAAGTCTCTAAGACTTGAACCAAACGCCGGCTGGAGTCTTTGTTTATTTGTAGTTTATTGTTTTGGTGACACTTACCGTGAAAGCCTTTGTATATTTTGTTATTCTCTTTCTAATGAAACATAATGGATATTTGCCCCCTTTCAGTCAATAATAATAGTACAGTTAGACATCTATAAATTAATAGTCTTGACTCTTGAAACGAAACAAAAAAAAAATCAATTGATTTAGCAAATATTAAATAATCAAGGCAATATCTTTTTAAGCTATCATTATCTACTGATTTTAATTTTTTTTTTAAATTAAATAAATAACTAAAATTAGTTTTATATACTTGAAATTGTTCAAATCTACTCGCAAGTGAAGAAATAGTTTTATATATATATATATATATATATATATATATATATATATATATATATATATATATATATATATATATATATATATATGAAATAATCAATTTTAAAATATTGGGTTATTTACACTAACTATCCCTATGTTTTTGATTTATAACACGGGGTACCCCTGATTTAAACTATTTACACTAACTACCCCTCCCTTTAGAAAACGTAGGGGTAGTTAGTATTATAATTTTTTTATTTTTCCTTAAAGTAGGGGTACCCCGTGTAATAAACCAAAAATATAGGGGTAGTTAGTGTAAATAGTTTAAAAGTAGGGGTACCCCGTGTTATAAATCAAAAACATAGGGGTAGTTAGTGTAAATAACCCTAAAATATTCTTCAACAAATCGTGTAACTTCGTCCCTAATATTTTCATCAAATGTTTTTTTTTTCTACCTCGTATTGTTTTTCACAAAATCAGGTTCTATGCCCATTTCAGATACAATCTCTTCAGATGAAATCATTAAATTTGTAAATCCACTTTATCTATATCTTTCAAAAAAATCCACTTACTCTATATTTTCCATAATAATAATAATAATAATAACCTTTTAATTGATGTATGGCAACATCAATATGCATGTCTTTTGATTGTAGATATTTGCTAAGTTCACAGAAAATAAAATATCATACCAAATATTCATGTGCCTCACTTCTTGTTTTAGGATCTTCACTAGTTTCGGCTAATAATAATGCTTCTCTAATATTGGGAGCTTGAAATCTAATCGCTTTAGCGCTCCAACATGTTTGTGACAATAACTTCAAAGTTAAGACCTTTTAGCTTTTACATTATATTGTAAAACTTTCCATCTCCAGCCAAGGAAGAACACACCTCCAGTGCAAGTTCAACTAGTCTGAGTCTCGAGCACAGGTGCTTACTTAATAATGCAACCAAAACATCACATTTTGACGAAACAATTCCATCAAGAAGTAAACTTCAAACCCCCTCCAGAATCTGTAGTTAAGAACAGAAATACAGGTTCTGCACAAAATACACCGCACTTAGCTAGCAGGATGTCCATTGCAAATTTTAGGAAAACGAGAACAAAAAAGGTCAAGCGAGACATATGACAACTATAGAGTACTGCTTATAAAAGAACAAGCACCAGAAGAAGATCCACACATGTACTGGAACCTAGAGTTTAGGCTTCCCGGTAGTCGCCTTCCTCCTCTTCCTCGTACTCGCCCTCTTCATCAGCTGTGGCATCCTGGTATTGCTGATACTCTGACACCAGATCATTCATATTGCTCTCCGCCTCGGTGAACTCCATCTCATCCATTCCCTCCCCAGTATACCAGTGCAAGAAAGCCTTCCTCCGGAACATGGCAGTAAACTGCTCACTCACCCGACGGAACATTTCCTGAATTGAAGTCGAGTTCCCAATGAAGGTCGATGCCATCTTAAGCCCGGTTGGAGGGATGTCACACACTGTGGACTTTACATTGTTGGGAATCCACTCCACAAAGTAAGAGGAGTTCTTGTTCTGAACGTTGATCATCTGCTCGTCAACCTCCTTCGTGCTCATCTTGCCACGGAACATTGCAGAGGCTGTGAGGTATCGGCCGTGACGTGGATCAGCAGCACACATCATGTTCTTGGCATCCCACATCTGCTGGGTGAGCTCGGGGACAGTGAGAGCACGGTACTGTTGGGATCCACGGGAGGTGAGGGGAGCAAATCCCACCATGAAGAAATGGAGGCGGGGGAAGGGAATCAGATTTACTGCGAGCTTTCGAAGGTCAGAGTTCAGCTGTCCAGGGAAGCGAAGGCAGCAGGTAACTCCACTCATAGTAGCAGAGATCAGGTGGTTAAGATCACCAACTGGTTGCAACAAAATTCAAGTCAGAAACAAACAAGGATCTCAAATGTATAAAACTTACAGCCAATGGTATGAAGAAGACATTAACTTTCGGATGAAGGAGAATTAATTAGCAAAGCAGAACAAGCCATGTGGGCTTGCAAGTGTACTAGTGTAGACAGCAATATTAAGATATGTCCTCAGAAAGTAACATTGGTTCCTCAAATACAGAGAGAAGAAACGAAAAAAGTAGCAACTTGACAAAATCTATGATCAAATCTAAGACTTTTTCGAAGTACTAGCTTGTATGACTTCACAATGCTACAAAGGTTCAGTACATATGGTACTGAATTTTCTTTACATTTTTTCTATTTCCTGATGTTGTATATGGGCAGAGACTGTTCCGGAGGACAGAGACACAATATGGACACAACACTAACGTTTATGTCTCCTGGTGTATATCTGAATGTCTATGTTGTATTCAACAGTACATGCCACTAATTTTGGAGTGTCCATACTTCCTATGAGATATAGATACAGTAAGATATGAGTGCAAGTTTTTAATGTCCACGTACAAGACTTACTAAGGTAAATGTGTGGCGTCGTCTAGAAATGTTTTTGTCAAGTTATATTTATCTGATTACCTTTCATATAATGGGTACTTGCGCTTAGGCTACTAGAGATTGGGCTCGTGATCTGGTGGAATATGGTGTCTTGTGATCGATGATCTGGTGGAATATGGTGGCTCGTGATCGATGATCTGGTCGAAAATATCGCCAAAAACATGTAGATATTGACAACATATCAGCCACTACCATCATGCAGCTTGTATCAGTCTATATCAGATCGATACAGGCTAGTGGCCGATACTTGCCAATATCTATTGATAGATGGCTCTTGCCAGCAGATTTGTGCGAGTACAAGATGGTACAGAGCAAATTTTGGCCAAAACTGACTAAAACGTGACTGAAATTTGGTCTAAAGTTACAGAAGAAAGACTGATGCTAATATAGGCAAATATGTGCCAACTGACAAATTTTTGATCAAAATGGTGAAGGCAAAATTTTGGTCAAGACTTGCAATATAGACCAATGCAATGACTGATACAAACCAAACTTAAACTAGAGTAAAGTGAAAGCAAGCTGAAACATTGCAAAACTTGATAAGTGATGATACATGGATGATGCACACAAATTCGACCTCAGTTGGTAAAATTATGTTGATGTTTTTCAAGATTTGAGACAGTGTGAATACAAAATCATGCTAAAACTGATTGAAATGCCTCAAATTTGGCAATAAACAGGATAGAAGTAGCTTAAACATGCTGAATTAGCTAAAGCAATACTATATTTTGTCCCAAAAAAGGTCCAATTAGCCAAAAATGGCCAAAATATACACTTGTATTGGCTTAAATTTTAAAAACATTTGGGGCCGTCATATAGTAAGTTATGTATTAAAACATGAAGAAACAATCATGCAATTTGAATGAAATCTTACAATTGTTCATCAAACATATAATTACAAAAAATAATTTGCACGGCCTTAGAATTTCATTCCTTATGTTTTAATAAGTTTTTCTATAGAACCTAAGGAATTATCAAGTGTGGAAACCAAATGTTCTGATAATACAAAACAACTAAAAATACGAGAACTAAAGATTCATATGATGGGACCAATAACAATATTGAAACTATATTTTGGAACATATATTCCATAAAGTCAGTTTTTTGTTGTTGGAATATCAGATTTTCAGCTAAACAAATCGCTTTTGTCGAGTACAAAATGACTGGTCTACAACCAATCATGGTCTCTTTCAAGAAGAACTACCAATCAATTCTTAAATCATGCTCAAGAGTCGTGTCAAGTCTATTTAATGTCGCTTGTCGTGTGTATGGTGTCTTCGTGTAGTGTCCGGGACAACAACAACAACAACGTAGAACGTAGATGGGAAATGTATGCTTACAGCTGGGCGTGGTGAGCTTGAGGGTCCGGAAGCAGATGTCGTAGAGGGCCTCGTTGTCGAGCACCATGCACTCGTCGGCGTTCTCGACGAGCTGGTGCACGGAGAGCGTGGCGTTGTAGGGCTCGACGACCGTGTCGGACACCTTGGGCGAGGGGAAGACGGAGAAGGTGAGCATCATCCTGTCGGGTACTCCTCCCTGATCTTGGAGATGAGCAGCGTGCCCATGCCGGACCCCGTGCCGCCGCCGAGGGAGTGGCAGACCTGGAAGCCCTGCAGGCAGTCGCAGCTCTCGGCCTCCTTGCGGACGACGTCGAGCACGGAGTCGATGAGCTCGGCGCCCTCGGTGTAGTGGCCCTTGGCCCAGTTGTTGCCGGCGCCGGACTGGCCGAAGACGAAGTTGTCGGGGCGGAAGATGGGGCCGTAGGGCCCGGAGCGGAGGCTGTCCATGGTCCCGGGCTCGAGGTCCATGAGGACCGCGCGGGGGACGAACCGGCCGCAGCTGGCCTCGTTGTAGTAGACGTTGATGCGCTCGAGCTGGAGCCCGCCGGGGGCGTCGCCCGCGCCGTCGCCGACGTAGCGCCCGGTGGGGTCGATGCCGTGCTCGGCGCAGACCACCTCCCAGAACTTGGCGCCGATCTGGTTCCCGCACTGGCCCCCCTGGATGTGGAGGATCTCCCTCATGGCTTCAGAGTTAGGGTTAGGGTTTTTTTAGAGAGAGAGAGAGAGAATTAGGGTTAGGGTTTCTTTTCCTAGAGAGAGTGAGTGAGAATGGGGAAGGAGAGGAATATATAGAGGAGGCAGTTACTGACAGAGGGATTTGACGGACGTTAGGGTTTGGGAGGGAATCTAATTTTTTGAAAATTGGGGAATTTTTGGCTGTCACGTGGCTGGGGTGGATTAGTAAGAACATTTGGGGTTAGAGGATCTCCAATTCGGGTTAATTACACTTAACTTTTTCAATGTTTCATAATTATTACATGGACTATCCCTATTTCAAAAATAATGACAGTGACCACCCCCTTTCATTTGTAAATTTTATTAGAGCATCTCCAACCCTATTATCTTGTTAAGTGTTGTGAGTCTTAGGTGGCTCCTATGTGACATGAGCCACAAGACAATGTCTTATTTATGTGACAAAATTATATCTCAAAAGACAATGAGAAAGAAAAATTCTCTCCAATGCAAAAGTATTGAGGAGACAATAAAAAATATTTTTTTTCAACTTCCAATGCAAATTTTAAGACAACTACTAATCTTCTTTCCTTTTTCTAATATTTTTTATTCATAATTGATGACATGGAAGAGAAGACATTGTCAAGTGCATTGTCTAGAACAAGACAATCAACTTCACAATGTCTTCTTTAATTTTTGCCACATAAGCTTCACAATTGACTTGACAATTGCATTGGAGAAGAACTTTTGAATAAAATTTTGTCATTCCTATGTGGCATTAACTTTTTCCCAAAGTCACAATAGGGTTGGAGATGCTCTTAGAGGATCTCCAATTCGGGTTAATTACACTAACTTTTTCTATGTTTCATAAGTATTACAGGGACTATCCCTATTTCAAAAATAATTATACTAACCACCCCCTTTCATTTGTAAATTTTATTAACCATAGGGTTGGTCAGTGTTATTAGTTTCTATAGAAAATAGAAACTATAGAGGGGTGTCCATGTAATTTGTTTCAAAGCATGGGTGGTCCGTGTAATAAGTGTAAAATATAGGGATAGTTAATTCAATTGACCCCAATTATATTGTTACTTTGGGAAAAAAAAAAGTCTTAATTTTAACTTTAACTAAATAATATCAACTATTTTAGTTTTTTAACTTAATATTTTAAAGTTTTTCTTTTGTACAATTTGATACTATCACCTATTGAATATTTTTAACTTGATATCCAAAATTTAAAAAAGATGAAACTACCCTTTCCCCGGACAACATATCATATCCCGGCCCCCCCCCCCTTCCCTCTTTCTCTGCGCGTAGTAGCAACGGGTGAAGGAGCAGCGGTAGGGTGGGGGCACTGGGTGCGAGGGGGGGGGAGGCAGCGGGGGCGGTGGAGAAGGGGCGTAGGTAGGTTTGCATTAGAGGGGTGCAGCGGGGGCGAGGGGGGAGGTGGAGGCAGCGCAGGGGGGTGGGGGGGGTAGAGCGAGGGGGGGGGTGGGGCAGCCGGGTGGGAGAGAAAGAGAGTGATTGACAAGGATATTTTTATTCATATTTTTTTAGGATATTAGGTTGTACACCCAAAAAATTTTAAGGTATTAAGTTAAAAAACTGAAATATTGAACGTGTCAAGTTAAAATTAAGCCAAAAATTATTGTCATATAAGAATAATTTTTTTATTTAATTTTTTCCCTAATACAGTTGTCAAGAAAATTGTGAAGCTTACGTAACAAAAGTTATAGAAGACATTATGAAGTTGGTTGTCTAATTCTTAACAATGTACTTGACAATATTTACACTTTCATGTGATCAGCCATGAGAGAAGATATATAGATGGTGGCCCACATGTAATAGAGAAGGGGACATAATTGGACAAGATTAAATCGGACAACAGATCTCTCCCAGTGTTGTCACCTAGAAAATGCTTTGCCTTGTCTCATGCCACATAGGATCACAACACATTATAAGACATAGGGTTGGAGATGCTCTTAGGGGTTGTTTGGTTAAGCAAAGTGGGACAAAGTGAATTAAAATTCAAAAAATGACATTTTGCATATGCATTGCTGTGAAGTAGAGTGAAGTGAAATTATTCGTTTTGCTGCTTTGAAAAAGTGGAGGTTAGAAGTGGAAAATCCTAAAGTTTGGTATTTGGTTGGTTCTTGAAGTGAGTGGAAAAATGTGACTTTTTGTTGAAGTGACATGAATGGTAAATGTGTAGAGAGAAAATGGTCCTCCAACCAAACGTCTGAAGTGGGAATAAAGATTTTCCACTTCCATGCTCCACTTAGGAGAAAAAAAACTCCGATGTCAAAACTCCAATTTCGTGACAAACAAGATTTATTGTTAATGTTAAATCACAATAAAATTTGTCTGCAAATCCTTCAACCAAATACGTAAAGTGATCTAAAATTCAAAATTTGTCCACTTCTGCGTAGGGCTGGCGATTTTGCCCTTGTGCCCTATACCCGAGCCGGGTACCCTGCACCCTCAGGTTCCCACGGGTACCCTCTATCCTAGAAGGGCAAGCCCTACCCTTACCCTCTTGGAATTAGGGTAGGGTAAGGGTTTTATCTTGTTACCCTAGTGCACTTACCCGGGTACCCGTCCTATCATACCCTGAATCACTACCCTACCCACTACCCTTAACCCTCTCAAACCCTCGACCCTACCCCTCTCCCAAACCTAATTATCCACACTCCCACTGCCATAGTATACTACATACTTGTAGTTTTTTGTAATTAGTTAGTACTTAGGATTAGGAGAACTACATGGTGCTTGATCCTAAGGAGTCAGGTCTAGCCCCCTCCTTGGGTATGTAGGCAGCTCAGGTTCCACTATATAATTGGGTTCAACGCATTTAGTAAAAAAAATATATTCTCCATGTTATTTCTTATTAAGTTGTTATGGTTTTTGAATGTTGTAAAAATCTTAAGTATCAAGGTGTTTACTAGCAAAAAATAATTTTCAAAGTAAAAAAAAAACTGAAATGGCAAGGGTGATACCCTTACCCTCCCTACCCTGACCCTCAGCTACCCTGTGAGGGTAAAGAGCAAGGACGGATAATGGGTATTGATTTTTTGGAAGAGGACTACCCTACCCTACCCTCATGACTCCCCTAGGATATCATAAAAATGTTAATACCCTACCCTGTCCTGCCCTCTTCCTGCCCTTATCCTACCCTACCCTACCCATCGCCACCCCTACTTCTGCGCTCCGAATTCGCAAACCAAATAGCCCATTAGTATTGTAGCAGGGGATTTATGTAGATATGACCGGTAGTTGACCATTGGGAGGCAAGGGACTGATACCGGTTCTGTATCTAGTGTGGTATTGTATACATAATCCTGTAAAAGTTGGTATAGATTGTATGTATATATTTTTTACGATATCCAATATTTTTTTACCTTTGTTCCTTTTGATATCTTATTTTTTTTCTTTCTTCTTTCATATTTATTTTATCCCTTTTTTGCTTGCACAAGTTAACTCGTTTGTGCAATCAACAAACAAAAGGAAAATAAAAGAAAAGAGAAGAGAAGAAGAAGGAAACAGGAAAGGACTAGGAGTTGGTGGTACAATAAACCCTTTAAACAATACTTTAAAAGTGAGAAATTATCATCTTAGCAGAATTATTAATTTATGTACATGAATAGATATTAATTTATTGATAAATAAATATTTATTGATTTAGAGAGTGTTTTTTTTGTTTCTACTCTACTTGCAAATTTAAGGCTTATAAATCCAAAAATAATGGATGTGGTGAAATATTAAATATATTTCATGTAAGTCTAACAAATTATATATATATATATATATATATATATATATATATATATATATATATATATATATATATATATATATATATATAGGGTAAAGAACATTTAAATCCTCCTTAGATGTAACGAAAATGCAATTAAAGGCTCATGGTTTAAAAAGAACCTTGTTTTTTTTTATTTTTGCTCAATTCAGCCCCCTGCCGTTAACAACCGTTAAAAATCGTCTAAAAAGACGATTTTATCCCTCCTCTCCCCCCCTCTCTCCGGTGGTGGGGTGGGTCGAGGGGGCTGGACGGCGGAGGGAAAAGGGTGGGTTGGAAAGGGGGGTATTTTAGGTAGTTTTTTATATTAAAAATTATTAACAACCATTTCTAATGGCTAATAGACGGTAGGGGCTTTCTTGCTCACACGTGCAATCTAAGGTGGGGCAAACTGCTTAAATTTTCTAACGAGTCTTATTTTGCTAACGAGGCAAATCTAAGAAGGGTTTAAATGTGTGTGTATATATATATATATATATATATATATATATATATATATATATATATATATTATAATGGCGAACGTCGATTAGGGTTAGGGTTACCTCTCTAATGGGACCCCGGCTCGACGGATCGAGGAAAGGGGAAAGATAAGGATGCTGGCGGAGCCCCTTCACCACTGGATGATGGGGGGTGGATGACGGTCGAGAGGCGACAACGGACAAGAGGAAAAGCAAAAGAGAGGTATCGGCCGATCAACCAGCCAAGGGAGAGGGAGACGGACATGAGGTCGACTCGACGGACAGGTCGTCAGTTAGGCGACGGCGGAGGGGGTGGGGTGGGGGGGGTGGGGGATGGCACTGGCCAAAGACAAAGGAAAACAGGTGGCTATCGAGCGATCAAAGGGTTCAGTAGGGGGAACGGTGGGACAAGAAGGAGTATCGACACAGAGGCAGACAAGAGCTAACGAGAATTCATGGAATCCTACATGGGGCAAATCCTGGGCAGACTGTATTCGACAAAAAAACCAAACGCGGATGCGAGGATGGAGTATGTAGAACCGTTGAGGGTAGGGACCAAGTTGAGGGCGTCATTCCTGGAGGAGGAGATCAAACAGGGGGAGGGTTTTGGACGAATACAGTGGTTTTTTATGTCATGGGGAACATGTTATTCTACGGCCAAATCAAGGGATACGCAAGTAGAGTTTGGCGCCCGAAGGGGAGCATGGACTTCTATGCACGCGAGGATAGGTTCTATTTTTAAAATTCGAACTACGTGAGGATGCTAAACGTGTCCTACATGGGGGTCCTTATACATTCGATGGAAGACTCATTATGATAAAGGAGTGGACGGCTACATCTAGATGTGAGAAGGAAGTACTTCATACTATTCCTATATGAATCAGGTTTCCTAAATTCCCTGTGAACTACTGGAGTGTCCCACTATTGATGCGACTTGCTAGTCTGATAGGGGTGCCTATTAAGGCTGATGACGCTACTACGAAGAAAGAAAGGGTAATGTATGCATAGTTTTCGTGGAAGTGACAGGGAAGAGAACTGCCTAAATTAATCAAGTACGAACTACCATCGGGCGAAGTATGCGCACGGGCCGTGGAGTATGAATGGGTGTCGCCTAGCTGCAAGAGGGGTGTGTGTGTGTTTTGGCTACGTGATGAGGAATGTAATTGATGGAACTGGGGATTCCCAGGACCCTTCCTTTGGTGTACGTATTGATCGATAGAAAGTTAAACAGATCTAATACGTGTTCTAACCCTTCATAGGCGGAAACTAGGGTTCATGAATTATACCTGCGGCAGAAAGGAGACAAGTAATTCCTGGCAATCTCGAGCGGACGACCCTAAGATCTTCTGTACGTATTCCTTCCTCGAGTTGGACGTCATGTGGGCGACGATCTCCCCACTTTTTCTTTTCCTTGGCAGCACTCTCTTTCTCTCCTTACGTGAATCACGAATTTAGAGAAAATTTTAGATTTCTGATCAGTAATCTGGCGGCCAGAGAATAGAGGATATATATAGGCTACGGCAGGGACCATGAGAAGAAATTAGGGTTAGGCCTCCTAACGGATCTGGATATCCCGTGTTCAGCCCGAACACATAATCCAGGCCCATTAACAATAGCTCGATCCACTAATGAGCTATTGTTGCACTACCTCCCTAATCCTAAATTATGTTTGTGGGCTCCTTTTATTATATGCTCGTTTGGCTCCCCATGTTAAGATATCGAATGTCCGTCGATCAAATTAAGTTACTGACAACTATATTGATTCGACATCTTTTATCCTTAAGTAGTACCGCTCAACTTTATTTGTTATGTCGAATATAATCCACCTGCAGGGTTTACATGACAATCCTTATGAGCTCCTTAAGAGGACATCATCAACCCGATGTATCGGGACATGGATTCCATTTATAATCAACAGCCCATCATACATACAATGTTATTACCCAATTCATAGAGGTTGTTGATCCATAATGAATCTCACTCTTTTATGAGTCAAAGTAATGCACATTGCATATACATGTCCGTTATTATATTCGAATTAAGAGTACAAGCATCCATAATAACAGAGGTATTTGTTCTCTTATGTAGTCAGTACAAAGAGAACAACCTCAAGTGGTCCTGTTCAATACACACAAAGTGTACTAGTGTAACCTATAGTCAAGATAGACTAATATCAGATTATACTACAACCTTTCCAATAGATTGTCCACGTCCATCTAGGTTGTGAACTATTTATATACTCCATAGGAAACTGATAATATGATCTTCTGTGTGACACCACACACCATATTATTTATAATATAAAATATCAGACATTTGCATTAACACTTGCAACAAATATAATATGCAAACATTTGCCCATATGATTCTCATTCAAAATTTAAGGAAATAAGGTTACTACAAAAGTGATGCTTTTAGTATATAACCCTAACAATCTCCCACTTATACTCAAAGCATTGCTTTTCAGTATACTGTTACAAATCTCCCACTTATACTTAAAGCCATGCTGCTACACATCTGACTCCCATTCCCTCAACATGACTGTCAAAAGCCTTAGCTGGTAAGCTCTTTGTAAAGGATCAGCTAGGTTGTCGGCTGATGCTATCTTGATCACAATAACTTTTCCTTTCTTTACGAAATCTCGTATCAGGTGGTACTTGCGCTCAATGTGTTTGCCTGTCTTATGGGCTCGTGGTTCCTTCGAGTTTGCAACTGCACCACTATTATCACAATAAAGTGTAATAGACTTAGGCAAACTAGGTACCACATCCAAGTCCAATAGAAAGTTTCTGAGCCAAACAGCTTCTTTGGCTGCCTCAGAGGCTGCCACATACTCGACTTCCATGGTGGAATCAGCAATACATTTTTGCTTGATACTCCTCCACACAATGGCTCCACCCCCCAAAGTAAACACATAACCTGAGGTAGATTTCATGGAATCCCTATCTGACTGAAAATCTGAGTCTGTATACCCCAAGGGAACTAAACTATCTGCCTGGTAAACTAGCATATACTCTTTAGTCCTTTTCAGGTACTTCAAAATATGCTTTACGGTAGTTCAGTGCTCTTGTCCTAGGTTAGACTGATATCTGCTGACCATGCCTAAGGCAAAGCAGATATCTGGTCTCGTACATAGCATTGCATATATTAAGCTTCCTACTGCTGAAGTATAAGGAACTGCCTTTATGTTCTCTATCTCTTTAGGTGTCCTCGGACACTGCTACTTTGATAGAGCAATTCCATGTCTAAAAGGTAAGAAACATTTCTTAAAATTTTGCATACTAAAACGAGTTAGTACAGTATCGATATAGGAAGCTTGGGATAAGCCCAACATCCTTTTCTTGCGATCTCGTAGAACTTTGATCCCAAGGATGTGACCTACTTCTCCCAAGTCCTTCATATCAAACTGTTTGGATAACCATACCCTTACATCAGATAATACCTTCACATTGTTTCCAATGAGCAAGATGTCATCCACATAAAGTACTAGGAACACCACCACGTTTCCGTCACACTTTCTGTATACACATGATTCATCCTGACATTGATCAAATCCATAGGATTTTATCACCTGATCAAAACAGATGTTCCAAGATCTGGAAGCTTGCTTAAGTCCATAAATGGACTTTTTGAGCTTACAAACAAGATGCTCCTGGCCCTTTTCAATGAACCCGTCTGGTTGCTTCATATAGATGTCTTCCTCAAGACTTCCATTAAGGAAAGCTGTCTTGACATCCATTTGCCAAATCTCATAATCGAGATGAGCTGCAATAGATAAAAGAATCCGAATAGACTTAAGCATGGCTATAGGAGAAAAGGTTTCCTCATAATCGATACCCTCTCTTTGAGTAAAACCTTTTGCTACAAGCCGAGCTTTAAAGGTTTCAACCTTACCGTCTGATCCTCTTTTTCTCTTATAGACCCACTTGCATCCAATGGCTTTTACACCAATGGGTGGTTCTACAAGCTCCTAGACCTGATTAGAATCCATAGATTCTATTTCAGATATCATTGCTTTTTACCAAGACTCCGCATCTTTATCTTGGAGTGCTTCATTGTAGGTACAGGGATCATAATCTTGTTCCTCAGGGTCGAAGTCTGATGACTCTCCCAAGAACATATATCTATCAGGTTGTATCACAACCCTCCCACTACGACGAGGTACTATCGATTGTGGTGTAATATTTGTGACACGTTGTGCAGTTATTTGTGGTTCATCCTCTTGTACTGTTGGTACTGAAGTACTTGGTGTCTCACGTCTCAGTTCTTCTAGAACAACTCTACTTGTGGATTTATGGTTCATCATGTAGTCTTCCTCTAAGAATCGGGTATTGGTGCTAACAATAACCTTCTGATCCTTAGGACTATAAAATAAACCTCCTTTCGTTCCTCTTGGATAGCCTACAAACAAGCGTACTTCTGTACGAGATTCCAACTTATCTGCTTTCCCATTCAGCACATGTGCTGGACTATCCCAAATGCGAACATATTTCAGACTAGGCTTACGCCCAATCCACAGCTCTGTGGGAGTAAGCGGTACTGACTTAGAAGGAACCAAGTTCAAAATATAAGCTGCAGTCTCTAAGACATATCCCCAAAATGAATCTAGAAAATCTGAATAACTCATCATTGATCTAACCATCTCCATAAGAGTTCTATTCCTTCTTTCGGCTACACCATTCTGTTGGGGCGTTCCAGGTGCAGTCAATTGGGATACAATCCCAGCCTCTGATAAATAATCCCTAAACTCTCCAAAGAGGTACTCGCCACCACGATCTGATCGTAATGACTTGATATATTTTCCATGACGTTTCTCCGTTTCAGCCTTGTACTCTTTGAATTTCTCAAAGCACTCAGACTTACGGCGCATCAAATAAATATATCCATACCTTGAATAATCGTCAATAAATGTGACAAAATATTCAAAGCCACCTCTAGCTTGGATAGTCATGGGTCCACACAAATCAGAATGAACCAATTCCAACACATCTTTGGCCCTATACCCCTTTGCCGTAAAAGTCCTTTTGGTCATTTTACCTTCCAAGCAGGATTCACAAACTGGTAGTGCCTCCACTTCCAATGAACTCAAAGGTCCATCTTCAACCAGTCTTTGAATCCTTCTTAGGTTAATATGCCCCAATCGTAAGTGCCAAAGATATGTTTGGTTCATACAAGAAGGTTCTTTTCTCTTATTTAAGTTAGATGACATATTATTCATTTCCATAAGTTGCATTGTGGGCGAAATAGGATTAATGACATACAAATTATCAACCAATGCACCAGAACAGATAAAATGTTTATTCTTTCTAATAACAATATTGTCATTAAAATAAACTGAATATCCATCCTTAACTAACATAGAAACAGAAACTAAATTCCTTCTAAGTAAAGGTGCATAAAGACAATCTCTCAATGTCAAAGACTTATTTCTACCAAAAGATAAAGTAACATCTCCTAATGCAACGACCGATACTTTTGTAGCATCATCCATGAACAAGCATATCTCTCCATCACTGAGCCGTCTGGTTTCCTGGAACCCCTGCAATGTATTGCAGACATGATTAGTGGCTCCTGTATCTACACACCAGGTGCCGGTAGATAACACCGCTAAACATGTTTCAACTACTAGTAAATGAGATATACCTTCTTTGTTCTCTTGTTTGAGAAGTGGACAATCAGTCTTCCAATGTCCTGACCCTTTACACTTGAAACATTTGCCTTTCGGCTTTTTCACCGTGCCTTGAGGTCCCATGCCATTCTTTGCTAAGTTTGCCTGTTTCTGAATGTTATTCTTCTTCTTACCGTCTTTTGGCTTAGAAGTAAAAGCTTTTTCAGAAACAAAAATATGACCACTCTGCCTAAAGAGAGATTCAGCATCATGTAGCTCTTTTGCAAGTTCTGCCAAACTATACAACCTTTTGTTCATGTTGTAATTAAGGCAGAAATTGTCAAAACTTTTAGGCAGAGTCCCGAGAATGATATCGACCTGGGTTTTCCCATCGATTTTAGCACCAAGGATCTCCATCTCATTCAGATGACCCATCATCTTGAGAACATGATCCCTTACTGGTGTGCCCTCAGCCATTTTTGTATTCATCAAAAATTTTATAGCAAACTGCCTAGCTGCTCTACTCTGATGTCCGAAGAGTTTCTTGAGGTTATACATCATGTCATAAGCTGTGGTCATGGCCTGATGCTGATGTTGCAGTACATTTGACATAGATGCCAGAATGTAACACCGCGCCATCTCATCTGCCTTTTTCTACTTCTTATAAGCCTCTTTGACCTCTTCATCAGAGTTAGCATCAGGCTTAGGTGGGCATTCCTCAACAAGTACATATTTGTACTCCTCAGCAGTCAGAACAATGTCCAAATTACGTTTCCAGTCAATATAATTAGGTCCAGTAAGTTTGTTTTCTTTAAGAATCACCATAAGTGGACTGAAAGAACCCATTTTTGAAATCCTGAGAATCACATAAATAAAATTATGTAGGGCAAAAAAAACTTTTTGAATTAACTAAATATTGATTCCCTCAAAACAATAATAAAAAATTCACCAACACCTTGAACACCATGAATTTAGCATGCCACGATAGTGTGGACGTATACAAATTCAACTTTGTTCAAGTAGATTTTTCTTATTAATTTTACTATCATGTCAATATAACTTTATGATAAATAAAATTAATATGCTGGTCTTGCTCTGGTCATACAAATAATAGCAGTGACTCCGATGGGGAGGATACTATTATTTGTATCTAAGTGTATACCATTACTTAATACTAAGTCCATTACCTTGTAATGAGTTCCTTCAGATGGAGAAGTGAACACATACTAGGTAACTTTCTACAATTATCCCTAAGGAAGTTTGTACTGGTGATCCATAATTATACTCATCCGATATGGAGGAAAGCACTAAAGCCAACACGCAAGTATAATTACATCACCTACAAACCAGTAATGGAGACCATAGGATTTATACTAAATAAAAATCCTCTTCCACTTAGTTATTTAACAATGAGGGTTTTTCTACTAGTTGATATTATGTCCATGTTGTCCATTATTAATGTAGGCTTGGTTTTTAAAAAAAAACAACCACACAATAATAAACATGCATAATTAGAAAAAGCAAAATGACAAAAATAAGAGAAAATATCCAACTATTATGGTCATCTTTGCTACTTCGTCCTCAACTATCCGAATCCAAAATCTGGCGCTGCACAGATCTATACGGGGTTCGACCTGCCCGGTCAGGTCGCGGGGTTCGGGGCAGCGCCCCGTTTTTTTTAAGGTTTTGGCTGTCGATTCCTTCATCGAAAATCATCTGTCTGCCTCTCGATTGCTCAAAACCAGCATCTCGTCCGGCGTCAGAAACAGCCACCACCGCCATCACAATTGATCAAAAATAATTAAAATTACATCAATCCTATGCCTTCCGAAGGAGTTCACACATAATCTAGATTGAAAAATTAAATTAATAAGCACGATCAACCCTCGTGATTTTAATTACATCCACAGCAACAACAACATCCACGACATGTCCGTGGTTTAAACAACACAATAAAAAAATATGTATTGGACCATAATAGTTGGATCTAAGATGCCTGCAAAACCGAGTTAGAACAGATCTACATCTACCGACTATTACATAGCGCAAGTTTTATTGGACAACATGGACGTATCAATCAATACGTAGATCCAAAGTGGCTCTGATACCAATTGATGGAACTGGAGATTCCCAGGACCCTTCCTTTGGTGTGCGTATTGATCGATAGAAAGTTAAACAGATCTAATACGTGTTCTAACCCTTCATAGACGAAAACTAGGGTTCACGAATTATACCTGCGGCGGAAAGGAGACAAGTAATTCTTGCCAATCTCGAGCGGACGACCCTAAGATCTTCTGCACGTATTCCTTCCTCGAGTTGGACGTCGTGTGGGCGACGATCTCCCAACTTTTTCTTTTCCTTGGCAGCACTCTCTTTCTCTCCTTACGTGAATCACAAATTTAGAGAAAATTTTAGATTTCTGATCAGTAATCTGGCGGCCAGAGAATAGAGGATATATATAGGCTACGGCAGGGACCATGAGGAGAAATTAGGGTTAGGCCTCCTAACGGATCTGGATATCCCGTGTTCAGCCCGAACACACAATCCAGGCCCATTAACAATAGCTCGGTCCACTAATGAGCTATTGTTGCACTACCTCCCTAATCCCAAATTATGTTTGTGGGCTCCTTTTATTATATGTTCGTTTGGCTCCCCATGTTAAAATATCGAATGTCCGTCGATCAAATTAAGTTACTGACAACTATATTGATTCGACATCTTTTATCCTTAAGTAGTACCGCTCAACTTTATTTGTCATGTCGGATATAATCCACCTGCAGGGTTTACATGACAATCCTTATGAGCTCCTTAAGAGGACATCATCAACCCGATGTATCGGGACATGGATTCCATTTATAATCAACAGCCCATCATACATACAATGTTATTACCCAATTCATAGAGGTTGTTGATCCATAATGAATCTCACTCTTTTATGAGTCAAAGTAATGCACATTACATATACATGTCCGTTATTATATCCGAATTAAGAGTACATGCATCCATAATAACAGAGGTGTTTGTTCTCTTATGTAGTCAGTACAAAGAGAACAACCTCAAGTGGTCCTGTTCAATACACACAAAGTGTACTAGTGTAAACCTATAGTCAAGATAGACTAATACCAGATTACACTACAACCTTTCCAATAGATTGTCCAAGTCCATCTAGGTTATGAACTATTTATATACTCCATAGGAAACTGATAATATGATCTTCTGTGTGACACCACACACCATATTATTTACAATATAGAATATCAGACATTTGCATAACACTTGCAACAAATACAATATGCAAACATTTGCCCATATGATTCTCATTCAAAATTTAAGGAAATAAGGTTACTACAAAAGTGATGCTTTTAGTATATAACCCTAACAGTAATAACATAGACCCTAAGGAGAATAGCGGACAAGAGACAAATTATATCATCATTCTTAATGCTCATCAGAAGGAGGGAGATGCAGAGGTGGATAACAATACCAATATCACAGGGACACGTATGCAGGCTGATGAGGTAGTTATGAAGGAAAACATGACAGAGGAGGCGGCAAGAGGGAACATGATAAAACTGTTCCTCTCTAATCCCAGCATTCCATTGGCATCAAACAACAGGGTCAATCCGCCAAGGAAAGGACGGGGAATGGAGGAGATACATGGACAAAAGGTGTTCGGGGCACAGAGATGTGTGACTATAAGGCAACAGGCAGTTGTGACTAATATAAGGAATACATAATATTCGGATACTACGGAGGTACAACATAGCCTTAAGCGGCATGCGAGCAGCACTGCTGCTGATAGATGCTCTATAATGCAACATCAACATCTAATAGAAGGTGCATTGACGATTGTAAAACCCCTCATAATTTAAAGGAATATTTAAATTATTTTTGGAATTTATTTAATTCTAATTTATTTTTATCTTATTTATATTATATAAAAGGACTATAGCCACGGTTGAGTTTGAATATGCAAGACGACTAGAAAGTATGGCATGCCTAGCGTAGTCGGGTGCTTTAACTAGCATGCTAGCCATGTTAGGAATGCCATGGTCATATTGTAATCTCTTGCATGTTAACCATTCAAATTATGGCATAAGTTATATTTTTATTTAATTAATTAGTTCAGAAAGCCTTTATGACTTTTTAGGAGATCCGGTTGCACCAAACCTTCCCAAACCTCTTCCAAGCCAAACCCAACTCTATGTAGGCATGTTGGGCATTAATAAATATTAATAATTACATATTTTTGTATTTAAATTCAGATTTGGATTAAAATTCTATAGATAGAATTAATTAGTTCTATATTAGGAAACACCTTTTTAAATCATCAATCCAATCAATTAGCCAACTCACCAAACAACCAAATTATACCATAGTGGACCCCCACCATAGATTTCGGCCAAGCAACCCCCCATGGCCGAATATTGTCTCGACCCGCTCCCGTTTTTCGGGATACGAGTACATGGCCAAGTCCAGCCTACGTCGCAGCATCGACGGTAGTACGCTGTTTGGGCTCAATATAAATCTCAAATACAACAAATATATCTATTTTGCTCATTTACAATAATTATTTTAATTACAATTCCAATAATACATTCAAATTTGCATACAGAAACAAACCCGCTACATGTGACTATTCTATCTAGAATCTATGGTTGGCCTCCAAGATAGCTCTAACTCCACCCGAAGGAACCCAAAGCAAGAGAGAGCAAGTCATCGAGAATAGTCATCAAGAATCTGTCAACTAAAAAATGATTATCCAGTCAGGATTAGAACAAGATCACCATAACACTACATTACATAATATATTATACAAGCATGGAGGAACGATAAAAGGAATTTAACTGAAGATAAGTATAGGCATGGCATTGTATGACAATGAAAAACCACTAAGACATGATAGTAATATGAAGGTTGACTTGACATACCACAAAGACATGATAACAATAAAAAGGTAGACTTGACGAAAGAAGAACAATAGACAATAGAGTAACAATAATTAAGTCACGTGTACTGTGTGTTTTAGAATACCAACTTTCAACATGTATACGGCTTGGGATATCCGTCAGTCATACGTGTGGTACATGACTGACATTATGCAATCAATGTATAGGGAGTCTGTATTCAATTTGTTGACCACATGCTTACTTATTGTATTCCCCCGCCCGACTCAGTCATAATACATGTCCACTACGATAAACATTAGCAATACAATAAACTGTAAACAATAGGAAACAATGAGTAAGACATGAACATGTATGTATATCCAACCGATTCTAACTCTCGTGCACAACAGTAATCATGAACCATAAAGGAGTAATAGTGAAAAGACGACATGAAACATGCAGTATAAAATAAAGGAAATATAGGTTATAGTGATACTTGCCTCGATTTGATTTGAAGCTGACTGACACGATATTGTCATGTCGACACGAAAATAGTCTCAGAAGTTAAAGCTACGCAAGATGATTTTAGATGATGAGACGGGCCTCTAAAATAAAAACAAAAAAATAAAATATTTTGGAAAATTGTTGACAAATATATGATGTGTACTTTTTTATCAGCATTCCGAAACTTCAAACGGATCGTGATTTCGATTCCTGGTTCTCCCGGAATCTCGAAAACACCGAAACATATCAAATTTTGGACAACTGACACTCCACGAATTTTCCAAAAAATTAGGTTAAAATTATTTGAAAATAAATTTTATATTCAGAAAATATACCTCGAGACGGTTACAACAAAAAAATTGGAGGTCAAACGGAGTCCGAAGTTGGAAGTTATGGCCATTCGAAGTTGGTAAAACATTTGAAAAAGAAGGCTGAATTTATGACGAATTTGGGGTAATTATGACGAAAAAAAGAGAAATTTTGGAAAAGAAGGTATGAGAGATGAATTTATTTTATAGGTTCAATATATATAGATAATGGAAAGCAATTAGTAAATTAGGATATGATTAGAACTTAATCAATAAAGATATGATTAGGATTACCAACTAATTTGGATAGGAATATGATTAGTTCAAATAAGAAATAATCTATCTAATGCTATATATGATTCAAATAGGATTAGAATTTCTAATGGACAAGTCTCTCCATAAATTTAAATCAAATAAATTATTTAAATCCAAATCATATGAATTCAAATCCAAATCTAAATCCAAATCAAATTCAACATAATAACTTTAAGATAAATTTAATGTTTATCAAAGCAATTTAAATCATATAATAGATAAATCGTTAAATCAAATAATAATTCAAATCTAGATTAGATAATTCTTAATGCCACAATTAGTCACCATAAGTATGTTAAATAATGTTTGATGTTATCAAATAAGGTAAAATATATTTTATAAATGTAAATCTTATTCAAAATAAGTTACTAAATCTATTGCTCCAAAAATAATCATGATTTTCAAACTATTTTCGAAACCGATATTTTTTTTTGAAAATCCAAACATAATAATAAATAACTTTATACTTTCAATAATAAAATTTTAAGAACAAATATTTATTAAAACTAAATAGTACTTTCAAACCGTTAATTACAAACAACATTTTGAAATGTAGAAAAATAGTAAATTTCTTTTACAAAGTTTCAAAAATAAATTACTTTCAAACACAATAAAATAAAATATAAAAAAATTTACGAAACATGGATTACAAATCTACCCACCTTAGAAAAATTTCGTCCTCGAAATTTAAGAATGACAGAAAAAATAAGCTTGGTTGGTTAGGTGAAAAGATAGAAAAATTTAAAAAGGAATAATGATCAATGAGATAAAAATAATATTTTATTTCTTAATAAGAAGATTGATCAAGAAGGATGGAAGAATGTAGTCAATAGATATAGTTCGGAGGAGTATTACCTACATGACATCTAATTTATCACTCATCAATCTTATAAATTCGTATCCTCAAGAATATTAAAAAAATTTCTCAAACTCAATCATATTTTTTTTTAAATCACTAACTCAATTTAATACCGTGATGTAGCAATAATGAATATCATCTTATCAAATTCACAACCCTTAATCCAACTTGATAAATATCTTCAAAATCTAACTTCACAAAACTTTAAATTCCTCAATTTTATCTTAAATTCAAAATTCAACATTTTCATAATCTCCTCAAAATTTTAAATTTTGTAAATTTTCAAATCATACCACAACTTTATTGATCAAATCAAAATTATTTCCTTTAAAAATTAAATATTCGACTTTATCAATAATTCATCGATCATATAGAAATTTAAACCTCATGATACCAAAAGCTAAAAATTTCATCTTCAATAATAACCAAAATATTCAATTTATTAATCGAGAATTCTATCCATCTATGATTAGAGTCATTTATCAAATCACACTTTCAACTTCATCAAATATGGCATCTCAAAATTCAATGAATATCACCACCTTAATCATGTAGCCTATGTAACAACCTTAACTACTCATACAATCAATTCAAAATAATTCTATGGGTTACCCACGGTGTACCTAGTCCTAGGCCTAGTCATTTTTTAAAAATTAAATCAACCTAATTGTGAATGAGCATCCTAATCGTAGGCTTGCAGTAGTATGACTAATATAGGTACAACCATAAGTTTGCATAATTTTGCAAAAACGGACCTGCATGGGCCACCATAAAAACTTGTCACGACTCGATCCCGCTTTTCGGGATACGAGTACGTGGCCAAGTCCAGCCTACGTCGCAACGTCGGCGGTAGTACGCTGTCTGGGCTCAATATAAATCTCAAATACAACAAGTATCTCTATTTTGCTCATTTACAATAATTATTTTAATTACAATTCCAATAATACATTCAAATTTGCATACATAAACAAACCCGCTACATGTGACTATTCTATCTAGAATCTATGGTTGGCCTCCAAGATAGCTCTAACTCCATCCGAAGGAACCTAAAGCAAGAGAGAGCAAGTCATCGAGAATAGTCATCAAGAACCTGTCAACTGAAAAAGTAATTATCCAGTCAGGATTGGAACAAGATCACCATAACACTACATTACACAATATATTATACAAGCATGGAGGAACGATAAAAGGAATTTAACTGAAGATAAGTATAGGCATGGCATTGTATGACAATGAAAAACCACTAAGACATGATAGTAATATGAAGGTTGACTTGACATACCACAGAGACATGATAACAATAAAAAGGTAGACTTGACGAAAGAAGAACAATAGACAATAGAGTAACAATAATTAAGTCACGTGTACTGTGTGTTTTAGAATACCAACTTTCAGCATGTAGACGGATTGGGATATCCGTCAGTCATACGTGTGGTGCATGACTGATATTATGCAATCAATGTATAGGGAGTCTGTATTCAATTCGTTGACCACATGCTTACTTGTTGTATTCTCCCGTCCGACTCACTCACAATACATGTCCACTACGATAAATATTAGCAATACGATAAACTGTAAACAATAGAAAATAATGAGTAAGACATGAACATGTATGTATATCCAACCGATTCTAACTCTCGTGCACAATAGTAATCATGAACCATAAAGGAGTAATAGTGAAAAGACGACATGAAACATGCAGTATAAAATATAAAAAAACATAGGTCATAGTGATACTTGCCTCGGTTTGATTTGAAGCTGACTGGCACGATATTGTCATGTCGACACAGAAATAGTCTCAGAAGTTAAAGCTACGCAAGATGATTTTAGATGATGAGACGGGCCTCTAAAATAAAAACAAAAAAATAAAATATTTTGAAAAATTTTTGAGAAAAATATATGATGTGTACTTTTTTATCAGTGTTCCGAAACTCCAAACGGATCGTGATTTCGATTCCTGGTTCTCTCGAAATCTCGAAAACACCGAAACGTATCAAATTTCGGACAACTGACACTCCACGAATTTTCCAAAAAATTAGGTTAAAATTATTTGAAAATAAATTTTATATTCAGAAAATATACCTCGAGACAGTTACAACAAAAAAACTGGAGGTCAAACGGAGTCCAGAGTTGGAAGTTGTGGCCCTTCGAAGTTGGTAAAACATTTGAAAAAGAAGTCTGAATTTATGACGAATTTGGGATAATTATGACGAAAAAGGAGAAATTTTGGAAAAGAAGGTATGAGAGATGAATTTATTTTATAGGTTCAATATATATAGATAATGAAAAACAATTAGTGAATTAGGATGTGATTAGAACTCAATCAATAAAGATATGATTAGGATTACCAACTAATTTGGATAGGAATATGATTAGTTCAAATAAGAAATAATCTATCTAATACTAGATATGATTCAAATATGATTAGAATTTCTAATGGACAAGTGTCTCCATAAATTTAAATCAAATAGATTATTTAAATCCAAATCATATGAATTCAAATCCAAATCTAAATCCAAATCAAATTCAACATAATAACTTTAAGATAAATTTAATGTTTATCAAAGCAATTTAAATCATATAATAGATAAATCGTTAAATCAAATAATATTTCAAATCTAGATTAGATAATTCTTAATGCCACAATTAGTACCATAAGTATGTTAAATAATGTTTGATGTTATCAAATAAGGTAAAATATATTTTATAAATCTAAATCTTATTCAAAATAAGTTACTAAATCTATTGCTCCAAAAATAATCATGATTTTCAAACTATTTTCGAAACCGATATTTTTTTTTTGAAAATCCAAACATAATAATAAATAACTTTATAATTTCAATAATAAAATTTCAAGAACAAATATTTATTAAAACTAAATAGTACTTTCAAACCGTTAATTACAAACAACATTTTGAAATGTAGAAAAAATAGTAAATATCTTTTACAAAGTTTCAAAAATAAATTAATTTCAAAAAAAATAAAAAAATACAAAAAAAAATTTGTGAAACAGGGATTACAAATACCCCATAGGAAAAGGATTCCCACTCCTTTTCATACATGCAACCCAATAAATGCCATATATATACATCAACTTAGCCCAAACCCTAACCCTAACTTAAATCCTCCTTTATTTCCACCTCCATAGCCGACCAATCCTTCTCCTCTCCATAATTTCGGCAGCACTTCACCCCCCATAGCCTCCATACATCATCTCCTCTATTGCACATCTCTCCATCCTTCACAAAAACTTATCTCCTCCACCATACATCCCCGAAACCCCTCAAAACAAATCCTAAAAACTCAATCTTCTCCATCCAACCATCTATAGCCATCGCCAATCCTTCCATACTCACCAAAAGAGGATTAGCAAGCAAGGATAGCGAGAAAGGTTGGAGCTTTATCGAATAGAAGTCGTCACAACCTCTCTAGTAAGGACCTTTGGTAAGAAATCCAAATCTTTCCATCTCAAACCCTTATAAAAATTCTGTAGAAAATATGTTATTAATTCTGTAAAAATCATATTTGATGGCTTTTGTTAGGTATAATCATCCATAAAGGTTTCATGAAATATAGGCGTAATATTCATGTGTCGGTAGGATCAAAATTAACCCCATTGTGAAAGAACTATGAGTTATTGGTGCCTATTTTCGAAACTGAATTTTATGTGTGTTTATATACATAAATTAGGATTTTTAAATATTTTTTCACGATTTTAGCAACTCAAATCTGGTCGAAAAAATTATAGGTCAAAACTAGCTAATTTCAGGTAACCGGCTGACCTAGAATGTTCCAAACTGGTAGTATAACTCAACCCTTGTACCTATGATATTATTCTATGAAATAAAGTATTTTATTTCTGTTTAAAATATATTTTTGGTTATTTTACCAATTTTGAGTCATTAACTATGTTCCGAGCGAGTTTCGGATAGACTAGCTGACTTAGTAATCAACCAGTCGTAAATGTCTTTAGAAATATTAATTCTGAAATTTCAGAAATAAATCTGTAGAAAATTAATTTAAATATTATTTTTATAATTCTTATATAATTTTTAAGTATGTTTTTGAAGTAGGGACATAACCGACTAATTAAAAGTTAGAACCTAAAACTGTGTTTCGATGTCTCGTGGAACCTGTGTGTGATTGTATGAATCTAAATGGATCCACGAGAGATTGAATATAATTTTAACACATTACTTTGACTAATTAATTCGTATCGTAAGTTTCATAAGTAGTGACTTAATCTAGTTAATTAATTATCTAGGAGCGCCGGGTTCTGGAGGCGTGGACGCGGGAGCGACGTTTCATATTTACAGTACGGAATCAGGCAAGATACCTTGCCACTTACTCTGTGATTTCCATATTCTTATTTTTAGTTTTTATTTTCAGCATTTCTTATTTGTTGTTATTATAAAACTGTGCGTCCAAGTCACACTTGGGTGCAAGTGACCTTGTCGGTCGTTTTTTTTGCTTTTTATTTATTTTTTTTGTATTGACTTAGTCTAGTGACCACCCCTTTGTTGATGAGGTATTGGTATATCTCATGTGGCCTTGACACATACTTTATCACATGATGTGAGTCATATGTAGGACACGTACTTACGTAGTCGGCTGGCCACCGATACGTATGAGGCGTGTGACGGTTAGGAGTAACTGCCAATAGAGTTGCATGCTAGTACACTTGGCAGTTACTAGAGGTTTCTATGAGTCATGGATGTGACCCTACTAGGCATTGGATGGGGAGAACAGTTCCTTAACGTTTGGGCCACGTATGCACTTTTCTATTATTACCGGTTATCTCCACTGGAGATACGGTCCTGGGATCCTGATACCTGATTTCCTGCTGGCCTCTGACATTCGAGGAATGTTATGCTTTGAGGTCCCTGGTATCCTGATGGGACCATACATGAGTTCTTACACCTGAGCTAGAGTGCCTATGCGTTGAAGGTTTGTTCTTAACTGTATTTTTACTGTAGAATTGGTAGGCACCCTATTGCATGCATCCCCTTTTACTCTCTACTATATATCACAGATTATATGGCATGTTCTTTATATATCTTGTTACGTCCCTCTGAGGACCTGGTTATCTCTCCAGGTGTGTGCTTTGTGACTTTTTTGCAGGTGTTCTAGCCAAGGCCGTGATCTTCTCCATTTCTTCGAAGATGATTGCTCTTGGTTCGTCTTGCTATTTTATCAATCATTTCTTTGTATATCTTCTTTCCTTTAAACTAGTTGGTAGTGGATTTGTCTCCGCCCAACTACATGTATAAATGATAAATTCTTAAGTTAATTATAATATTATTCTTTATTGTTGTGGATGAGATTTAGTTATCATAATTTTACTATATTTTACAGCTTATGTATACATACGGGGTTCTATACATTGGAGTATACTTTGTATGTATACAACTGACATATTTACGTACTTAGTCCTAAGTATTTTGGGACTGGGACGTTACATATTTTTGTGGTGGCCCATGCAGGTCGGGTTTGTCACTTCAGTTACGTTACTGTACCGATGTGAGCCTGCATATAGGATTAGGATATAGAAATCTCATCCACAAGCTTGACTTTCTCCCTTGATTCCAAATCTCGAACTCTCGTCCGATTACCTTGACTTCCTTATGTTTGATTACTTTTACTGTAAATCTTATCTTCTTTTGTGCTGAATAGAAAGGTTAGGAGATAACTCATACGAGTATATGTGTTATATTCCTCAATTACTCTATTAGTTGACTTCATAAGTTGAGTAGTATGACTACAACCTACCACCCGTATCCTTGTAACATAGTATTAAAGTGTAATAGAGTGATAATAAATATATGCTAGTGTAGGAGATATGTTTAACTAGAATATAGAGATTTCGTAGCCCATACCTATTGGTCAACCAAGGCCTGATACAAGAACCAGTAGGGTGACTGTATACACAAGTACACCAGATAAGACTTAGATCCTTGTGAAACTCGAACTATTTATTACTACTTTCAACGTATTCTCCTGTACTTATACTTTAAACTACCATGAATGATGACGCTATTTATAGCCTAGTTTTGCAAGCTTATTCTTTGTCAAACTTGTTCAGGACATATATATACTGGGGATGCCCACAAGCATATTATATAATTAGAATCAATGTATTATGGTCTGATCAACCATAGTGCACTTGGTTCACTCTTCATATGATGATCCCACGTGGATTGAGATATTGAGGTATCTAGGATCTCATCCGCGACTGCATTGACAATTCCTCTTGAATTATACATTTGCTTTTGAATCACGTAATTGTATTCAATAACATCTTTCTTGAACTCTTTATTGCTTTTGTCTTTCACCGATTGCATTGATAGATAGATACAAAGTATCCCCATAGCCATGGTAGTTATATGCACAAGTATAGCAACCATCGGCAAAGCCATATAACTACAACCTTGCCTAAAGTTGCTCGTCCTTCCCTCGACCCTAATACTAATATCATGACCTTCTAGTCATTTGAGCTTGAAAAATGAGTAAGATCTTACCTTTGGGTAAACCACAAACCTAGGAGACTATCTAATCTCTAGGAATCAATTATTATGAGTCTCCAAATATTCATCTTGATTCTTGGCTTAACTAGCAACCTGTATGCCTTAACTCAAACCTTACTTGACTAGGCCCCCATAGTTTAGACATAGAAGAATAGAACAAAACAAGGACAAGCATTGCAAGGACTGTGGTAGACACCCATTCCAAGATTAGAGATTCAGCAGATGTTACTCTAGGTACAAAATTCTATTATCAAAGAAGTGATTTAGTATTAGAACAACACATTCACCAGCTTAGCCAAAATCTGTAGCATAACGCCCCGTCATTATGTTGTATTAGTAATCAACAAGTGATGCATGAGCACTACATTCAATACCTCTAGAACCCTTGTGACTATAGTCTGGCAGGTTTGACACAAATAAAAATTCACGACTTAGTAGTTAGGGATCTTTCCCATGACGTGCTTTAGAGTTTGTTATCCCACCGACAGACTCTCGTATACCATGGACAAGCGTGTAGCCCCTCTTCCCAAAATTTTTATAATATATTGTATTTATTTATTTGGATTAAATGGTGATTTTTTATATTTTATAAATAATTATTTAGTTAATTATTACGGCAGATAATTTTAGCCATGGTTGAGTTTTGGGGTACAAGGTGACTAGAAATCGTGGCATGGATGGTGCAATAACGTGCTTAGATTAGTGTATTAGACCTGATAGAGAAGACCGAACTATAATGATGTCCAAACTAGGAAAACCAGACCAGGTTACGACTTGACTTCTAGAAATAGTTTAATTATTTATTATTAAAGTTTATGGATTTATAGAAGACCTGTTGTACAAACCAGTCTGGACTTGACCAGGACCCAACCCAAGCCAAGTAGTCATGCAGTTCATCCAAATGACATACGTGTTGATGTGATTTGGAATGAGTGTGTTGCATTTTCGTTTTATTGATTTAATGAATACTTTCTAGTATTTGTAATTAAATATTATAAATATCGTATTTAGTGATAGTTAATGATTTTGGTATGAAATAGGTCATTGTACGTGTTGGGGATTATTAGACTACATATAATGGTATATATATATATATATATATATATATATATATATATATATATATATATATATATATATATATATATATATATATACACGCCATTATTGTTTTAGTGAATTTTGTTATTTTGTTATTGTAATTATTATTATTATAATTATTATTATTATAATTATTATAATTATGATTTTATTATCAAGGTTGTTATTATATAAAATTAATATTATTATTATTGAAAATATTATATTTTTCAAGTAAAGGTTATATATATATATATATTCCTATTTATAAAAAAATAGGCTATGCTATTGGATTTATTTATAAGTTTTTGGAGTATATTATATTATATGTATATATAGGAATATACTAATATATACATATGTAAAAAAAAAAAAGAAGAAGAGGAGGAGCAATGTTAGCCCGGGCCCAGCTGCTCGAAGCAGCCCAGGCTGTGAAACCCAGCATTAAACGAACAACGCCCCCCCCCCCCCGAGCGTGTATAAAGAGAGAGGAAGAGGGGATTTCCCGAAACCCTAACTACGCCGGGCGACCCCAGCCACCTGGGCGGCGCCCCATTACCGCGCACCGCCGTATGAGGTCGTCGGAGGCCGGCCAGTGCCGCCGCAAATTCGCGTGCGCGCGCACGAACAGTGGAAGCGATGGCAGCAGTCGCACATCAGCGCGTCGCCTTCTAGATAAATTTTCTCCCTCTTTGGTTGATCATTTTGTAATCTACGAACTCCTACGCATAGAAGATATAACCCACTTGAGATCCCATCAGAGGGATTCGAGAATAGTGCCACGACCTGCCCAGAAACTGGACGCCAATATCGGCATAAAACTGTCCCGAAACAGGACATGATTCAATCCCAGATACCCAACTTGGAAGGCGATTTCTCGCCAAATCATGGAACAATTCGAAAATCTATTTGAAGACACTTTTAGACAACATATAGGGCTTCAAAGTTCTTTTTGTGGATTCAGAAATCGTCAAATGTGCGTCGAGAAATCGAATCCCAAAGTTTCCTAAAAATCTGTTTTCAAAACGAGAAATTTGCATCCACACGACGTGCGTCCCACCAAACCGGGCGACGTGGTCGTGAACCAAAAGCATCGAAAGCTGCGTATCGATTTCGTGGTCGTGTGGGCTTTGACGGAATTCAAATTGGTCGCGTGTGCGCGACGAATTCGACGCGTATCCGTCGGAATCGCTCCGTATCCGTACAATACAAATTCAGTCATAACTTTGTGCACACTCATCGGATCAAGGAGAAACTTGCGCCAACAGAACTGTATCATTTTTCTGATCCTGTATGCCAAGTTTGGTCCGATTCTGAGACTGTTGATAAAATCACCGTTTTGCGGGCCCCGCGGTTCCACTCAACGGGCGATTTTGTCCACGGCCCGCCGGAATCCAACTCTGGACATACGGTTGGGTTCATATCGGAAAACTGGATCCATAGACATGTAGTTTGACGACTTTAGAGACCGTTGACTCTGGCACACTTTTCGGTGCAAAGCGGGTCCAACGGCGGACATCGTTTTTGCCCGAAATTACCGTTTTGCCCCTGTGTCCAGAATTGGACTTAAGGACAGGCAATCCTTGCTAATTTGACTATTCTGAGATCATTGGTATTGTCTATTTCAGCATCCGGGGACTGTTGTATGGGTTTTGACTATTGTGGCATATTGAGTAGTTCAGACTGTCGGTTTCACCAGCAGAGGAGCACAGGCGAGTACAGTTTATTGTCTGCATTTCGATATTGATTTTCACTATATTTCATTGGTTGGCCATTGGTTGTGTGATTATTTCTATTATAAATTGTTGAGTCGGGAATGAGAAGTACCAAGGATGTGTGATCTGACCTTAGACCGTGTAGACCGTATAGACCGTATTGCATTTATTTCTTGTAGACCGTGTAGACCGTGTTGCTTTTATTTCAAGTAGACCATGTTGCTTTTATTTCAAGTAGACCGTGTTACTTTTATTTCAAGTAGACCGTGTAGACAGTGATTTATTTATTGTATTTAAACTGTGTAGTTCGTGATTATTATTCTATAGACAGTATTTCTTTATTGCAATATTTTCTGTAGACCATGTAACTGTAGACCGTGTAACTGTAGACCGTGTAATTGTAGACCGTGTAACTATAGACCATGTAACTTTAGACCGTGTAGACCATGTCGCATAATTGTCCCGAGACCGATCACATATCAAAGGTACTTCTAACAGTGGGGAAAGTATATGTGTCTATTTATCTACTATTGATTTTTTGTCTATTCTTACGGCTTTACTGTTTATTTTCAAAACTCATGATTGATGTCTAACCTTTGTTTTATAGTCATTTTTTTTATTGAAATTGCATTCAGTGGATTGTGCTCGTTCTATTCCTGACTGAAAACCATATTTTTCAGGTTAGCCGTTGATTCACTTAGCTTGGGGAGTGACGGGAATACTTGCAGACGAGCCTAGAAGATTAGTTAGATAGTCAAGTTATAGTCATTCAATATTTGTACAAGTTTATATTTTCCTGCAAATGTAAAACTTGTGATCATTGTAAATTAAATTAATTATGTGAATGAGCATCTTTATGATTATGATCTTCATGGCCGTGACAGCGTACTACCGCCGACACTGCGGCGTAGGCTGGCTTGGATACGTCTCGTATCCGTTTTAAAAAAAACGGGTGCGGATCGTGACAAGTTTTTGTGGTGGCCCATGCAGGTCAGTCTTTGCAAATCATGCGAACTCGTGATAGTACTTTAGTTAGTCGTACTATTGCGAGCCTGCGACTAGAAATGCTCATTCACGAATTAGAAATTAATTTAATTTACGAGAATGACTAGGACTATGAGTCCCTTATACAAATTTACCAATGGGTAATCTATGCCATGCAATGTAGATAAGGAGTTATTAATTTTGATAGTTATCATATCTCCATAAGTACACTCTTACCACTTGGTATGACGTTATGATCCAATGTGGATAGATTATTCACTTGGTGAAGCAGAGCTTCCTAGAATTAATGGTCTAGCCTGGATAGATTATTCAATTCCTTCTCTAGCCTCTTTAGATATCGTCATCATATCTTAGTCCGAATTGCCTATTCACTTCCCATTTTGCCCAAGAATTATTATTTTATATAATTTCTGATTAGGTTAACCACATACAGACCTCGAGTTAGTTTCGATTCAAGGTTTTTCTCCATGGTTTGAATACACATGGAATAGACATTAGAATGGTTGTATTTCTTTGTCTTCGGTTATACCCTCCCTGTTCAATCTTTATTTTAAAGATTATGACTAATAGGACGGATATTCATGCCTTATTACATAGTCGACTTGCTAGAATCTCTAGGATCTCATGAGTTTTTACATATATAGTTAAAGGAATATTAGTTAACTCATAATGGTAGGACAGCAGCGCACTGTCGCCATTTATTTAAATTTTGGAGACTAGGGATTCACTGCAGCCAGCAGCGCACTGGCGAGACACAACCCCTAGAGGTGAAATTAGTTTAAGAAAATATATAGGTTATAGAACATTCCTGAAACTATGGCTAGTGACCCACTCCTGATCGTAGTTACCCTTGAGCCAATATTGGATAGAGTTAAGTAATGTTCGATTTGTGTCATATTTGAGTTACAAAACCAAGGGTTTACCACAGCCCGATTTTACGGACGAGGCGTAGTCCTCGGTGAGATGACTTCAAACATGATCAAGTTTGGGATACCATAGAGGATAGGACAGTGCCTTGTATGTTCTATAAGATCCGAAGCCAATAGTAGTAGAAGTTCTGTGAGATTGGGTAGCGTGTCTCCCGACCTAGCATTCCGTGGTCCTTGCGATCTATTGACGAGGTAATTGTCTGACACTAATAGGTTTACCTAGAACATGGAAATTTAGAATGTCCATAACCCATTAGCCAACCAAGTCCTTGTGGATAGGAAGATAATAGAAAGACCGTATAAGCAAGAACACCGGGTAAGTTTGATTCTCACGAAACTCGAACTACTCATGCCTTCTTTCAAAAATCTCGCATAATTGCATTTAACTATCTTAACAAACACTGCTGTTACAGCTTAGTTTGCAAGCTCACTCTGTTCTCGAGCTTGATTCGAGGCATATGTTTAGTAGGGACGCCTACTAACTTATTGTCTAATCAGAATCAGTATATTATGGTCTGATCAACCATGATACATTTGGTTCACTCCTCGTTTAATTACACTACGTGGATGGAGATATATAGGTATCTAGGATCAAATCCTCGACTGATTGACAATTCCTCTTGAATTATACGTTCGCCCTTGAATCACGTGATTGTATTCAGTAACATCCTTTTGAACTCTTTATTGTTTTTGTCTTTCACTGATTTGGAAAGACAGAAGCTCGTAATTGGTAGAGAGATACCGCATATCCCTATGGCTATGGTAGTTGTATACACAAGGGTAGTTATCGTCAGCCAGCCATGGGATGGAGTTACTCGTTCTCCTCTCAAACTGTTATCGGGACTTTCAAGCCATCTGAATTTGAGAATGATCAGGGTTTTACCCTTAGTCGTAATGCCAACCCAGGAGACTATCTATTCTCAAGAAATAATTCATTGTGTCTCTAAATATTTTCTTGAATATTGCCTTTACTTTTAACCCTTATGCCTTGACTCAACCGTCCCTCGACCAAAGCCCACAGTTTAGACATGAGATGAATAGACAAGGGTAAGGACAATCAGTACCGTGACTATGGTAGATACTTATTCCGAGATTGGTTTCCAACAAATATTACCCTAGTTATATAAATTTTATTATTAAGACCTAAATAGTGTTGGAACACCACAGTCACTAGCTTAACCAATACCATAGCTTAAATACCCTGTCACACTATGATCTACCAGTGGTCAACAGCAATACATAATCACTACAGCCCTTGCGACAATAGTCTGGCAGGCTTGAACCGTGTAGAGATTCACGACTCAGTTGTTAGAAATCTTTTCAAATGATGTGCCTTAGAGTTGGTTACCCCGTCGATAACTCATGTATACTGCGGACGAGTAGGTCATCCTATTTTATCGACCAGGTGTCATTGCACACACTCGTTTTCCATTTATTGAGGAACGACCCTTGACTTGACCTATACCTATCGTCTTCCGTTACGCTGTGCCTTGTCCTTTATTGACCAGAGTTGAGGTACAATATCCGGACTTTGAAATTTTTCTAACCTCATTAATCCTAAAACCATATCCTAGCTTCTAAGGTGGGTAGACTGTAAGCCTTCTAAAATTTTAGGATATACGATGATTGTCGATTAATTATAATGATTTCCATTAGGATGATAGTTAGTGTCTCGTTGGACTCCCACTTTCCATTTAGATCGTTTTGTGTTCCCGGCTGTGTCGTTAACAATCGGAGCACGAGACCAGCTATTACCTTCCAACGAATTTTATATGCGAGATCTAGACGAGTCCGCCTTCATCTAGGTATACCATGTCCCACAAAAACCCGTTCCCTTGTACTCTATTTTTATGGTACGACTTTCAGGATAAAAGGCTTAGCTATAACCCTTACCATAGTACCGGTAAACTTTTCGACTACAAATAGAGACTCAACCTCGACTCGAATCTTTCAACCCAATATATGGTTGTGATCGACTCGAAGCCACTACGCGCATGTCACTAATGTGCCACTCAATTGTGTCTTCTCATGCCACTTAAAACACAAAAGTCACGGAAGATGCATTTTGGGCTTTAGAGACCTAGTTAACCATTCCGACTGCCCAACTAGTTCAACCACTTGGTTTGATGTCTATTCTAGGTTACCCTAACCTAGTAGACATAGTTTTAACTTTGGATCTTGTTCAGTCAATATAGATTGAAATCCAAGGTTCATCCAACCAACGAGTGATATCCAAAATAGGAAACCCATTAAGGCCCAGTAAAGCCCTCCAGACAACCCCCATAGTTGGACTATAAAACCGAACTGTTTAAAATAGGCCCATATACCTACTACATAGTCTCCACCTCTTAGAATGTGAAGTCGTTCGTAACCTTTATTTCATCTACCTGGAAGTCGCGATACGAACTTGTATTGCACTTTATCCCTTGCTCGTGTGGTTAAATAACCACGAAAAAGAATCTCAATCTTGATTTCGCCAATTTCCGTTCTATTATGAAACCATGTTTAGATTAATTTCGAGAACGAAACTTTTGTATTGCGCGGATTGCAAGCCACTCTAAGAAGCGAAGGGATCTTCGATTTAGCAAGTGACTGGACTAGAGTAGCCCAATCTAACAAATAAGTTAATGATTCATAAACATTCTTTCTCTATCTGTACCATTGGATACCCTATACCGCCCTGGGAGCTTCATATTCGACCTCGATTATTTTTTTCTTATCTGCCGATCCTCCCTATTTTAGAGCGACGGGTGGACATGTTTATTAGAATTTGTCAATATTTCCTAGCTACTTGTGTAAATTTGTTGCTTGTTAGATTTTGGGTTATTTGATAGATCTGAGAGGATTTATAGGTGCCATATTCAGTAGATATGAATTGGTAGCAATTATAGCAATTAGTTGGATGATTACAAAGTTTTATGTGACATAGCTTTGAGGGAGTAGTGTGTCCAAAGGTGGGTAGAAGTCCTCGGAGTTTGCGAAATTGCAAAATGGCTAAGAGGAGGATATAAACTGTTTTTGAGGAATTAATTTTCGAAGAGATTAAGGTCATGGTAGATTTCCTTTTTAGAATTTAAGGAATAGTTACGAATTAGAATTTCGAGGACGAAATTATTTTTAAGGTGGGTAGATTTGTAGCCCCTCTTCCCAAATTTTTTATAATATATTGTATTTATTTATTTGGATTAAATGGTGATTTTTTATATTTTATAAATAATTATTTAGTTAATTATTACGGCAGATGATTTTAGCCATGGTTGAGTTTTGGGGTACAAGGTGACTAGAAATCGTGGCACGGATGGTGCAATAACGTGCTTAGATTAGTGTATTAGACCTGATAGAGAAGACCGAACTATAATGATGTCCAAACTAGGAAAACCAGGCCAGGTTACGACTTGACTTCTAGAAATAGTTTAATTATTTATTATTAAAGTTTATGGATTTGTAGAAGACCTGTTGTACAAACCAGTCTGGACTTGACCAGGACCCAACCCAAGCCAAGTAGTCATGCAGTTCATCCAAATGACATACGTGTTGATGTGATTTGGAATGAGTGTGTTGCATTTTCGTTTTATTGATTTAATGAATACTTTCTAGTATTTGTAATTAAATATTATAAATATCGTATTTAGTGATAGTTAATGATTTTGGTATGAGATAGGTCATTGTACGTGTTGGGGATTATTAGACTACATATAATGGTATATATATATATACATATATATATATATATATATATATATATATATATATATATATATATATATATATATATATATATATATATATATATATATATATATATACGCCATTATTGTTTTAGTGAATTTCGTTATTTTGTTATTGTTATTATTATTATTATAATAATAATTATTATTATTTTATTATCAAGGTTGTTATTATATAAAATTAATATTATTATTATTGAAAATATTATATTTTTCAAGTAAAGGTTATATATATCTATATTCCTATTTATAAAAAAATAGGCTATGCTATTGGATTTATTTATAAGTTTTTGGAGTATATTATATTATATGTATATATAGGAATATACTAATATATACATATGTAAAAAAAAAGAAGAATAAGAGGAGCAATGTTAGCCCGGGCCCAGCTGCTCGAAGCAGCCCAGGCTGTGAAACCCAGCATTAAACGAACAACGCCCCCCCCCCCCCGAGCGTGTATAAAGAGAGAGGAAGAGGGGATTTCCCGAAACCCTAACTACGCCGAGCGACCCCAGCCACCTGGGCGGCGCCCCACGACCGCGCGCCGCCGCGTGAGGTCGCCAGAGGCCGGCCAGTGCCGCCGCAAATTCGCGTGCGCGTGCACGAACAGTGGAAGCGATGGCAGCAGTCGCACATCAGCGCGTCGCCTTCTAGGTAAATTTTCTCCCTCTCTGGTTGATCATTTTGTAATCTACGAACTCCTACACATAGAAGATATAACCCACTCGAGATCCCATCAGAGGGATTCGAGAATAGTGCCACGACCTGCCCAGAAACTGGACGCCAATATCGGCGTAAAACTGTCCCGAAACAGGACAGGATTCAATCCCAGATACCCAACTTGGAAGGCGATTTCTTGCCAAATCATGGAACAATTCGAAAATCTATTTGAAGACACTTTTAGACAACATATAGGGCTTCAAAGTTCTTTTTGTGGATTCAGAAATCGTCGATTGCGCGTTGAGAAATCGAATCCCAAAGTTTTCCAAAAATCTGTTTTCAAAACGAGAAATTTGCATCCACACGACGTGCGTCCCGCCAAACCGGGCGACGTGGTCGCGAACCGAAAGCATCGAAAGCTGCGTATCGGTTTTGTGGTCGTGTGGGCTTTGACGGAATTCAAATTGGTCGCGTGTGCGCGACGAATTCCACGCATATCCGTCAAAATTGCCCCGTATCCGTATAATGCAAATTCAGTCATAACTTTGTGCACACTCATCGGATCGAGGCAAAAATTGTGCCAACAGAACCGTATCATTTTTCTGGTCCTGTATGCCAAGTTTGGTCCGATTCTGAGACTGTTGATAAAATCACCGTTTTGTGGGCCCCGCGGTTCCACTCAACGGGCGATTTTGTGCACGGCCCGCCGGAATCCAACTCTGGACATACGGTTGGGTTCATATCAAAAAATGGATCCGTAGACATGTAGTTTGACGACTTTAGAGACCGTTGACTCTGGCACGCTTTTTGGTGCAAAGCGGGTCCAACGGCGGATATCGTTTTTGCCCGAAATTACCGTTTTGCCCCTGTGTCCAGAATTGGACTTAAGGACAGGCAATCCTAGCTAATTTGACTATTCTGAGATCATTGGTATTATCTATTTCAGCATCCGGGGACTGTTGTACGGGTTTTGACTATTGTGGCACATTGAGTAGTTCAGACTGTCGGTTTCACCAGCAGAGGACCACAGGCGAGTACAGTTTATTGTCTGCATTTCGATATTGATTTTCACTATATTTCATTGGTTGGCTATTGGTTGTGTGATTATTTCTATTATAAATTGTTGAGTCGGGAATGAGAAGTACCAAGGATGTGTGATCTGACCTTAGACCGTGTAGACCGTGTAGACCGTGTTGCATTTATTTCTTGTAGACCGTGTAGACCGTGTTGCTTTTATTTCAAGTAGACCGTGTTGCTTTTATTTCAAGTAGACCGTGTTGCTTTTATTTCAAGTAGACCGTGTTGCTTTTATTTCAAGTAGACCGTGTAGACAGTGATTTATTTATTGCATTTAAACTGTGTAGTTCGTGATTATTATTCTGTAGACAGTATTTCTTTATTGCAATATTTTTTGTAGACCGTGTAACTGTAGACCGTGTAACTGTAGACCGTGTAATTATAGACCGTGTAACTGTAGACCGTGTAACTTTAGACCGTGTAGACCGTGTCGCATAATTGTCCCGAGACCGATCATATATCAAAGGTACTTCTAACAGTGGGGAAAGTATATGTGTCTATTTATCTACTATTGATTTTCTATCTATTTTTACGGCTTTACTGTTTATTTTCAAAACTCATGATTGATGTCTAACCTTTGTTTTATAGTCATTTTCTTTATTGAAATTGCATTCAGTGGATTGTGCTCGTTCCATTCCTGACTGGAAACCATATTTTTCAGGTTAGCCGTTGATTCACTTAGCTTGGGGAGTGACGGGAATACTTGCAGATGAGCCTAGAAGATTAGTTAGATAGTCAAGTTATAGTCATTCAATATTTGTACAAGTTTATATTTTTCTGCAAATGTAAAACTTGTGATCATTGTAAATTAAATGAATTATGTGAATGAGCATCTTTGTGATTATGATCTTCATGGCCGTGACAGCGTACTACCGCCGATACTGCGGCGTAGGCTGGCTTGGACACGTCTCGTATCCGTTTTAAAAAAACAAAAACGGGTGCGGGTCGTGACAAAGCGGGTCATTCCATCTTATCGACTCAGGTACCATTGTACGCGATCATTTCCATTTATTAGGACTCGAAGTATAATCCTCAAAACTGACTCACAACTACCCTATCATGTTATCGATCACATCATGACTTATTATTACCAAAGGTCAAGGTACGATGTCGCGACTCAAATATTTCTAACCTCATTATTCCTAAAACCATGTCCTAGTCTCTAGAGTGAATAGATTGTAAGCCATTCTTACTTTTAGGAATTTATGGATCACCGATTGATTGAGGTAAATTGGTTCTCACTAGGATGATAAATAAGTGACTCGTGAACTTCCACTTTCTTTTTAGATCTTTTGGTGTCCCTTACCGTGACTTTGATATTTGAAGTGTAATACTAGCTGTTACCTTCCAACAAAATTTATATGCAAAACTTAAACGAGTCCACCTTCAAGTAGACATATCACGTCTCACTCAAACACATCTCCTTGCACTCTATTATTATGATACGACTTTCAGGTCAAAAGGGACTAGCGATAACCCTTACCATGACACCGATGTACTTTCCGACTGTAGTTAGAGATCCAACCTTGACTCAAATGGCCCAATATATGGTTGTGATATACTCGAAGTCCTCTATGCACATGTCACTAGTGTGCCACTCAATAGAGACCTCGTGTGCTACTTAAACACAAAAGACACGGAAGGCACATCTCATGACTTACAGAACCTATTCTACCAACCCGACGGGAAATTTTCCCAACCACTTATATTTGAACCTATTCTACATTACCCTAACCTAATAGGGATGGTTTAAAATTTCACGAAATTTTTTCCAGCCACTATAGATTAAAATCTAAAGTTTATGCAATCAAAGATTGAAGTCCAATTAGGGAACCTATTGAGACTCAGTTAAACCCACCATAGCCCATCGCCATATTGGGACTATAAAACCAAACTTGATGAAATAGGCCCTCACCCCTATTATGTAGGCCCCACCTCTCAGCTCACTAATTATTCTTCCATACATTTCGTAACTGCATCTCTTTGTAGCCTATGTTATGCATCTCTCGGTACCAACTTGCTTCCTGATATACTTGACCAAGACCTCTCATACTGTCTTGACCAAACATAGTTAATATATGGGCCATATTAAATAGATAATACCTAGACTTCCTATAAAGTCTGTGACTATGACAGGAAATACCTCATACTTCCATATACCTCCTTGAAATTTGACCTTCTTAGAAGCCCTATTACTGTGCTTTCCCCGATTAACCAACTTCTATAAGTTGGGTAGAACATTAAACTTATTATACTCTACCTCTCAGAATAGGATTACAATCGTGAACGTTCTTCCATCTGTATGGAATTTATGAAACAATATTTTATTTTGCATTTTATATCCCTTTGCTCGTGCGTTTAGATAACTACGGTAACAGGTTGCAACCTAAATTCTTCAAGTCAATCATAGAATCATTTTTGTTTAAATCAAGAGCAAATTTTTTGAGGCAAATATATCGCAAGCCTCTCTAAGGAACATAAGATTTTGGAATTAGCAAGTGGTTGGAAATGATTGGTTCCAATTAGACTAATAATTCAATGGTTCATAACGTCGACCCATATTCGTATCATTTGATACCCTCGACCGTGATTTTGATAATTGAAGCACAACACTAGCCTTTTCCTTTCGACAAAGTTCACACTCATGAACTAGACTAGTCATGCTACTCACATGACATATATGTCCCACACAAACGAACTTTCCAGTGCTCCATTTAAATTACACCACGTGTATGACACATTGTTTTCTCAAAACAAACCATAGAGACCCAAATTCGATCTATTCGATTTTACCCATGCAAATATCGACCCATTCCCTTAACTAAACTGAATACTTAAGATCTATGCAGACGTAGCACACCTATGACGTATGCTTTCCAACAAGCAAGCACATGCCTCCTACCCCACACCAAACATCAGCCCTCACATATTAGTCGTTATGACTTAGAGTTTTCAAAACACTTGCCTAATCATATTCTATAGCCTGGGTTTTTTAATTATCATCGATTCGCATCATTTGGCCATAAATTCTTCTTCCCTAAGTTTTCAAGCTCACTACTTAGTTTCCTATGTTAGACGTAGAATGAATCCTTCTGAACCGACACACCTTAGTATATTCAAATAAGAGGTCGCTACCAGCTTGTCAGAAGCATGACCCCTATAGTGACAATGTTTGATTGTAGTAACTTTCTTATAGTTGTTATTTACCAAGAACATCATGGTGTTATCGAGGCTCACTTAGAATCCAAGACTGCGATCACAAGTGTCCATTATTTCCGTGTCCCTCCCTAGAAATTGTTCTCCTCAAAGTCTTGTAATGACGACGATCTTTACGGGTGGCCAACTTCTATAAGTTGGGTAGAGTCTGGATGGAAGCATACCCCATCTTGTAGAATATGAGGTCAATTGGAATTCCTATGACAACCACCCCTCCATTCTTTTAAAAATTGAGCTAAGATTTGACGTACCTACTATCCCTTCGTACAAAATCTCGCAATTCTTGATATTATGATTATTTTTAATTTCGAGGACGAAATTGTTATAAGTTGGGTAGGTTGTAAAATCTCTCATAATTTAAAGGAATATTTAAATTATTTTTGGATTTTATTTAATTCTAATTTATTTTTATCTTATTTATATTATATAAAAGGACTATAGCCATGGTTGAGTTTGAATATACAAGACGACTAGAAAGTATGACATGCCTAGCATAGTCGGGTGCTTTAACTAGCATGCTAGCCATGTTAGGAATGCCATGGTCATATTTTAATCTCTTGCATGTTAACCATTCAAATTATGGCACAAGTTATATTTTTATTTAATTAATTAGTTAAGAAAACCTTTATGACTTTTTAGGAGACCTGGTTGCACAAAACCTTCCCAAACCTCTTCCAAGCCAAACCCAACCCTATGTAGGCATATTGGACAATAATAAATATTAATAATTACATATTTTTGTATTTAAATTCAGATTTGGATTGAAATTCTATAGATAGAATTAACTAGTTCTATATTAAGAAACACCTTTTTAAATCATCAATCCAATCAATTAGCCAACTCACCAAACAACCAAATCATGCCATAGTGGACCCCCACCATAGATTTCGGCCAAACAACCCCCCATGGCCGAATACTCCATAGAAAAAGGATTTCCACTCCTTTTCATACATGCAACCCAATAAAGCCCATATATATACATCAACTTAGCCCAAACCCTAACCCTAACTTAAATCCTCCTTTATTTCCACCTCCATAGCCGACCAACCCTTCTCCTCTCCATAATTTTGGCAGCACTTCACCCCCATAGCCTCCATACATCATCTCCTCCATTGCACATATCTCCATCCTTCACAAAAACTCATCTCCTCCACCATACATCCCCGAAACCCCTCAAAACAAACCCTAAAAACTCAATCTTCTCCATCCAACCATCTATAGCCATCGCCAACCCTTCCATACTCACCAAAAGAGGATTAGCAAACAAGAATAGCGAGAAAGGTTGGAGCTTTGTCGAGTAGAAGTCGTCACAACCTCTCTAGCAAGGACCTTTGGTAAGAAATCAAAATCTTTCCATCTCAAACCCTTATTAAAATTCTGTAGAAAATGTGTTATTAATTCTGTAGAAATTATATTTTGATGGCTTTTGTTAGGTATAATCATCCATAAAGGTTTCATGAAATATAGGCGTAATATTTATGTGTCGGTAGGATCAAAATTAACCCCATTGTGAAGGAACTATGAGTTATTGGTGCCTATTTTCAAAACTGAATTTTATGTGTGTTCATATACATAAATTAAGATTTTTAAGTATTTTTTCATGATTTTAGCAACTCAAATCTGGTCGAGAAAATTATAGGTCAAAACTAGCTAATTTCGGGTAACCGGCTGACCTAGAATGTTCCAAACTTGTAGTATAACTCAACCCTTGTACCTCTGATATTATTCTATGAAATAAAGTATTTTATTTCTGTTTAAAATATATTTTTGATTATTTTAGCAATTTTGAGTCATTAACTATGTTCCGGGCGAGTTTCGGGTAGACTAGCTGACTTAGTAATCAACCAGTCGTAAATGTCTTTAGAAATATTAATTCAGAAATTTCAGAGATAAATCTGTAGAAAATTAGTTTAAATATTATTTTTATGATTTTTATATAATTTTTAAGTATGTTTTTGAAGTAGAGGCATAACCGACTAATTAAAAGTTACAACCTAAAACTGTGTTTCGATGTCTCGTGGAACCTGTGTGTGATTGTATGGATCTAAATGGTTCCACGAGAGATTGAATATAATTTTAAAATATTACTTTGACTAATTAATTCGTATCGTAAGTTTCATAAGTAGTGACTTAATCTAGTTAATTAATTATCTAGGAGTGCCGGGTTCTGGAGGCGTGGACGCGGGAGCGACGTTTCATATTTACAGTACGGAATCAGGCAAGATATCTTGCCACTTACTCTATGATTTACATATTCTTATTTTTAGTTTTTATTTTCAGCATTTCTTATTTGTTGTTATTATAAAACTGTGCGTCCAAGTCACACTTGGGTGCAAGTGACCTTGTCGGTCGTTTTTTTTCTTTTTATTTATTTTTCTTGCATTGACTTAGTCTAGTGACCACCCCTTTGTTGATGAGGTATTGGTATATCTCATGTGGCCTTGAAACATACTTTATCACGTGATGTAAGTCACATGTAGGATACGTACTTACGTAGTCGGCTGGCCACCGATACGTATGAGGCGTGCGACGGTTAGGAGTAACTGCCAATAGAGTTGCATGCTAGTACACTTGGCAATTACTAGAGGTTTCTATGAGTCATTGATGTGACCCTACTAGACATTGGGTAGGGAGAACAGTTCCTTAACGTATGGACCACGTATGCACTTTTCTATTATTGTCGGTTATCTCCACTGGAGATACGGTCCTGGATCCTGATACCTGATTTCCTGCTGGACTCTGACATTCGAGGAATGTTATGCTTTGAGGTCCCTGGTATCCTGATGGGACCATACCTGAGTTCTTGCACCTGAGCCAGAGTGCCTATGCGTTGAAGGTTTGTTCTTAACTGTATTTTTACTGTAGAATTGGTAGGCACCCTATTGCATGCATCCCCTTTTACTCTCTATTATATATCACAGATTATATGGCATGTTCTTTATGTATCTTGTTACGTCCCTCTGAGGACCTGGTTATCTCTCCAGGTGTGTGCTTTGTGACTTTTTGTAGGTGTTCTAGTCAAGGCTGTGATCTTCTCCATTTCTTCGAGGATGATTGCTCTTGGTTCGTCTTGCTATTTTATCTATCATTTTCTTGTATATCTTCTTTCCTTTAAATTGGTTGGTAGTAGATTTGTCTCCGCCCAACTACATGTATAAATGATAAATTCTTAAGTTATTTATAATATTATTCTTTATTATTGTGGATGAGATTTAGTTATCATGGTTTTACTGTATTTTACAGCTTATGTATACATACGGGGTTCTATACATTGGAGTATACTTCGTATGTATACAGCTGACATGTTTACGTACTTAGTCCTAAGTATTTTAGGACTGGGGCGTTACAACGATGGACAACCCAAACTGGGAAGCGATGATACAATGAATTGGTGGCCCAGAAGAAGAGAATAAGGTGGAGGGTAGACAAGGTACAACAAGAACTAGTAAACCGCCCAGTTCCTAGCTCTAGTAGACATATGGGCAACCCAAAATCTTGATAAATATCTATCCTTAGTTGGAACGTTAGGGAGGCGTGTTCATTGGGGATATGGAGGAAGATATGTGGCGTACTGCGGAGAGGTGATTGCACGATCAGTGCGCTACTTGAAACTAAGTAAAGTCGAAGAGAATGCTTCAAAGGAGGACACCTACACATTGGGCGCAAGCTAATAACATGAATTTGTGTGCCATGGCTAGAATATGAGTTATATGGGATTACAATATCTGGGGAGGTCAGGTCATACATAGGATAGACCAGATGATTGTTGTATTATTCTCAAACAGAGGGTTCCAGTTCATCCTTAGTACTGTCTATTGTCACGCCCTGAGTCGACAAATCGTTCATCCCCGGTGGTATTATGCCGAATTGATCGTCCTCGCTAAGGCGTGATGCCGTACGAGTCTGGAATTACACTCGTACAAGGCAAGAATGTTATGTTTGATCATTATATTGAAACACCAAGTAGAAACTTCACAAATCACATCAGAATTGAACACGCAGTTTAGGAAGATAGAAATATACTTTTTATTCATAGCTTGCAACAAAGTGCAAGTCGTAATTACAATGGATGCCGTTGCGGCTACATTGATTAAAACAAAAGAAATATACTCGACAAGCTGCCTGAACTAATACTTGTCGTTCCATACATTCGCCCCTGTATACATAAGCCTTCGATAAATTGGCTTCAAAATACTTCAAAATAGGAAGAGCTTCAAAATGCGTCTCCGTACTTCAGCTTTAGTTTAGAGCTCCCGCAGCATTTGGGGAGTTGGGGAGGGGGTTAGCACACTTGCTAAGTGGACGAGACGAACCCACTCGTCTAAACTGACTCTGATTGTTAAGGTAGGCATGCTTTAGAGTTTTCTGTCTATTTAGAACTAAATGAATTTAGTTCATATCGATAGCCATCTTTGAAGTAATAAAGCATACAGTAAAACATAATAATTTACCACAATTCTTACCACGGCCGTGCTCGTCCCTACATAAAAACAGAGATAATATTTACTACCTTCATAATTGTCACGCCCCAGTCCCAAAATACGTAGACTAGGTACATAGACATGCCAGCTGTATACATACGAAGAATACTCTAATATGTAGAATCCTCGTACGTATACATAAGCTGTAAATCACAAGCCAATCATAAATAACTATATCTCATCCACAAAATTACAAGAGTAAATAATAGTCTAGATAGTATCAAATAAAAGAGTCAAAAGATAGATAGCCGGGTGGAAACAAATCCACTACCAAACAGCTATGAATATAATCTAAGATACTGGAGTCCAACCTCTAAAAATAAATAAAAGATACAAGTAAATAAAGAATTAGGCATCGTTAGAGAGCAAGATATCCTCAGTAGGAAATGAAGGAGCTAAACTGAGTCCGTACTCCTGGGTCAATCCTGACCATCTACACTTGGAGAGATCACCAGGTCCTCAGCGGAACATAACAAGATACAGAAAAACATGCCGTATAAACTGAATATAAATTGCTCACAATAATCCGAATCATAACATGGTTCAGCACTTTATCATCGAAGCAGTGAACCACACCTACAACCAAACAAGGACAAGGTGTGGCACACTAGTTCGTGACAAAATACTGTTCCAAGCCATGAACGGTAGAGTACACAACCATATGGAAAAGTATATACACCTACGGATAAAGGTCGTCTAACCATTCTAAGTGGAATGCATTTTAAGAACAGTTCATGGTCGCATGACTACCGGGTCAAGTCAGGAAAATACCAATGCAGTACAGTACCTCAGTAGCGAGTCACAACACCATATACTATTCCTCAGTATTGAACGAGTCTATAGCATATAGTCTACCTATCGTTCCTCAGTAGCGAGCGAGTCTACGATAGATAGAGTGGTAGTCAACTTCCAATCATGTTCTCCCCGCCCAATGCCAACTCATAACTGCTAAGTCTTATAGCATACAACTCTATTAGCAGTTATTTCCTAACGCACGTCCTCACGTATCGATGGCCAACCAACTATACAAGTCCGAGACCTATATGAGACTCGTGTCTCGTGTAGCACATGTGTCAAGGCCACTGAATGCATCACAACATAGGGTAGTCTTCTTAACTTTAAGTCGATGCATTATAATAAAGTAATAGGAATACAACTAAACAGTAAATTGCATAAAATATATCAAGAAAGAAAATGACAATAAGTAAGAAAATAAAACTAAATCAGCTTGCTAAATGGCAGTAAATAAGCAGAATATAATGGCAAGGTATCTTGCCTGAGGGTGATGCGAGATGTAGCAAAATCCAACAGTCAGAATCGTCAACACGAAAGTCAAAATCCACAAGGAGCTCCGGATGCTGAAACAAACATCACGAACGAGTTCGAAATAAAAGATATGTCCAGGAAACGCTTGTCCAAAAGTTAAATTCTGGAATAGGGGCAAAATCGTAATTTTGGGTCAAAACGATGTCCGCAGTTGGACCCGCTTTGCACTGAAATGTGTGCCAGAATCTACGATCTCTAAAGTTGTCAAACTATATATCTACGGATTTGTTTTGATGAGACGAACCCAACAGTATGTCCCATTTTGAATTCTAGTGGGCCATGCACAAAATCGCCCGTTGAGTGGGATTGTGGGCCCGCCAAAATAGCATCCCAGTCAACGGTCTCAGAATCAGACCAAACTTGGCATACAGGACCAGAAAAATAATACGGTCATGTTGGCGCAAGTTTCGTCGCAATTTGATGAGTGTACACGAAGTTGTGACTTAATTTGCAAATGGTCGATACGTGAGTATCTCGACGGATACGCACTGATTTCGTCGCGCACATGCAACAAAATTGGGTCCCATTAGTTTCTACACATCGACAACATCCATACGTGCCTTTCGGCGCGTATAGTGCACGACCACGTTGGCCGGTTTGTCGGAACGGACGCCGTATCGGGGTGTTTTTCTACTTTTTTTGAAAACAGAATTTCTAATTTTTGTGAAACTTTAACAACGTGTAACTTTTTACACACTAGATGAAAAGTGAATTCAGAAGGTGCGTTACAATCTCGGTTATGTTGTCTTTGACTGCCTTTAATTAGTCTCTATAAAATCCTATTGTACAGAAAGAAAAGTGTCCGATAAGTTGGTATTTTAAAACAGTTTTTAATATTCCAGAAAATAGGTTTTTCTCAAACTTTGTCTCGATTTTTCGAGCAAGCTGGATGGCCATGTCAAAATCCACCTAAGGAATCTCGAAGAGGATCATGTGGGCTTTTTACACGAATTTACAGATCTAAAAACGAATTTAAATTGATGGAGAAATCGCATTGAGAAGTTAGGTACCTTGGTTTTAAATTCTGATGATGTTGTTGTCATTTGTTGTTGGTGGTGGTATTGACGTGGCGACCGCGAGGGGGGCTGCTGTGGCTGGGCGCGGAGGTGCTCGCCGGGAAGGGGGTATGGGATGAGTGGAGGAGAGAGGAGGAAGGAGAGAGGAAGAGATTCGAATTTTCGAGTTTTTCCAAAACTCATATATATATATATATATATAACTTATATATATATGTGAGGGAGGGGGTCGGCCTCTTTATATGGGTGCTGCTACTGGGCGGTTCTATCAACTAGCTGCTGCTATTACTAACATGTGTGGTCGGTTCCCACATGGTGGGGCCGACCACATATCTTTTTTTTTCAAATCTTTTTTTAAACTTATTTTCTTATGTTTTGTCTTATATATATATATATATATATATATATATATATATATTTATAAAAACAAAAGTATGAAACTTTATTGATACAAACTTTGTAAAGATTACAAGAATTCTGGGAAAATACAACTGTAGGAATCCAATCTAGAAGACGATTGCTTTATCCCTTGGACGATGTGAACTTTGAAGACGGTAGCCTCTGAAGTTGAAGGCAAAAGCCTCGGAAGAATGCAGCAGCACTTGGGCAAGAACTCCTGAACTCTCTGATATTTCTGAACTTTATGTCTGATCTCTCTATCTGATCCCCTTGAATGAAGACTTGAAACTCTATTTATAGAGTTCTGGAAATAACCAATTTTTAGTTATTCTGAATGGCACAAGTTGGATTGCACAGGAACTGGATTGCACAACATCAGATTGTGCAGACAGTTGTCTGGTCGTGGGCCAACTGTCTTAGGCACATGGCATCATTTGATTGAAATACGCATGATCGTGTGAAGACGGTTGCCACGTAACGATCAATTGATGACATGAATACCACGTGTACTTTTGTCAGTTAACATGATGAAGTGCGCCACATGAATTGTGCTAACTTCGGATTGCGCTGAAATGGATTGCGCAGATACTGGATTGCGCAGGCACTGGATTGCGCTTCATGTACAGCTGTCCTCGAGCAATGTACGGTACAATAAACGAACAGTCTCCTCGTTCTTTGTGCTGTCAGCTGTCAGAAAGATTTGATTTTGTCAGGTAATGATGATTATTTGCCACGTCAGCCTGCGCGCTTGAGAGTGTGTGCAGTCTAGTGTGCGCAATCTGTATGATGCACAATCTGATATCTGCGCAGTTCATTTGAAAGATTCATTTCTCGATCTTCATTACTTTGTTGATGTGTGCAACTTAATTTTTTAGGACCTACAAGACCCCCTTCAAAGTTTTCGAAAGTTGAACTTATTCAAAATTTCGAAATACTTTGAATTTTGAATTTCAATCAAGTTGCGCATGTACTTAGCTGTCTGCACAATCGAATGGATTAGTCCGACTTTTTTGGCGCAGTCTGAGGCAACCGTTACTCTTTGAAAAACTATAAATAGTTCTCTTCAATATTTATTTCATTCTTTACTTTGCTTTTGTGATTTAAGCGAGAAGTCTCGAGCCTATTCCTCCTTTCTTCTCCATCGAATCTCCATGGCCCCCAAGCGTTCTTCCGCCGCTGCCAAGGGCAAGGCCCCCGCCGAGCCTTCGGCTAGGGTTGCACAACGTCCTTCTCGACATAAGACTGCGCATCCTGCTTTGCAAGGTAGATGACCCAATCGAAAAACCCTTTTTAGGTTTTTTCGACTTCATTGATTTTCAGAATCCATCTCTTTTTAGAGATGTAATCATACTGCGCCACCCTTTTTAGGGTTTTGGTTTGCACGAAACAATTTATTCTTCATTTTTATGAAGAATAACTTCTTGCGCAATCGGTTGAACTGCGTTGGCAAAAGTCAGCACAATTTGCTGATTTGCGCGAGACTACCAGCACAATCTGATGCTGGCGCAGACTGTTTGTTGCGCAATCTAATGGTTGCGCAATCTGATGGTTGCACAATCTGATGGTTGTGCAGTCTGATGGTAGCATCTTTGATTTTTTTCTTGTGCTAAATTTTTGTTTTCTAAGTTTGATGCAGTTAATACCAGAGAAGATCCGGGGTATGAGAACTTTGTAGGAACTCTTTCAGAATCGAAATTCAAAGAGGACCTGTCCCATGTACACTTTCCACAGTATGATTTGCCAGCTTCCCGCCAAGCTATCTTGGTAACCCAAGATAATGAAACCCTGTTATGTCTGATGATGGGCAATCTTTGGAGTCAGCAGATGCCATCATTCACAAGAAGCCCCTATTTCTGTTTGGCGAAGCTTTTGAGAAAAGCTCTCAGCCGAGGCCACGGATGGAAGAACGGATTGTCCAACAGAAAGACAAGACAATCTCGATACCAGATGTCTCTCGCTGCCTCCCCTTATCTCGATATGCTCATACAAGCTATCCGAGAAAAATGGAATGGAATCTCACACCTTTTCAGGATGCCCGTCCAGGAAAGATTTATGTGAAAAAGGGGCCTAACAAGAAAGACATGTTCTACAGTTCTTCGGAACGATACAGTGTCTTGCTCAGAGGTTTAAAGCCCGGTTATATTCCGCCAGAAAATTCTTCTTTGTTATTGCCCGTGAGAATTCCAATTTTCGTAAATGAGTTTGCGAAGGTCGAAGGGAGGTATCCAGATCAAGACCTCAGATTAACTGGACTGGTGAACCCAGACTATAAGAGATGGAATTGTATAGCAAACTTGATTTTAACTAAGTTTGAAGACAAACTTTAGCAGATTAACTTGTATCAAGCAGTGCATGCCACTGTTTACGGTTTCGCCTCCAATCCGCATCTATTTCTGGCTCTAGCAGAAAGATACAACTACAGGACAGGGACTTTTATGACTCCCTGCGGAGAGATCGGGTTTGCCCTTCACGAGATGCAGTACATCTCTTACCTGCCGATAGGGGATGCCCCGTATGAGGAATTTGTCCCAACTAATGATGAGTTGGACAAACTTCGAAAAGAGAACGCATCCATAGTAGAAGTCTTCGAAGAACTGCTGTGTCATTATAAAATTTGCTCTTTATTTTACCAAAGTGGTACATCTGGTACCTGCTATTCATCCAAATGGTTGCCTTATCTGTTCCTCAACCATATTAAAGAAAAGAAGACCAAGGAATATGACAACTGCTATCCCGACTTCTTTAAACCACTGAGCAGTACTGAGATGGTGAAGTTGATGAAGGAAAGTGGGGACTTGGATGTCAAGATCAAGGACGATCATCAATGTCCTCCTCTAAAGAAAGGAGACATTCTCGAGAGTTATATGAGAGTGGGATATCGATTTATGTCAAAAGAAGCCCAACTGGCAGTTTTTTTGACATACTGGCTCCGTCGATTCGTCGTTCCCGGAGCAAGTGCCGTAGACCGCTTCCATCGCAGTGTTCTTTTTGCTGCCGTTCGATTAGTCTTCGGCTACAAGATGGATCTCTTATCGGCGATGACTTGTAGAATGAACGCCAGTCTCCGTCTGTACGTCGAATTGATGCTGAAAGCTAAGGGTGAGAAAGAGTTTCCTCGGCTAGAATTGCCGTATACTTATCTGTTCGGGTGGTTGCTTCTACACCATCCTACTTTGATGGACCCCGATATGGGACCAGTCAGTGGCAGCTTTTTGCGGAGATTCTCCCAAGGTAAGTGGAAATACAGTTCCTTGAAAGATTGCAGATATGCTTTGAACCTTAGCAAAGGATGGAACTTCTATTGCATTCGTCCTCCCGCCAGATATGAACAGATGCCGACCAACATGGTTGACTCAAAGATGCAACCTTTGAGCCGTACAGCTTTTGATTGGTTGAAGACAATTTGTCCATCCCACTTGGTGTATCGGTTTGAAGAAGAATGCTACTTGGAGCCATATCTTCCCAGCCGGTTTGCTCGGCAGTTTGGATATGACCAATTCCACGTAGGTAATGCTATCTCATGCCTACAAGGAAAAGGTTTCTTGATAGATGGAGCCCGAGCTTGGGCTTATTACAACGCTCGAGATACGAAAGCAACGTTCTCGATGCCGGTAAATAGTAATCATGGTCCTCGTATGCTGTTCACATATTCGGTATTTTATACATCATCGAACACTTTTACCGAGAACTTCAATCTTGTGGATAGCTTCACGTCTGCAACGAGATTGAAGAAGGGAGGAGTCATCATGTCACTTCCAGGTAATGATGAGGTGCACGAGCCAGTAGATGTACCCTTAGAAGTTTTGAGGGACGTTATGTTCCCTGAAGAGATTAACGCGCCACTGCGTGTTTCTTTGAAGGTTGCTAAATCTCTGGCCAAGAAGAGAAGGAGAGAGGAGCCTTCCGTCTCAGTTGCGAAGAAGAAAATGATCTTAGATCATTCTTCAGAAAAGATTACTACCAGATCTCAATCTCGACAGCTGGCCGAGATAATTCAACTGGAAGAAGTTGCCACACCGACCTCTGTTCAAAAACAAGTCGAGGCAATAAACGTAGAGAGTCCTGAGAGACCTCTGCATAGAAAGAAAATGTTGGTCCGCAGAAGAAAATTAACAGTCTCTCCTCCCAGACAAGTTTTGTCTTCGATCGTGATAGAGCTGCAGCGAGACTCACCATGCCCTCTCCCACTTCTGTTTCTGAGTCTGGGAATAAAACTCCCAGTCCAGAGTAAAGAGAGGAAATTAAGCAGAAGGAAGAGCTGGACCAAAGAAATGAGGCTGAAGAGCCCAGAGATAACATTGTAGAGGAAGAGCATAATGCCGTACGATCTCCTTCACCTGCTGCAGAGACTACTCAACTTCCTTTTACACCTGGGACCCTCCGCACAAAGGAGGATCGTATGATGATTGAAGCTTTAGAGGACTGTGACTTCGGCTCACATGAGGATTATGTTGATCAAGCCACTGCCAGTGGAGAGATACCAGCAGAATATGAGGAGAGCACATCGTCCGAAACTGATGAAGATATGCCAAATCCTGAAGGCGATGAGGTAGGACATGTATCTCCAATAACAATTGATGACATTTTGGATGCAGATGTGCAGATGTCTCCCGGAGGTGCTGACGACACTTTGAATCCTTAAAAGGATGTTGAAGCGCAGTCATCTCCGAAAAAGATAGCCAATGAAGAAACGGCTCCGGAGGAAACTCCCACCGTTAATCTCTAAGGTATAAAATAAAATTAACAATCTTCTTTTAAATAGATTGATAGCTGACATTTTTATTTGTACTCCATACAGAAATCGAAGTTTCTCAGTACTTCCAGTGTGTCTGGACATGGTTCTTGCTACGGCAATTGCTGGTAGCAGCCATCATCTATCTTGTGGCTCTGAAGCAGGTAGTAGCCAGACAGTAGCGTCTGAAGCTACTTCTGCTCAGCTAGAGTCTGTTCCTGCAGATGATAGACTCATTGCTGGATCCACCCATGGTAAGACTGTTTTCACTTTTGATTCTCTTTATCAATAGCCAATGACAGGCAAAGTGACAGTATTTGATTTTGCAGAGGAACAACCAGGAGGAGCAACCAGCTCCACTTTGGTTTCCTTATTCAAAAAGCCTGCTGTTCAGATACGAGAAATTGAGCGTCCTACTGCCTCGTCATCAACAGGAGTAGCTGCGACTCCTGGTGCTCTGGCGATTAATCAGCTTGTCATCCAATCATTCACCAAATGCTTCTTCGAGTCCTTGGGGCCTCTGATCAATAGAATGATGGATAAAGAAGACGCTGATTTTTACATGGTTAGAGGTCCGACCTCTTTCTTGGTAAAGGCCATCCGAGAGCAAGGTGATGATCCCCAGGCCACTTTCCTTGACCACATATTAAATGAGCTGGAAACTTCCATAAAGAACTATAAAGAGCTCAATAAAGGGGAAGTAGAACCTTTAGTGCAGGCAGAGTTTGAACAAATGGCTCAGGCAGCTGCAATTGAAAGAGTGAACCTCCAGAACCTCTTGGATGCCTATTCTACAAAATCTGCTGAGTATAAGTCCAAACTGGAATCAGTGACCTCGACTGCTGAGAGAAAAGAGAAAAGAGTTGCCGAGTTGAGGGCAGAGATTGCTTGTCTCCAAGAGGAGCTAGAAAATGAAGTTACTGAATATCAGATTGCAATCCAACAATTCAATGCTCTAACTCAGGAAAGGGACGAGTACGTAGCAGTTCATGATGCGGAAATCACTCGCCGAATGGTAACCATGCCCACTTTCAATGAAAAATCCGGGATAGAAGAGGCCAGGAGGAGAGTGATGGCATCTCGCGAAGAACGGTTGCAGCTTTTGAAACAACAGATTGCTAATCTGATGATGCCTCCGTCTCAATAGAAAGAACATCTTGTATCTTCTTGTCTTTCTTTATGCTATGTAATGTCTTAAATTTTGATCAATAAAAGGCATTTTTTTGTGGCTCTATTATTTCTTGCATATCTTATTCAGATATAAATAATAGCGATAGAAAATATATTCAGAGGTACAGGACATGATATATTTCTTGATGATTTTATAGAAAATAATTATATTCATTATATCTGCTCAGAGGTAATGTGGACGTGGCAGAATATAATTTGTCGAATATTATTATTTCAATAGATAACTTAATCAAGGATGATAAGTTACTGATGTGGATGATTAAATGAACAAAAATGAATCATCAAAAGGTATGAACAAAATGAATCATCATAATGAACGGATAAACCGTCGATTGATGATGAACGGATGAACCGTCAAGTGATAATGAATGAACGGGCGAACCGCCAGATGGATGTGAATGAACAGGCGAACCGTCGGATGAATGTGAATGGATGAACCGTCGAGTGATAATAAATGAACGGGTGAACCGTCAGGTAATAATAAATGAACGGGTGAACCGTCGGATAAATATGTCATTTCATTATCTTGAGAATCTCTGCCTATAAATAGAGCAGAAATTTGACAGGAATGAGCACTCCCATTATTCAACATAAAAAATGTTGTCTGGAGATGCATCCAAGAAGGCTAAAATTGCCCCAAAAGTTGAAGCGGGTGTTGAAGAACATCCGACCGAACTGGTCCAGCCAAAGCAGGCAGAGGCAGGCGAAGGTTCGTCTGCACCCAAACCACCGTAAGATATCCTGAACTTCCTGCTTGAACCAGGAAAGACTGAAGAGGAAGAGGCCATGAGGATGGCTGCTTGCAAGTTCCTCGTGGGTTCCAGCAAAGATGTTCTCGGCTCTTTTGCTGATTATGTCTTTGATAAGGACGGCAGTGGTCCCTGTCCCAATGTCGAGAATGATGACAGTGACCTTCCTTAATATTATGTAATCATCGTTTATGATAAAATAAAATTGAATTTTATTCATGAACTCGAACTTGTCTGATGATTTACAAATATTTACATTTATACATAATATTTCTTAAGGAATTTGTCGTTGATAGGCATCATAGCAACTCGACTATCCAGCTCTGAGAGTTGATAGGCTCCATTTGAGAAGACTTTGCTTACAACATAGGGACCTTCCCATTTCGCGTCGAATTTTCCTTTGCTCATGTGAGTCATAGTCATAGGACGTCTAACCGTTAGAACAAGTTCTCCTTGTTGAAAGGTTCTAACTTTAACTTTGCGGTTGAAAGTCTTCGAGATACGGGCTTGGTATAACTCAATATGTTGCTGAGCTATTAACCACTTCTCATTGAGTGCCTCCAATTCTTGAAGTCGAAGAAGATCATTGTTCTCTGTAGTGAGCTCATTAGCAATTGCAATCCTTAAGGACGGGATTTGAAGTTCTAGAGGTAGAACAGCTTCACATCCATACACCAGAGAGAAAGGTGTAAAGCCTGTGGGGTTGCGGACCGTGGTACGGTAGGCCCATAAACATTCGCCAAGCTTTTCACTCCAGTTCCATTTGTTAGTAGATACAAACTTCTTGAGGAGCTTAATAATAGTTTTGTTGAAAGCTTCAGCTAATCCATTAGCAGCAGGATTGTAGGCTGTCGAAGCGATATTGTCAATTCGGTGATCATCGCAGAATCTGGTGAACTTTTGGCTGATAAATTGAGGTCCGTTATCGTGGATGATTCTTTAAGGTACACCAAATCTGTAGATGACATGGTGTTTAACGAAGTTGATAACACTGCTGGTCTTGACTTCAGCCAAAGGTATAGCTTCAGCCCACTTAGAAAAATAGTCGGTTATTGCTAGTATGAACCGATGTCCTCTAGAAGAAGGAGGATTGATAGGACCTATAATGTCCATACCCCAAGCTTCAAAAGGCCAGTAAGCAGCCGTCGGATGCAGAAATTTCGAAGGTTGATGAATAAAATCTGTATTGATTTGACAAGCTCGACATTTCCTTGCATAATCGATGGCATCAGATACCATAGAGGGCCAGTAATAACCCATTCGTCGGATGCGATCTTGTAATTTAGGACCGGGTTGATATGCTCTGCAAACACCGTCGTGAGCTTCTCGCGGTACTTGTTTCGCTTCATCACCATCTAGACAGCATAAAAGAAGACCGTCATAAGTCCGCCGATAGAGAGTCTTTGTAATTTAGTTGTAGTAGAATCGGAGAGACCGTCGACGAATACTCGTAGCTTCTTTGGGATCTTCAGGGAGTATGTCATGAACTACAAAATCGATGAAAGGAACTCTCCAATCTTCATTGATAACATTGACTTCAGTAAGATTGCTGAACTCAATATTACGATTGTTTTCGATACAGAATAATTCTCGATTAGAGATGACCACCACCTGTTGTCTTCTGATAGAGATGGCTTGGACTGCTGCAAGATTGGTCAAAGCATCTGCCTCAGTATTGTAAGCTCGTCGAACATAGTCTATGAAAAAGGCTTTTAATGATGTAGCCATGTTGATTGCTGCTTCATGATAAGGCACTAGATCTTGATTATGAACTTCATAGGTTCCTCTAACCTGATTAACAACCAGCTTAGAGTCGCCATAGACTTCAAGATACTCGACGTCAAGTTGTTTGGCTAATTGAAGACCGATCATAGAGCATTGTATTCTGCTACGTTGTTGGAGCATGGTTCATCTAGAGAGTAGGCTCTTTGGATAGTTGATCCGTCTGGAGAGACGAGAACAACTCTGACTCCTGCTACAATGGCACCATTGGGTCCAATCCTGGATGCTCCGTCAAAGAATAGACGCCAAGTAGGAAATTCTTCAGAGATTGTATTAGATTCCAAAGTCTCATCTGGAATTTTATCGTAAAGTTTGGATGTTTCTGGAACAGGATGGGCTGCTAAGAAATCCGCCAGTACTTGACCTTTGACAGATTTTTGAGGAACATATACCATGTCATATTGGGCTAGCAGAATGGCCCATGTAGCCAGCCGAGAGTTGAGTGTACTGGGCTTCTTCATGAGTACCCGAAGAGGATTAACTCGGGATATGACATGAATAGTTTGGCTAATGATATAATGCCGAGTCTTTCGAATAGCGAACATAAGAGCTAAACATTCTTTTTCGACCGGACTATAACGGTGTTCGGCACCAATCATAGTACGGCTAAGATAGTAAATGGCCTGTTCATGACCTTCTTTGTTCTTTTGGGCAAGTAAAGCACCCAATAAATGGTCCATAGCACGGACATACATTAAGAATGGTATACCGGAAATCGGTGGCACCAAGACTGGTGGATTCATGAGATATTGCTTGATATCTTCGAATGCTGGTTGACATTCTTCATTCCAAACGAAAGATACACCCTTCTTTATGAGTTGAGTGAACGGTCTGCAGCGTCCAAACAAATTCGAAATGAATCTCCTGATGTACGCAAGTCAACCTTGGAATCCTCGTAGCTCTTTTAGGTTGCGTGGAGGACGCATCTCTTGAATGGCTTTGATCTTCTCGGGATCCACGTGTATACCCTTAGAGGTAATGACGAAGCTGAGAAATTTACCACTAGAGACACCCAAGAATGACTTGGTGGGATTCATTTTGAGTTGGTGTTGACGCATGAGATTGAAGATAGTTCTCAAGACTTGGATGTGATCTTCCTTTAGACGACTTTTGACAGCAATATCGTCAACATAGCATTCAACAGTCTTGCATAGATGATCTCGAAAGATGGTACTCATGGCTCGTTGGTACGTTGTACCGGCGTTCTTGAGACTAAACGGCATTACAATATAGTAGTAGACTTCGCGAGGAGTGCAGAAAGAAGTATGTTTTTCATCTTCAGGATTCATTCGAATTTGATTATATCCGGAGAATCCGTCCATGAAAGATATTCTTTCGAACCCACAGGTGTTGTCAATCATGACGTCTGTGATAGGGAGAGGAAATTCATCTTTTGGACGGGCTTCATTAAGATCCCGAAAGTCGATGCAAACTTGAACTTTTTCGGTTTTCTTTAGGACTAGAACGACGTTGGCTACCCAATCTGGAAGTTGTTCTTCTCGGATAAAGCCACAAGCGATGAGCTTCTTGACTTCATCGTCGATTGCGTCTATCATTTCTGGCTTGAAGCGCCGTTGTTGCTGTTTGACTGGTTTTGCATTAGGCAAGATATTCATTTATGAGTAGCAACTTTGGGATCTAGACCTGGCAAGTCTTCATAGCTCCAGGCAAAGACATTAATGTATACTTGAATAAGAAGAACTAATTCTTGCTTATCTGCCTCTGGAAGGTTCTTGCTGATGAATATTGGACGAGGGGACCCACTTTCTTCTACATCAATTTGAACCAATTGATCTTCGGTAGAAGGTTCTCGTTGTTCGAATCGGAGTTCCCATTGGGTATCCATTCGTTGAACCCAAGGATCTGTTTCAGGACTTTCTTCAATATCCTCGTCATAGCCTTCTGAAAGTTCGACGGAGACCATATTAGAAGATACAGTCAATCGATGAACTTGACCAATACTAGTGTCAGAATCCCATGATCCGGAATTAGAAGAGTTAAAACTCTCTTCACTATCGGATTCAGAGCCTGCTGGGATAACATTGGAGGTGAAGCATATCTGAGACCTCTTTTGGTCCTTCTATAGTACATCTCTGATTTTTCTTCTGGAACAACCGTACGACTAGGAGTTCTTCTATCCTTAAAGTAGTTGAGGCCATTCTTGAAGTCATAACCCATCTTTCGGATGATGTCTTTTGATTATTGACTATAACGACGAAGTTGAAGATGTCCCATATCATTATTTTTGCTATCATCCGTGTAACTGAATTTTTGTTCTGGTCCTTTACTAAAAAGTATTGGACTCTCGCCTCTCTTTCGAGAAGGGACAACAAAATATGAATCATCTGGGTGTTCGAGTAAGACTTCTGTTTGAAGAGACTGTACAACTCCCATTGTAAATGACTGAAAGCTATCTAACATATCCAAATAGCACTTGGCATGATAAATGACATCAGTATACTGGAAAGGAGATACTTTTTCATTGATTTGTACATCTGTATTTACAACAGGACCTTTAGCCTTAGCAGGCTTGGTCAGATTGATTACAAGCGGGAGAGAAGAAGAATGTGAAGAAGGCTTGTTACGACGGAGATCGATAACAAGTGGCTCAGAGGAGGTGAACTCCCTTTTGTCCTTGTTATGAGTTAAATCAATAACAAAGGGTTCAGAAGAGGCAGGCTGCTTTTTATCTTTGTTATGACGTAAGTCGATAACAAGTGGCTCAGAAGAGGTGAGCTCCCTTTGATCTTGATCATCATTTGTTGGTTTCTTCTGAACTGGCAAGTGAACAGCCAGTGGCTTGGAAGATTGAGGATGAGAGACACGCCCTTTAACAGGTATGATAAGTGTATCTTTGGGCACTGCTTCTGATTCTTCTTCAGTATCCAGATACAAGACAACCTTCATGAATTCATCCTTGTACATGCGAGCGCCATTGCAGTACGCTTCAACGCCTTTGAAATGATAGAGATCAACAACCTCTTTCTAGACTTCTCCATTGTCATCAGCATATTTAAAACATTGATGAAGAGTTGATGGAACAATGTTGTGTTCATATAGGAATGGTCTCCCCAATAAAGCATTATAAGAACAACCATGATTGTCGATGATATAGAAGGTCACTTTTGTGCGCAGATTGCCTATTTGGAGTTTTAAGCGAATCTTGTCCAAAGGTTCACTTCTTCCTTGATTGAATCCAAGGATGGTGGTGATTGTATTGGAGAGACTATGTACAGGGATCATCAACGCATCTAATATTGTCTTCGGCATGATGCTAAGGGCAGACCCTGGGTCAATCAGAATACGATCGACTTTCATTGAGTCGACATATCCTATATAGTAGAGAGGACGGTCATGTCTGTTGTCTTCCATTAACAAGTCATTTTGAATGAAAGTTATGTTTGGAATTAACTCCAACACGCTATGACAATGGAGACAAGAGACAGGCTCTGCTGTAGGCTTCTTCAGAAGGGCTAGACAAGTTTCTGCTTGCATGAGAGCTTCACTCAGAGTTTCCCGAGTTTCCTTAGAGAGGCACAAGAGCTCAAAAATTGACAACCGGGCTGGTGTATTGGCCAACTGAGCCAAGATATCAAAGTTGTAAGGCTTTTCAAGTCCAGAAGGAGATGTCTTCTTCAAAGGTTTATCGAAGCGGACTTTCTGTTTGCCTTTGTCAGCGACCGTCGGCTTGGGAGGAATGGGTATCACCACCGGTGAGGAAGCAATAGGAATATCCTCAGTAGAAGCAGGCTGCACCGGAGCAGGTTCAGAGAAAGAAGCAGGATTCTCTTGGACTTCAGGATAGTCCTTTAGATAAGCTTTCCCTGACCTAGTGCCCAACAGGATTTCTTCGTCAACTATGGGGTCAAAAGATACCATATTGCAAGTCTTTGTCTTGTCCTTGGAGCGATCTTTCTTCTTGGAGGAAGAGGAAAGTTTGAACTCTGAAGTAACATCCAGATAAATCCACATAATCTCGCCATTATCAAGAGACAAGGGGACGAGACCTTCACTTCGTGGAGGAGGAAGATTCTCAATCTCAAGAGTAGCTTTGGGGATAGGAATGACGCCATGCTGCACCATCTGAGGCGGGAAGTCACCGAACTGAACTGATACCATGTTTACAGTAACAGTCTTCTCGTCTTATTGCAGAGTAACGATGCCAGCGTTGACCAGCTCCTGGATTTTGCCTTTGAGCACATAACATGCTCGAATGGGATGTCCGATGAACCTGTGATAAACATAGTACTTGGGATGATCAGTCTTACCGACTTCATCGGGCTTCTTTGGATCTGGAAGTTGGATTTTATTGCTTTTGATTAAGCAATCAAAGATGCTAGCAGTGTCATTCTCGTCAAAGGAATACTCTACTTTAGGACGAGGTTCTCTTGGTGGAGGGGCTGAAGGAGTAGAAGTGGACGTAGGAGGAGCTACGTTAACCGCCATAGATTCTTTGTTCTTGTTCAAATTGATGTTCAAAGTTTTTTTTGGTTTGCGGTTGTTCTGGCGATTGCCACCACCTGATGTTTGATGTTCATCCCGGTCGGGGTTAGACATTTGTACCCCTAGCTGCTTGAATTTGTCGGCGCTAACTTCAGCTGCTTTAGCGTTGACAATGAAGGATGGCCAGTCTTGGAATTAAGTAGACCCCGTCCACATGTTGATGATGGGCAATAGATTTGCCTTACAGGTGTCTATGGTGACAGTAGCCGGAGTTTCCGGTGGCATTTTCAAAGCTTTCCGGCAGAATCTTTTAATGAAACTTTCAGCAGTTTCATTATGCCTTTGTTTGATTTTTTTGAGGGCTGACATAGTCATGTCATTGATCCCCTCGTAAAATTGTTCCAAGAAGATTTGCTTTAAGCTAGAGAAAAAGGTGATACAACCATCGGGCAAGATTCTATACCAATCGTATGCTACGCTAGCTAAACAGCCGACGAATACTCTGGTAAGAAGAGAGTCATTTGGTTGAAGTTGAACAGTCATAACCTTAAAGTGGTTGATAAACTGACTGGGAGATGTGCTGCCATCAAACAGCGAGATAGTTGGGATCTTGTACTTTGGAGGAAACGTGACTTCCTTCCATTCAACTGGGTAAGGTTGCTTGATCCCCAATCTTTGCAAGTTGTCCTTCTCCTTGAAAGCTTCGAACTGAGTTCGCAGGAGCTTTACAGCTTTATTGGCATCTTCCACTGATATAGAAGGAGCAGGCTGAACCACAGTATTAGGAGGAGGAACAGCATGATAAGCACTACCCCCGGCACCTGACTGACTGGGTGTAGGTTGGACTTGTACAGGAGGTACTGGAAGAGATGCTACCCCCAGCCCTGCATTAGCAGGCACCGACGATGCTATGATTTTAGGATTTGTAGGCGGTACGGTCGATGGCACTGTGTGCTGAGCCACAATAATGGAATGCATACTGGCGACCATTTCCGCCATTGTCTTTAGCTTATCTTCTAGTGCAGCTATTCTTTGTTCTTGACTAGCTGAACTGGAAGCATCAGGATCTTCATTGACAACGTAAGCTGTCACTTCTCTGGGTATAGTGGAAGACACTGTCTGTTCTGAGCTTTCGCTGTATGCATCATAATCGGAGAAAGAATCATCTCCTAAGTGAGAAGGAATGAGACGTTCAGAAGGATTTTGAAGATTCCTTTGACCGATTGTGTCTCGACTTCGGGATCTGGTATGTTGGAATACTCCTTCAGAGGATTCTTGGAGTAAATTCAAATACCGTTGGCTTGGCTTGCGAGGCTTCCCGTGCTTAGAGCACTTCCTACCTCCAGTGTCTCTGGAAGTCATGTTGACGGAAGCGTACAGAACTTCGTCTTCATCTTCCGACATAGGCTCAGAGTTAGAAAAGATCAGACGATCGAAGACAGATCGTCTAGTTGTTTGACAACAACACTTGATAACAACCTTATGATTACAATGATGATGATCACTTGGTTGAATTGGAAGTATTGAAGTGTTGTCCCGCCTTTGCTTGAGGTGTTCTCGGAGATCGGGAACAGCAATGGGACAAGAAGAAGTTTGAGGGATATGTTCTTTAATAACATTCGGAACATGGTTTCGGTTCTTCAAATGTTTTGTCCCTTGAGTGTACATGAAAGTGCTCATTTCATTAGCATAGGTGTCTAGGTTCTTGATTCTGAAAGTCTGCTTCTGATGATGTTTGGTCTTCGGCATTGGCTGTTTACGTTTCACCGAAGTTGGCCTGTTGAGATAAGTTCTTAGATCAGCAAACTCACCCCCAGGGGTTTCTGTTTGAGACACCAGCAATTTTCCCTGTCTTGAATGGGAGATCTTGAGGGTTGGGAGATCTTGGAACTCTGCTACCGGAGTAGGCAGAATACCTCTTTGATCAGTACAAGTTCTTTTAACATGGAGAGAAGAATCCTTGTTTGAAAGAATTTTTGTACTGACTGATGCCGAGGCATGTTCAGTGTAATCTTCTACGGTAAAGACCGAAGAAGACTGAGAAAAGACCAAAGGGCCTTTTCTTTTGTTTTGTAAAGAAGGGTTAGCTAAAGAGCATTTCCCTCTGTTGTCTTCCAAGTCAAGATTCGAGGAAGTTTGAGAAAAGACCAATGAGCCTTTTCCTTTGTTCTGGAGAAGAAGAGGAATAGCCAAAAGACTACCCCTAGTGGATTGCGCAGGAGCAGCAGGGTATTGGAGATGAGCAGCACTCTTTTCCTTGTTGTGAGAAGAAGAAAGATTAGCCAAAGGGCTGTCTTTCTTAGATTGTGCATGAGTTGATGGCACACTGGGTGACTGCGCAGAAGAGTCTTTAGCATATGAATTTCTGGTTCTGGCCACAGACACTGTGGTTTGCGCATCAGGAGTTCTGGCCACTGAGTGTTTGGGGTGCACTCTAGTTGCTGGAGTGTTGGTTTACGAGGGAAGATTGGCAGCCAACTGCGCCAGAGGTAGAGGAGTCTTGCCCCTTGATAGGGCAGCATATGAAGTCTCTTGTGCACTGGCAACAGCATATTGCGCATGAGTAGTTGAGACAGATTGTGCAACAGTCTTAGTGACAGCAACTGTAGACTGTGCAACAGATTGTGCAGCAGGCTTCTTGACAGACTGTACAGCAGTCTTGCTGGCAGAGTTAATGGACCGCGCAGCAGTCTTGGAGACCCACACTGGGCGCACTTTGCTCGCGGCAGAAGTGTTTGCAGTGCGAGGAATGGTCTTAGAGTTGATCATGGCTTCATAGGCTGTCTGGTTGACCTTCACAACCAGAGTCTTCTGCGTCTTCCCGATAGACGCTACGTCACATTGAGTTGTCACTTCCTCGTCGGAGGAGAAAGTCGTCCTCAGCAGAGTCACCATTTTGTTTGCAAAAACAAAAGTATAAAACTTTATTGATACAAACTTTGTAAAGATTACAAGAATTCTAGGAAAGTACAACTGTAGGAATCCAATCTAGAAGACGATTGCTTTATCCCTTGGACGATGTAAACTTTGAAGACGGTAGCCTCTGAAGTTGAAGGCAAAAGCCTCGGAAGAATGCAGCAGCACTTAGGTAAGAACTCCTGAACTCTCTGATATTTCTGAACTTTATGTCTGATCTATCTATCTGATCCCCTTGAATGAAGACTTGAAACTCTATTTATAGAGTTCTGGAAATAACCAATTTTTAGTTATTCTGAATGGCGCAAGTTGGATTGCGCAACATCAGATTGCGCAGGCAGTTGTCTGGTCGTGGGCCAACTGTCTTAGACACATGGCATCATTTGATTGAAATACGCATGATCGTGTGAAGACGGTTGCCACGTAACAATCAATTGATGGCATGAATGCCACGTGTAATTTTGTCAGTTGACATGATGAAGTGCGCCACATGAATTGTACTGACTTTGGATTGCGCTGAAATGGATTGCGCAGACACTGGATTGCGCAGGCACTAGATTGCGCTGCATGTACAGCTGTCTTTGAGCGCTGTGCGGCACAATAAACGAACATTCTCCTCGTTCTTTGTGCTGTCAGCTATCAGAAAGATTTAATTTTGTCAGGTAATGATGATTATTTGCCACGTCAGCCTGCGCGCTTGAGAGTCGCAGTCTAGTGTGCACAATCTGTATGATGCACAATCTGATATCTGCACAGTTCATTTAAAAGATTCATTTCTCGATCTTCATGACTTTGTTGATGTGTGCAAATTAATTTTTTAGGACCTACAATATATACACACACACAATAAATCTCTTTACAATTTAAATAAAAATCTACATCTTATCTATATACATATATTACATTAAATATATATCTTTATATATCCAATTGACAATAAAATTGACAACTAGTAATAATATTAAAGGGTAAAGTACAAAAAACCCCTCGTTAAATATGTGCCTTTTGCACTAAAAGACACCATGCTCTTAAAATTCCCAAAAGTATGAAATATGCTCATTTTTCCCCCAAATAACAATTTTACCCCTCCCTCCCCCCTCCTTCTTCGGCTGTGTTCGCCGACGACGGAGGCGGAGGGGGGGTGGGGGTCGGGGTGGGGGGTCGGAGGGGGCGGGGTCGGGAGGTCACTCGTCGGCGAGGAGGAGCAGGGGGGTCGGGGCCGGCGAGGGAGCCGGGGGTCCGGGACGACGAGGGAGCGGGGGGGTCGGGGCCGACGAAGGAGGAGGAGGGGGGGTCGAGGTCGGCGAGGGAGGAGGAGGGGGGTGGGTCGGGGGAGCGCTCGCCGGCGAGGAGGGTGGGGCTGGGGGCTCGCCGGCGAGGGGGAGGATCGGGGGGATCGGGGGGGCTGGGGTATCGCCGGCGGGAGGGGGGTCGGGGGGGCTGGGGGATCGCCGGCGATGGTGGGGGGGTTGGGGGATCGCCGGCACCGCCGAAAGGGGAAGGGATATTTTTGGTATAAATTTTTTAAAATTTGGCTATAGGGGCCTAATCGAGCGGATATATAATCTAAGAAGGGGTAAACTGACAAAAAATTCTAAAAGGTCTTTCTACGTAAAAGGCACATATTTAACGAGGGGTTTTTTTGCACTTTACCCTCTAAATATCAATAACTATGACCATTTAATCATAATAAAAATAACCTTAATAATAATAAAAATATTAAAATAATAAATGGTAGTCTAGGTGGGCTCACCCTTACCCGGGTCCAAAAAATTATACAAAATTGCAGAATATTATTTATTAATAAAAATACCAATAATTGTACACATAATTAAATAATTAGAAATTGTACATAAAATTCTAAAATAATTTAGGAAATATTGCTATGTACATAAAATATTCCTACATGGTCGTCATTGGTCACACCACATGCCTACTTGGGCTTGGGTTCGGTCTGTGCCCAGTTCGGGCTGGTTTGGTCCAACCGGGTCATAAAAAGCAATATATTAAATAATATCTAGTTAAATTATTTATATGAGTCAATGACACAACTTGGCATGGTTTTCCTAGTTCGGACTCTGCTATGGCTGGGCCTCCCACGACATGGCTAATATACTGGTCAAAGCACACTGCTACATCATTCGTGCCAAAGTTCATGGTCGTCTAGCGCTCCAGAACTCAACAATGGCTAAGGTCATTTCTAATAAAAATCATAAATTGCATAAATTCATTTTTAAGTCTTTTTAAATAACAAAAAAAATTCCAAACATTTAGGGGTTTTACATCCTACCCAACTTACAAGAATTTTGTCCTCGAAATTTAGGAATAATAGGGTAGATGGGGTTGAGGGGTAGAAAGAGTAGTTTAAGGCGAGAATATAGCCATATGACTAAAGTGATACCTTGGTCCATTTCTCAAGTACAGTGCATTGTCTCTCTAAAATAAGTAAAAGACAAGAACAATAAAGGGTTCAAGACGATGCTATTAAGTACGAATACGAGGTTCATAGACGACGAAAATAATTCAAAAGAGAATTGCCAAGACTGTCGCAGATGAGACTCTAGGAGCAAGTTTTACTATGTCCCCATCCACGTAGGATAATATAAGTAAAGCGAACCAAAGTGCAATAGATTGATCAGACCATCATGCCCGGTTCTGATTAGACAATATGTTAGTGGGTGCACCCAATAAAATATGTCATGATCACGCTTGGTAAAGAAATAAGCTTGCAAAACTGAGGCTAATTGGCAGCATAAGATAGTCAAAATATAAGTAAGGGAGAATGATAAAGGAAATTAAATAGTCCAGGATCTTTTAAAATCTAAGTTCCGCCCGAAGTTTAGGCCTGTGCAGTTGGCTTGGTTGACTAGCTAAGTTAGGGTCCTCTGAATTTATAGTCTGAGACTTATCAACATGGGTCACAAGGTCAAAGGCTTTGTTAGGTTGTGTGGTATTCTATCCAACTTACAGGAGTTAAACTAGTAGTGTGATGGGACCATGAGTCAAGCAATCAAGATAATGCACAAAGTAAAGCATTTAAGGAATTAAGTAGAACACAATCACATATAGCGTCAAAAGATTTAGTCAAGGTTGGATCTCTAATTGAAGTAAAAAAATATTTTGGTATTATGGTAAAGGTTATAGTTTAGCTATTTTGACCAGAAAGTTATATCAAAAAAATAGAGTATAAGAAGACGTATTTTAGTGGGACATGCTATATCTACATGAATATGGGCTCGTCTAGGTCTTACATATGAAATTTGTTTGAAGAAAAAGTCTAGTGTTGTGCTTCAAATATCACAGTCACGATAGGAACCCCCAAGGACCAAAATAGAGGGTGGGTTTTCATGAGGCAATGATTTATCATTCTAACGGTAACCAGTTTATCCTAATCAATCGGTAGAAGAAGTCTAGAGGGCATTCAATCTATAATCTCCAGAAATTCCTCTACCAAAATTGAAACCAGGGCACGATTTTATGATTGATAAAGTTAAAAATTATTCCAAGTCGTGGTATCATACCTTGACTTGATATCAACGAGTAGCAGATAACGTGATACGGTAGATATGAATCGAGGATGAAGTGATTTCGAATAGATGGAAGAATATTGTGTATGTCATACTTCGGTTCCCATGGGAATTCTCCTGACACGAAACACTATAATGACATACGAACCGAGGATATAGGCCATTTCACATATGCAAGGTCTACAAAAGGGTATCTAACTCTAAGGCATGTCTTGGAAATCCTTTTTGACCAAATCCTTAATCGCTATTCTATGCCAGTCTGACTATGATACGGTTTATGGGTTTACTAAAGATGTTTATAGGTAGTACCTTGCAGTACAATTGCTAACTCTTAATCCCAATGTGTTTAGGAAGAACGAGATAACTATTCTATGCATAAATATGACACTAATGAAGGTGCACCAATAATGTATCAACTAGAATAATACCTGTGGTATCTGTCAACTCGGGAAGGTTGTCTAGCACTGTCATGGTGAATGCTTGTCCTTGCCTCAGATTATTCATCTCTTCTCTAGCAGGCCTATACTCAGGTGTCTGGCCCACCAAGGCTGGTCCCTCCTGATATTCTTCTAAAGAAAATGGTTGTGGTGCACCAGGTCTGAGAGTTATTGGCCCTTGTAACTGTTGTTGTGATGGTGCTGGAGCTAAACTGTGTGTGGCATGTCGGTTGGGACAATCTCGAAGTTTATGCTCATTGGAACCGCAATTGAAGCAACACTTTAGTCGTCGACGACAGTCCTTCTGCTGGTGCCCTCTTCTTTCATAAAACTGGCAGGTTATTGTACTTGGAATTTGGTAGGGCACGACTTGTTATTGATATTGTGCAGTAAGTCATCTTTCAGGGCCTCCTGAACCAAGTTGAACTGAAAAGTCTATCGGGGCATAGTATCTTTGAGTTTGTTGTGCTTCCTTGTGAAGTAGCTCCTGACTTCTAGCTTCTTTTAATACTATAGCATGCAAAATTCTGGATTGCACAGTGGTGTGTGTTTTAAGCTCGGGCCTTAATCCATTATGAAACCTTTTTGCCTTCTCCTTCTCCGTTGGCATCAATCCCTCGACAAATTTGCTTAGTCGGCTAAATTTTGTATCATACTCGTCAACCGATATTGTCGCCTTGTTTGAGGAGGAGGAACTGATCATATAGTATATTTCGAGCAGCGGTTGAAAAGAACCTCCCATTGAAGAACTTGTAGAACTCTTCCCATGACTGATTGGTACCCAAGCGCCTCTCCTCCGCTTTCCACCAATGATGGGCATTGTCCTCGAGTAATAAATCAACTGCGGTCATCCAATCTTTTTTTTGGCAACTGTGACACCCTTAACTTCTTCTCGGTGCTAATAAGCCATGAAAAAACTTCTAGTGGGCCTTCAGTACCTTTGAAAGTCTTCGGCTTCATTTGGATGAAATCTGAAATACTGCCTACGTATAAATGGGGTCTTGGTGGAGGTGCTGGTACTTAGGCTGGTGGTGGAGATGGGGGTCTATTAAGTGGGACCATCACGTCTTGTCTCAATAGCTCATTTTGCTGCCACTGAACCCGTAATAAAGTATAAAGTAATCGATTGGTATCATCTCCATTAATCGGGGGCATAGGCATCTGCTGTCCAGCTTGAGGTAGATTCTGATGAAGGGGTGGTGGAGTATACCCTCCATGAGGTGCAGGGGTCTGCTGAATAGGCTGAACTAACTGGGGTTAAGAGGCTTGAGGATGCTGGTGAGTAGGTGGGGTCGTCTGGTCTGGCTGAGAAGGCATGGTTGAGGTTACTATAGGATGTTGTGAGTGAATTTGCTCCTCTTGTGCTGCCGAGTTACCTGAGGTGATGGCAAGTGGGACAACGCTACCGCTATGAGGGTTCATTTTCTGGCACGAGATATAAATTTTTTGTTAGATCAGTTTCAAGCTAGATGAAAATCAAGCAGTCAATGAGAGTTTGAAGAGGAATCAAGGGAGGTATCAAACATATGGATGAGATTCTTAATTTCTAATCCTATATGCAGGTTCGTATCAGCACACTTATGTTGCCGATACGATATGCTCTGACCTGTATGGGCCACCAAAAAAATATATAACACTCCAGTCCCAAAATACGTAGACTAGGTACATAGACATGCCAGCTGTATACATACAAAGAATACTCCAATATGTGGCATCCTCATATACATACATAAGCTGTAAATCACAGGCCAATCGTAAATAACTATATCTCATCCACAAAATCACAAGAGTAAATAATAGTCCAGATAGTATCAAATAAAAGAGTCAAAAGATAGATAGTCGTGTGGAAACAAATCCACTACCAAACAGCTATGAATATAATCTAAGATACTAGAGTCCAACCTCCAAAAATAAATAAAAGATACAAGTAAGGAAAGAATCAGGCATCGTCAGAGAGCAAGATATCCTCACTAGGAAACGAAGAAGCTAAACCGAGTCCGTACTCCTGGGGCAATCCTGACTATCTACACCTGGAGAGATCACCAGGTCCTCAGCGGGACATAATAAGATACATAAAAATATGCTGTATAAACTGAATATAAACTGCTCGCAATAATCCGGATCATAACAAGGTTCAGCACTTTATCATCGAAGCAGTGAACCACACCTACAACCAAACAAGGACAAGGTGTGGCACACTAGTTCGTGACAAAATATCGTTCCAAGCCATGAACGGTAGAGTACACAACCATATGGAAAAGTACATACACCTACGGATAAAGGTTGTCTAACAATTCTAAGTGGAATACATTTTAAGAACAGTTCATGGTTGCATAACTACCGGGTCAAGTCAGGAATATACCAATGTAGTACAGGACCTCATTATAGAAGCATGAAAAAGAATAAGATTTTCTATGCGGCTTGAAATTAACATGGAGCCTCATGCGGCTCAAAACCCAGAAAGCTTCATGCGGCCCAAGAGCAACGGGGAGCCTTATGCGGTTCGAAATCAACCTAAGTAATAAATGTCTCCTTATGTAGCTGGCCATAATTACTCTGACATAAGGGTGACAACTTTGACAAAGATGACAGCTCTGACACGAAGATAAGATGCGACGTGCTCCTGAAAAGACGAGAAAATCATCATAACATCCGGCACAGTCCATGAACCGAAGGAGACTCTTCATGTGACTCAGCTATAAAAATCTTCATGCAGATCGCCTATGATACACTCCTTATGCGGCTCAGTCATGAGACACCTCTCATGCGGCTCGGTCATGAGACATTCTTCATGCGGCTCGGTTGTGAGACGTCCTTCATGCGGCCCGATCATGAGACATTTTTCATGTGGCTCGGTTATGAGACGTCCTTCATGCGGCTTGGTCATGAGACATTTTTCATGCGTCTCGTTTATGAGACGTCCTTCATGCGGCTCGGTCATGAGACATTTTTTATGCGGCTCGGTTATGAGATGTCCTTCATGCGGCTCGGTCATGAGACATTTTTCATGCGGCTCGGTTATGAGACATCCTTCATGCGGCTCAGTCATGAGACATTCTTCATGCGGCTCGGTTATGTGACATCCTTCATGCGACTCGGTCATAAGACATTCTTTATGCGGCTCGGTTATGAGACAGTCCCTCATACAGCTCAACTAGGATATACCTTTCATGCGGCTCGCCACAGAATAGTAATTGAGACACGTGGCAGAGACTGACCAAGTCTTAACAGTTCAGATTTACTGCAACAAATAGATCATGATCAATCTCAACCAACCCCCAGCTGTCCACTATGAACCGAGTCTCGAGGCACAGTTGCAACCATATGGCCCGAAATTTGCCATGTGGTTGTACATCCCATTCCTTATAAATTCCTATAAATAACAAGGTGCTATTCCCTTGCAAAGGAGGCATATAGACGCACAGGAGAGCACACAAAGCTCAGAAGCAGACTCTTCCCATTGTGTCTTCAGAGAGCATTTCTTCACCTGAGTCGAGGTTGCGTTCGATCGTCCAAGAAGTAAGGCAGAGTTGATAACACTTTCCCGAGCCTCTACCGTCACCCTCCAGAATCAAAACTAAACAATTGTACTTAGGTTGCTTTTCTTAGGTTTTGTTCCTAGGTTCTCTTTTGTACAAGCAAGTTTATAATTGTGGGTCAAGTTCAGTCCTCCCATAAAATTGTTCTGTTCTACGAGGATCAATGGCAAACACGATGGACAATTACAAACTCGCTTACACAAAAGTGAGCCCAGGAACAAAACCTTGGAAAAGCAACCTAACTATAATTATTTAGTTTTGATTCTGGGGGTGACGGTAGAGGCTCGGGAGAGTGTTATCAACTCTGCCTTACTCCTTGGACGATCGAACGCAACATCGGCTCAGGTCAAGAAATGCTTTCTGAAGACACAATGGAAAGAGTCTGCTTCTGAGCTTTGTGTGCTCTCATGCGCGTCTATATGCCTCCTTTGCAAGGGAATATCACCTTATTATTTATAGGAATACATAATAAATGGGATGTATAGCCACGTGGCAAATTTTGGGCCACATGGTTGTAACTGTGCCTCGAGACTCGGCTCATACTGGACAGCTGGGGGTTGGTTGAGATTGATCATGATCTGTTTGTTGTAGTAAATCTGAACTATTAAGACTTGGTCATTCTCTGCCACGTGTCTCAACTACTATTCTGTGGCGAGCCGCATGAAGGATGTATCCTGGCTGAGTCGCATGAGGGACTGTCTCATAACCGAGCCGCATGAAGAATGTCTCACAACCGAGCCACATGAAGGACGTCTCATAACCGAGCCGCATGAAGAATGTCTCGTGACCGAGCCGTATGAAGGACGTCTCATAACCGAGCCGTATAAAAGATATCTCATGACCGAGTCGCATGAGGGACGTCTCATAACCGAGCGGTATAAAAAATATCTCATGACCGAGCCGTATGAAGGACGTCTCATAACCGAGCCGCATGAAAAATGTCTCATGACCGAGCCGTATGAAGGACGTCTCATAATCGAGCCACATAAAAAATATCTCATAACCGAGCTGCATGAAGGACGTCTCACAACCGAGCCGCATGAAGAATATTTCATGACCGAGCCGCATGAGAGGTTTCTCATGACTGAGCCGCATAAGGAGTGTCTCTTAGGCGATCCGCATGAAGAGTTTTATAGTTGAGTCGCATGAAGAGTCTCCTTCGGTTCGTGGACTGTGCCGGATGTCATGATGATTTTCTCGTCTTTTTTAGGAGCACGTCGCGTCTTATCTTCGTGTCAGAGCTGTCATCTTTGTCACATCTGTCACCCTTGTGTCAGAGTAATTATGGCCAGCTACATAAGGAGACATTTATTGCTTAGGCTGATTTCGAACCACATAAGGCTTCCCGTTGTTCTTGGACCGCATGAAGCTTTCTGGATTTTGAGCCGCATGAGGCTCCATGTTGATTTCAAGCCACATAGAAAATCCCCTTCTTTTCCATCCTTCTACAAGACCCCCTTCAAAGTTTTCAATTTATAAAAATGAAATACTTTGAATAAGAAGCATGAGTATGTCCTAGGAAGCGTCGAGACCACATAAGCTCTTCATGACGCATAGGCTTCTCTGACTGCATACTGGTTTCGTGCCACGTGGGCATCCTATCACTTCGGCATTAATTATTTTTTGATTTGCTTTGATGATTTGGAGCCGTCTTTTGGATAGAATCCCAAGAGTCGCCTTTATCCTTCGGCCAGCACAAAATCCGAAGCGGCGTCTATCGTTCTACGCGCCTTTGCCAGCCTATAAATACGAGAAGTTTGAGGAAAGAAGTCCTATCTTTCTTTTTTCAAACTTTCCATTGCCCTAGTCGCCGTTTCTCCTCTTCTCTCGATCAACCATGGCTCCCAAAGCTTCTTCCAGCGCTGCAGCGAAGGACAAAGGGCTTGCTTCCTCGTCGAATACGGTAAGCTCGATCCACCCCGACGTTTATCCTCCTATTCGAGGTAAGAGCGATGGCAAGAAACTCCAATAATTTAAACCCTAAATACAACGGCTATGTCGTATGTTTTATGCGCGGGCCCTTCTCTGTTATGCTTCGGCATAGTTGATGCTCTTTTTGTCTTCACTGAACTGCTCAAGTTATGTGTAATGGATCTGCATGAGCTGTGCCGTATGGGCTGCATGAATGTCTCATGACTGAGCCACATGGGGTATGTTTCATGCCTGAGCCATATGAGAGATGTCTCATGATTGAGCCGCATGAGAGATGTCTTATGACTGAGCCGCATGAGAGATGTCTCATGACCAAGCCGCATGAGAGATGCTTCATGACCGAGCCGCATGAGAGGTGTCTCATGACCGTATAAGCACTTTATGGACTAGGTCGCATGAACGCCCACCTAACAGAGCCGCATGAGCTCGAAAAGCATTAAGTGGTTTTCTCTGACTATCTTCTGACTTCTTCTTCTTTCTTTTTCAGTGAATCTGCCGATCAATCCCTCGGGGAAGCTCTTGGTAGGTCAGGCTCAATCTGCCCTGGGTGTGAGGTTCGACCAGGTGGTCGAATATGTGTCAGCCCAAATTACTAAAAATCAATCTGAGGACAGGATGAGGGTCATTAGCAACCAATCCTTCTTCTACCTCTTGGGAATGATGAACTCGGGGAAATTAGGGGGTGCACATCTGAAACCAGCATTCTTCTTTGGGGATGCCTTGATTGTCTCGAACTCCAGCGTCCTAGATTTATCTGAAACTTAGAGTTTTTCTTCCAGCGGGATGGCGATTCATATTCCTCAGATGGAACATCATTTCCCGCTGTCCTGGTTTAATATGCTGCCAATTGACAGAAAAGTGGTAGACTCCCTAACTTCAAGCCAATATGGATCTTCGTGGGTGATATTCATTATAACAAAACGTCAAGGTCGGTAGTCACGTGCAAGATACTGGTCAGCCGTTCTGTGATCGGGTTGGCCCCGGGCAGTTTCATAAATGTGCAGGGTCCCAACTTTAGGTTATCCCAAGCTGATACTTTTATGAACCAGATTACTCAAAAGGGGTCCTACCCTACTGGTCGACTGTCACTGCTGAACTGGATGAACCCCACCCCTCCATGGATCAATTTGACCTTGTGGACCTTGCGGACATATCGAAAACTCTTGTACGAGATTGGTCTCTATCATGCCATACGGGGTACTTGTTATGGTCTGCCCATAAACAAGAAGCTGTTCATGGCTCTTGTCGAGATGTACAACCGTCGCACGGGAACCTTTTTCACACCTGGAAGGGAAATGGGCCTCGCTCTCCATGAGATGCATGAAGTCTCCAAGCTGCCCTGGGGAGATAAAGTTTTTAAGGTATACACCCCTACAAATGAAGAATTTGAGGAATTGGAGCCGCAGATTTTGGGTTTTGTGGCTGTTTACCGAGAATTGCTATGTCACCAAAGCACGTGCCAACAAATGTCGAAGAAGAAGAATGATAGCTCAGAAGGGAACCTTCCTCACACCAAGACCTAGCTCCGCTACCTGTTTGAACTAGGTGCCTCAGGTCGGGTTTCCCCTCGGAGTTCTCGAACCCGGGAGGAGGTGTACAATCAGATGTTGAATGACAAGAGGGTTAAAACTACGGATGATAGATTTGGGAGCCAATCTTACACCTTTAGTTACTTTTATCAAGATACCCTGAGGATGTCTGATAAGGCCTTCCTAATGGGATTTCTGATGTTGTGGCTGCGAAACTGTGTAGTTTCGAGGGGGGCTGGTGCTATTAAAAGAATCAGCCGTAACATGATCCTTCTTGCCGTGAAGCTGGTCTTTGGAGGTAGGCTAGCTCTACTTCCCGCCATGGTATGCAGCATATATTGTGGCCTCCGTACTTTTTCGTCCAAAGTTATTGCTCGCGATACGGCAAAGGATTTTGAACGAATCGAGCTGTCCTATCATTATCTGATGGGGGTGGTTGTTAATGCATTGCCCGTCTTTGATGAGGCCTGGCCCAGAGGGCGACGTGACCGCTGATGATACCTTCATCTACCAGTATCACCGTATGCCCTGGGAGTACACTACCATGCCAGTCTGTCGGATGGCGCTGGCGCGAGTGGACATATATTCCTTCTTCGTGTCTGTTCCTTATTTTACCGACAAAGAAGTAAGAGGCATATATATTGATGGTGCTGTGTCTTCCCATTTCTTATCCGAAAAGATGCTTCTCTGGTTGCAGAACATCCGCCCTGCACATCTGGTGTATCGTAATCGTAACTCCGTCTTTTTGGAGCCTTACTTACCCAGTCGATTCTCTCGATAATTTGGGTATAGTCAAATGTTCTTGGACAACCCCAGCTCCTGTCTGGGTTTCGAGGGTAGCGTTCTAGACGGCATCCGGGCTTGGCATTATTATAGTACGGTTCATACCCGTGCCAGCTTCTTTATACCCGATACTAGAGAGTCGAGGCATGTTTTGTACATGGTGGCCCTGTACCATGTTATGGTAAATAACCCTCTAGTAATTTTGACCCAAGTACCAGCTTTATTACTGGTACTGGTTTGGAGGAGAAGCCAAAAGAGTCCCAAACGAGGACCAAGGAGGGAAGACAGTTGAAGTGTCTGACTCTGAGTCTATTAACGTGGACGAGGAGGATGACCCAGATAACCTGCTTCCTCCTGCAGGCAATTCGGTGGCAGATCTGCCCCTGCTGTGCCTAGTCCTTCGCATAAACGAAGCAGGCATGAGTCCCCTGTCTTCGGCAAAACTTGCTCCCAAAAATGGGCCACGGTCAAGCCTCACGGGCCGAGCACTCGGGAGAGAAGTGATGATGTCGAAACCGTTTCAGAGGTGAATCGAGTTACGACCACCCTTTTTAGTTCTTCTTTTCTGAAATATAGTCTGATCATTTTTTTTGTAGGCGTCAGGAGAAGTGAACTCCCCGGGGCCGGCTATCGCCTCTAAGGTTGACCCTGTTATAGCCACCTTAATTGGTGCTATGACTGCCGAGCTTCCTTTCACCACGGTCGTCCCGGCGACGGCTGAGATTCCTCCTGTTGCTGACATCTCAAACAGGGACGATGTGGGCTTTACTGAATTAATCCCCGAGGTTGCTGAACCTCAGCCGATTGATACCAACCCAGTTGTATCCACTTTTGGAGCGGCTGGGGCAGAGGAAGCAACTGCAAGTGGCTCAGGTGTCGCCGTTGAAGAGGATATGGTGGCTGTGAGTGAGCCTCAACCTCAGCGACCCTCCTTTGGTAAGCTATGTCATGTCTTGACTAGTGAGGAGGTTTATTTGCTCTATCTTTATATCCTTCGGGTTAAGTTGATCGATGGTTGTTTCGGATATACAGGTCCTGTTCCTTCACTGTCGACAACGGACATCATCACGGAAGAAGTTACCAGGGGGATCTAGTGGAAGGAAGTACGCTTTTTCTTCCTCCAACTCAGATCGAGGGACCTCTTGCCGGGTTGAGTTCAGGAGGACAAGTAGTGGGACTGCCGGGGTAGGAAGAAATGGTCCATGCACCCTTCTCGGTTAATGTGGCTTTATCACCGGAGGTCGATCTTTCTGCACTGCCAAGTCTTCGAATCCTTCGGGCTGTGAAAGAGGAGATGACTGCTGTTCAGGCGTCTTATCGCTCGGAACTTGCATCCCTAGTGATAGGGGCATCAAGTTCTGGTACATCTTCTTCGCAACCATCTTCAACTCTCTCGGCTACTCTTCCTTTAACATCATCCTCTTCGGAAGTTCTGGACGAATTATCGAAGGACGTGATTGAGAGTTTTTACCGCCATTTGAAACGAGGGGTCGAAGCTGCCCTGGAAAGAGGGACATCTTTTGTACTGGCTCGTCAATGTGCCCACGGTCAAATTAAACTTCTCAGAACACTCCCTGGCGGGGCAGGGATGGTCGACCTCTTGGAGCCCAAATTGGTAGAAGCTGATAAGCTCATGGCTCAGCTTCAAGGGCTGCAACAACTTAATATGTCTTTGGCAATAGATCAGGAGTGCGCCTTCCTTACAACAGCCATAGAAAAGGTAAAGATGGTACTGAATACGTCCAAGCCTGCTTTAGTGAAGGACCTTCGAGATCTGTCTCTGAGGTATGATCAACTAAGCCGTAGAGGAGAGGACTGTTTAGCTCGGGAAGAGGCCGCATCTCGTATGATAGCCGGTACCAACGAGCAGATCCTCCAACTTCAGATGAAGTTGGCTTCTTTAGAATCTGAGCTCCAGGCCTCCCGCAGGGATAAGGAGTTAATTTGCCAGGAGACCGACCAGGTCACCCGAACCTCTCCTGTCCTGGAGTGTGCGCTGAAGAAATTTGAAGACCGTTGGCAGGCTCATGCGCATCTAGAGGATGCAAAAAAGTTGACTAAAGAGGCCGAACGCCGGGCCACACTGAGGATTGAGCGATCGACAACCAAGATAAAGGACCGGCTTTAAGAAATGTGTATCGCCGAACCATAATCGAATTTTCTTTTTTTATTATTATGTCCCTCCATTTATTTTTAAAACAGGAATGTGGTCCCAGGAAAATATAACACTTTTCACTTTAAATGAATGAGTATGTTTACCTCATCCTTTATTTGTGGTATCTGTTGTGTTTGTACAGTATCTTTGGTATTATGGTGCTCGCCCCACTGGGAGACTTTCTGTTGACCTATTACCGTTGGCATACCTTAGTTTTAGGTATGGATAATAAGTTCGATAGAGAGACCCAGCATATTTACTTGAACGTGATGAACATGAGGTTTGATGATAGAACCTTCCTACTCAGAGGTACTGAGGACATAGTTGGGGTGGGCTCAATGTAGATACCTAGAACAACTCCATGGTAGGATGGACATAGAAGTTCTTAGTATTGGGCGAAAAAATGCTATAGAACAACTGGGCTCCAAAGGCATATGATGGTAAGGAAAGAGGTGCATGTACTAGAGGACCTAGTACATCATTTGTGGTCAGCTACGGACATTTGTGGTCAACTGTGGACATTTGTGGGTCTATTACCCTTGGCGTACCCTAGATTTGGGTACGGATAATAAGTCGAGAGAAAACCAATATACTTACTCAGAGGTAATGAGGACGTGGTAAATATAGGGGTTTTACAATAGAGTCTTCCTGCTCAGAGGTAATGAGGATGTGGCAGGAGTAGACTCACCGAAGGATACATAGAACAACTCAGAGGTAATATGGACGTGAAAGTTCTATGTAAGGGGTGATTTGTTTGTGATGGAAGAGAAACAACTCAGAGGTGGCATCGACGTGGTTGTTTCGGGAATTTTGTCGACCTGTTACCCTTTTTTATGTACTGAAAGCGCAGGTAACAGATTCTGAGGAAAATGTTTTTTAGGGAGGAAGTTCAGAGGTATGATTATACATGACTTGCTGACCGAAAGATGCGATATAAATTCATTTAGGGTAACCAAAGTGTAAGTTCAGCGGTACTTAAGGGTACATAACCCAACAATCTGGTTGATTCGGAGGGTATCGTTTAGACATAATATTTCTTCAGGAACTTGCCGTTGATGGGCATCATGAGCAAGTCTCCTTTTTTTCTTTGCGAGACGGTATGCACCATTGGAGAATACAGCCTCAATGATGAATGGGCCTTCCCACTTGGGCTGGAACTTGCCGGCGACGAACTGTCAAATCGAGATCGCCTACTTGTAATGTCCTTATTTTGACCTTTCTGTTGAAGGCTCTAGAGATGCGTGCTTGATAAAGCTCGAGTCGTTGTTGAGATAGCAGGCGCTTCTTATCTAAGGCCTCCAATTCTTGTAGCCGACGACGATAATTATCATCCGATGTTAGTCAATAAGTGAGGGCGACACGGAGCGAGGGAATTTGAGTTTCCAATGGGAGAACTGCCTCACTTCCGTATACCAAAGAGAATGGTGTGTTACCAATGGCTGTCCGAACTGTAGTACGGTACGCCTATAAGCATTCGCCAAGCTTTTTATTCCAGTCGTATTTGTTTGAGGATATGAACTTCTTGAGATGCTTGATTATTGTTTTGTTGAAAGCTTCAGGTAGACCATTAGCCGCCGGGTTGTATGGTATTGAAGCAACATTCTGAATTCGATGTTTGTCGCAAAATCGATAGAAGGCATGGCTTGTAAACTGCGGACCATTGTCGTGGACGATCCTTCGAGGTAGTCCAAAGCGATAAATGACGTGATGCTTGACGAAGTTGATCATGTTTGATGTTTTTACTTCTGCAAGCGGAACAGCTTTCGCCCATTTGGAGAAGTAGCCCGTAATTGCGAGTATAAAGCGGTGCCCTCTGGATGAAGACGGGGTGATTGGACCAATGATATCCATTTCCCATGCCTCAAATGGCCAGGATGCCACCGTCAGATGTAGGAATTCGGATGGTTGGTGTATGAAATCTGCGTGGACCTGACAAGCTTTATATTTTCTTGTATAGTCTATCGTATCTGCCACCATCGTAGGCCAGTAATAGCCCATCTGGCGAAGGCGGTCTTGTAATTTTGGGCCAGGTTGATGGGCCCCGCAAACGCCATCGTGAGCTTCGCACACGGCTTCTTTGGCTTCTGTATTCGACAAATACTGGAGCAGTAATCCATCATAGGCTCGCCGATACAATATTTTTGTCTCTGTATCGTAGAAAAATCTGAGAGAACGTCTTTTGATAGAAGTAGCCTCTTTCGGATTTTTTGGTAAGATACCATAGACGATAAAGTCAATAAATGGAAGTCTCCAGTCCTGTGTTTCATCGACCGTTAGGGCAGAATAACTCATAGCAAATTGAACGTTGTTCTTAGGACAAACCAATTCATAGCCTATTACATCAACCAAATGATGAGCATAATTTGGAACTGCCAGGGAAGCGACAAGGCCTGCTAGGGCATCGACTTCAATGTTTCAGAGTCTGGGAACATATTTTATGAAGAACCCTTCCAAGGAAGTAATGATGGCGATTGCTATTTGATGATAGGGGATCATGTCTTCATGGCGAACTTCATATGAAACCCGAATCTGATTAACGATTAACTGTGAATCGCCATATGCTTCCAGGTACTCTACCCCCAGTTCCTTTACAAGTCAGAGGCCGATAACCAAGGCGTTGTATTCGCCCACGTTATTTGAACAAGGTTCCATGAGGGAGTATGCCCGATTGATCACCAATCCAGAGGGAGAAATCAGTACCACTCCGAATCCAACGACGATATTGCCCTTGGGCCCGGTTCTTGAAGCACCGTCGAAGAACATTCGCCAGACGGTATCATGGAAAGCCATATTTGAATTGGCAACCTCGTCTGGAATCTCTTCATATACTCTGGTTGCCTCCGAACCTGGATGGGCAGCTAAAAAGTCTGCCAAAGCTTGACCTTTAACAGCCTTCTACGGGACAAATATCATGTCGTAGGGGGACAATAATATCGCCCAGGTAGCGAGGCGAGAGCTGAGTGTACCTGGTTTGGTCATGAGGACCCTGAGGGGGTTAACTCATGATATAACATGGATGGTCTGTCCTGTAACATAGTGTCGCGTCTTCCGAATGGCGAACACCAAAGCGAGGCACTCCTTCTCCACGGCGGTGTATCTATGCTCAGGCCCTATCATCATTCGGCTGAGGTAACATATATCTTGTTCATGCCCTGCATCATTGTTTTGTGCTAGTAGAGCACCGAGGGATTGCTCCATCGCTGGCATATAAAGCAAAAATGGCTTTCCAGCAACTAGGGCCACCAGGACTAGAGGTTTCGACAGATATTTTTTAATATTATCAAAGGCACGTTGGCACTCTTCATCCCATACAAAGGAGACACCTTTCTTCGTGAGGTGTGTGAATGGTTGACATCGTCCGGAGAGGTTAGAGATAAACCTCCCGATATAAGCTAGCTACCTTGAAGGCCTCTGAGCTCACGGAGATTTCTCGGAGGATCCATCTCCATGATTGCCTTTGTTTTCTCAGGGTCTATAAGGATATCCTGGAAGGTAATGACAAAATCTAAGAATTTCCTGCTAGATACGTCCAAGAAGGATGTGGTGGGATTCATCTTTAAATTTTATTCTCGTATCAGGTCGAATACTATCCTCAGATCGTACAGATGATCTTCCTTAGAGCGGCTTTTGACGGCAATGTCATTGACGTAACATTTCACTGTCTTATGCAGGTGGTCTCTGAAGATGATACTCATATCTCGTTGATATATGGCGCCGGCATTCTTTAAACCAAAGGGCATGACTGTATAGCAGTATACGCCAATCGGCGTTCGAAATGATGTATACCTTTCATCGTCAGGAAACATCTTGATTTGGTTGTATCCTGAGAAGCCATCCATGAACGACATGCGCTCAAAGCCACATGTGTTGTCAATCATTATGTCCATAATAGGGAGAGGGAACTCATCCTTAGGACATGCTTCGTTCAGATTCCGGAAGTCGATGCAAATTTGGATCTTCCCATTCCTTTTGAGGACCGGTACTATATTGGCTACCCAGTCTGGATGTTGTTCCTCACGGATGAAGCCGTTGGCTATTATCTTGTTGACCTCAACTTCGATAGAATTCATGATGTCCGGGTGGAACCGTCGTTGTTATTGCTTGATCGACTTTGCGTCCGGACGAATGTTGAGCTTATGGAGTGCAACCTTGGGGTTTAGCCCTGGCATGTCTTCATAGCTCTAGGCGAACACGTCAATATACTCTCTGACGAGTTACAATAGCGACTCCCGCTCTTCGTCTGTCAGACTTTTGCTAACGAAGACTGGCTTTGGAGTGGATTCATCGCCGAGGTCAACTTGCATGACCTCATCTTCGGTAGGGGGATCTCTTTGTTCGAAACACTTCTCCTATTACGCATCTAGCTGTTGGACCCAAGGCTCTAACTCAAGAAGTTTGGGTATGTCTTCATCTTCTTCATAGGCGTCAGCAAAGGCCATATTGACAAACCAAGCTTGCCTGAGTACGTCTTCGATGCTGACATCTGAATCGGAAGTGGGTGATCCGGTCGAATGAAAATGCCATTCGCATTTCTCATCCGAGCTCTCGGGAGTTGTTGCAGGTGTAACATAGCCTAGACCATGTCTGGTCTTGCTGTAATAATCCTATGGTTTTCCAGCAAGGACTGGCAATTACAAAGGTAATCGCCGGCCGGTACCGTGGTTTAAGCCTGGTGTAGTCTTCATATTATACCCATGTTTTGCATGAGGTACTTGGATCGAAAGCTATACAGATAAAGCGGCAGTCTTTTGGTGCCGGGATCAAGATCGACTTCTTCTGGCCTGAAGGACTGCTGATCATTCGTTCGGCCGAAGATGATTGGATGATCCTCTCCCGCGACTATGAAACAAGCGCCTTCCACGGGAGTAAGTTGGTTCATGGTATAGACATTTGTCACTTTGTGTGTAAGTTGATGCCCATCTCGTGTTCCATAGCATACATTACACGAAGCTTGTTAAGCTCGAAGTAGTTCAAACATAACCCTTTATTAATAAAATAAGGTATCTTCTCTGGCGGTGTTACATCATCGGCAGAGGGAACATCAGTGTGCGCAGCCACATATTTGGCTAGCTCTAGCTCCTCTTCAGCTACCCTCTGTATTATTGAAGATTGGAAGGATGACCTGGGCAGCTTGATCATCAAGGGTTCTACTGGTGGTGCTGGACATGGGGTCGTTGGCTCACTAGCGGTCTTTGGCTCAGTGCTGGGCTGTCGATTTGTCCTGGAGAAACGAATGACCATCGACTTAACAGAAGAATTTATCTCTTCTGATTGTCGTTGGCCGGCTCTTGGCAGTCTGATTATCATTGGCTTCACAGTGGGTCTCGGCCCCTGGCTAGACCCTGGGAGTCGGATAACCATTTGCTCCTTTTGTGCAGTGAGCACCGGTAGACTGGTTACTTCTTTACGTATAGTGGCTACAAGAGGTACAGTTATGCCTGGTTTGCGGGCCTGGAGATGGATCTTTAGAGGTTCTTCTGATCCCATTACAGCCTCTGTTTGATCTTGAGCATCCTCTTCGACCAGGTGCTTTTTCGATTTCTCGTACAAGCAAGCATCTGAATAGTCGGATTCAACCCCTTTGAAGGGATCGATGTCGACGAATTCCGTTCTTATGAAGCCGTGTTTGTCGACATATTTGAAGCACTAGTGCAATATGGAGGGCACGATCATATAATCGTGTATCCAAGGATGCCCCAGGAGAATGTTGTAGGACGTATCTGCATCTATGACGTAGCAAGTCACTTCCGACTGGAGGTCACAAATTTGGCATTTCAGGCGAATCTTTCCAATAGGATAGCTTCTTCCTGAATTGAAACCGCTGATGGTGATGTTGGTAGGTGTCAGCCGATGCATAGGGATGCACAGGAGGTGAAGCAATATCTTTGAAATGATGCTTATTGAAGAACCGGGATCAATGTGCATCCGATCTACTTTGATGTCGCCGATGTATCCAGTGTGATACAGAGGGCGATCATGCAGGTTGGTCTTGATGAGCATATCCTGCGAAGTGAACATGATATTTGGTATTGCACCTGTACAATGTCCTGGAGATCCACTGGCGAGCTCTCCCCTGTAAGCTTGACCTGAGCCAAATAAGCGTCAGCATTCTGGAGTGCTTCACTTAGTGCGACGCGAATATCCTTGGAGAGCCTCAAGAGCTCATATAATGATAATTTTGCTGGTGTGTTGGCCAATTGTGCCAGGATGTCAAAGTTGTAATGCCTCTCCAGCCCCTGAGGTGCATCTTTACGGAACGGCTTATCGAAGCGGGTCTTCTTTGGCTTAGGCTTGTCGGCCGACGGAGGCTGAGAAGGTCCTGGGGCATCAGCAATGGCCGGCTGACAATCTTCAGCCGAGTTACCCGATATGGGTTGAGATTGTGCACCGGACCGGGTAACGACAGATGTTGCTTCTTCGGTTCCGGCTGAGATTATGTGGCAAGACTTAGCCTTCCCGTCCTTCTTCTTGCCGGTGGAGGATGATGCTGACTGAGTTACTTCAGGCACCAAGTTCGGGTGGACCCACATGACCTTCCCTCGTGACGTGGTGAGGGGCACTATCCCAGTTGTCTGGTCGGGGAGGTGGAAGATTAGTGACCTTCATTGTTGCCCGGGGGATGGGTACGACGCCATCTTAAGTCCTCGTTGGAGAAAAGCTGCCGAATTGGACCGACACCATGTTGGCGGCCACGGTTACCTCCTCGAAATCAATAGATAGAGCCTAGGAATCGATGAGGTTCTGGATGTGCTGTTTCAAGGAAGCAGTCCTGAGTAGCGTGGTGGACGTAATGGTGGAAGTGACAGTACTTTGGGCTCTCCATCTCTGCAGGTCGAGATTCATGTCTCGGTGGAGGGAGCTGAATTCTATCTCCTTGCAAGAGCATGTCAAAGATGGGCTTGACATGGCTATCCTCGAAGGAGTAGGTCACCTGAGGCCACTGTTTCTCTACCTGCTTTGGTTTAGGCTTTTGGGCTGTATCGGCAACCATAGCCTGTTTGTGTTTGGTAACCCGGTTATTAGAGGAGCTACCACCGTTGTTGTTGTTGGTATTAGGGCTTTTGCCCTTATCCTCTCCATTCGAGATATGCAGCCCCAGTTGGCGAGCCTTCTTCAATTTTGCTTCTGCGCTAGTGGCGTTGATGATAAAGGCCTTCCAGTCTTTAAATTAATCTTCGCCCATCCAGAGGCTGATTGTGGGGAGCAGCCTCTTTTGGCAAATCTCAATTAAAGAAGAGTCTGGGTTACCAGAGGGCAATTTCATCACGGTTTGGCAAAACCGCTCGATGTAATTCCTTATCAGTTCTTTTTTTCCTTGAACAACGTCCATAAGGTTTGACATCGTCACATCTTGTCCCACCTCGTAGAACCTTTCCAAGAACATATGTTTGAAGTCGGCAAAGGAATAGATACAGTTATCAGGCAGGTTCCGGTACCAATCGAACGCGACCCCCTCCAATGCCCCGATGAATAATCGCGTGAGGATGGCATCGTCATACGACAGATGGTCTGTTGTGACCTCAAAGTAGGTCATATACCGGCTCGCAGAGGTCTTTCCGTCATATGGATTGATATTAAATAGTTTATATTATGGAGGGAAGGGGATATCTCTCCATGCAACGGGATACGGCTGTCGTATCCTATGGTCCTGAGAGGATTTTAGGGCGTAAAACATTGCACGGAGCTCCTGGACTTCTCAACTCGTCTCCCTAGCTTCTTCTGTAGCAGTAGGAGCCGATATTCCGGGTGGGTTGTCGCCCGAGGTTGGCACGGTCGTGTTTGAGTCCGTATTGACGGCATGACCCAAGCTTGTTTGACCATGTGTCCTTGCTTGTAGAGCCGGTAGGGCAGCCTTGATCTCGTCCACTGACTTAACCAAGGTTTAGAGTATGGCCTCGAGAGTGTCGAGGAGCTGCCGATCACTGGGACCGTCTTGGTTGTTATCAGTCATGAATACCGTCCTCACATGATGAGAAGTGGAAGGAACTGTAGAAGGCGTGCCATCCGAATCATACCCTCGCATAGAGAAGTCGTCGGGGTATGTAGGAATTCTCCTCTGGTTCAGACTCGGAGGAGGTGCTACCCCCTACATAGGAGGTTGCCTCGTCTTGGACGTTTTCAGGGACGTCTGAGTCTGTTGTATCTGTTGGAAGGATTGTTTCCCCTGGTTCATCTTCTTGAAACGTCGAATTGTTGTGGATGTTCCGAAAAGTGCTATCCCCATCTCCAACTACCCCCAGGAATATAGATGACGAATCTCCAAGTGATGAAGATTTCGTCTTTGAGTCGGTACCTTGATAAACCCCTCATATGACTGCTGTGGACAACCCCCTAGATGAGAGTTTCTTGACCGTGCTGGTTGAGGTTGTCGGGTTAGACATGTTTATTTTCTTTCTTTCCTTGCCGGTAGGGACCTTTCAGGTAGAATTACAAGAGACGAAAGGAAGCGCCTCGTCCTCCGAACTTTGTTGTAGGACCGGTCCTGGCTACTGTAGTCGTTGAAAGACGGACTGTCGGTCCTCTTGCACGCCAACGTTTCTTCCCTTAACTTGCGCTTGTGAAGGATCACATCTCGCAAGTCAAGGACATCTCGATCAACCTCTGCACTCGCTTTGTGGGACCGGGTATTTCGAGCACACGAGTGCGTAGGTATCATGTTTGCTCCCTGATACGGGGCTAGTAAAAGCACTTGCCCTCGATCATTGTTGGAAGACTCTTGAGAACCACCCTGTCTGTTTGTCGTCGGGGCTGGACACGGGCGATTCTGTACAACTTTCTATCAGAGGCCCGTATAACAGTTAGCGGGACTCTCTGACGGTCAGTAGTTGGGGCAGTTGACTGAGCTCGATGAGCCTGCACTGTCTTGGACTTCTTCGTTATAGCACGCGAGGGTGCGTAGTAGGAAGAGTCCAAGCTGTGCCGCATAGAGTCTGGCATATCCTCATTGGAGCTTCTGAGGTCAGGCCCGCATGAGAGGCGGTCGAAGACTGAACCCGAGCCGCATAGGACGGATGGCCGGCGGCTAGGATTGGATGCCACATAGGTTATTTCCCTACGGCTGGGATTGTTGGCCGCATATGCATTCTCCCTGTGGCTGGGATTGGTGGCCGCATATGCATTCTTTCTGCGGCCCATACCCTTATGCGACTTCTTTTTGGAGCGCATGGAGTCCCATTTGTCCCCGCAAGTCCAGCATCGTAGTATTTTCCTTTGCTGAATTTAGGGACAGCAGGGTCCTCTGCGACTTGAATTGGGGTCACATGTGAGTCTTCTTCGCCGTCTTGAGCAGCAGAGAAAACTTGTTCCAGAGCTTGGGGAGAGGCAACGGTTTTGGACCTCCACGCACTGCGGGACTTCTTTTGGCCGGCTCGCTTCTGGATTGGGCTAGCGCTCCCTTTGGAGAGCATCTCTTCGAACGCTTGCTGGTCGAAACGAACAACAAGCATTTGTTGCATAGAACCGAGTTTGACTGCGTCCGACTTATCAGCAGTGGAGAAGTTATTCCCTAGCAGAGTCGCCATCATGTTTGCCATTGATCGTCGTAGAACAGAACAATTTTATGGGAGGACTGAACTTGACTCATAATTACAAACTCGCTTGTACAAAAGAGAGCCTAGGAACAAAGCTTAGGAAAAGCAACCTAAGTACAATTGTTTAGTTTTGATTCTGGGGGTGACGGTAGAGGCTCGAAAAAGTGTTATTAACTCTGCCTTACTCCTTAGACGATCGAACGCAACCTCGACTTAGGTGAAGAAATGCTCTCTGAAGACACGAAGGGAAGAGTCTGCTTCTGAGCTTTGTGTGCTCTCCTGTGCGTCTATATGCCTCCTTTGTAAGGGAATAACACCTTGTTATTTATAGGAATTCATAAGGAATGGGATATACAGCCACGTGGCAAATTTTGGGCCACATGGTTGTAACTGTGCCTCGAGACTCGGTTTATAGTGGACAGCTGGGGGTTGGTTGAGATTGATCATGATCTATTTGTTGTAGTAAATTTGAACTGTTAAGACTTGGTCAGTCTCTGCCACGTGTCTCAACTACTATTCTGTGGCGAGCCGCATGAAGGGTGTATCATGGTTGAGCCGCATGAGGGACTGTCTCATGAACGAGCCGCATGAAGAATGTCTCATGACCGAGCCGCATGAAGGACGTCTCATAACCGAGCCGCATGAAGAATGTCTCATGACCGAGCCGCATGAAGGACGTCTCATAACCAAGCCGCAGGAAGGACGTCTCATAATCGAGCCGCATGAAAAATGTCTCATGATCGAGCCGCATGAAGGACGTCTCATAATCGAGCCGCATAAAAAATATCTCATGACCGAGCCGCATGAAGGACGTCTCATAACCGAGCCGCATGAAAAATGTCTCATGACCAAACCGTATGAAGGACGTCTCATAACCGAGCCGCATAAAGAATGTCCCATGACCGAGCCGCATGAGAGGTGTCTCATGACTGAGCCGCATAAGGAGTGTCTCATAGGCGATTCGTATGAAGAGTTTTATAGCTGAGTCACAAGAAGAGTCTCCTTCGGTTCGTGGACTGTACCGGATGTCATGATGATTTTCTTGCCTTTTCAGGAGTACGTCGCATCTCATCTTCGTGTCAGAGCTGTCATCTTTGTCAGAGCTGTCACCCATGTGTCAGAGTAATCATGGCCAGCTACATAAGGAGACATTTATTGCTTAGGCTGATTTCAAACCGCATAAGGCTCCCCGTTGCTCTTGGGCCGCATAAAGCGTTCTGGGTTTTGAGCCGCATAAGGCTCCATGTTGATTTCAAGTCGCATAGAAAATCCGCTTCTATGGGACTCTTATATAGAGCTCACTCGTCGATGGGACTCTTATATAGAACTCCAAGAAAACCATACAGCCGCCCGATCCCGTCGATGGGACTCTTATATAGAGCTCACTCGTCGAGATGTAGCCTGCTGCATCTAGGACTTATTCCAACAGAAGGCGTTCTATTAATTGGATCGATTCTTGTAACATTCGTCCAAATCGATTTGATCGATGCCGCAAGGTGTTGTCATTTACCAAGCTCAGCGATCGAGTCAGATGGCCATCTAAGTTTTCGACCGATCTGACTCGGCACAGGCATATTACAGAGTCTGCTGCCTATCGAAAGCGGGGTACTACATAATATACCACTAAAAAAAGTTTTGCCCCAAAAATTAAAAACAAGGGTCTGACCTTAAATTAGGCAAACAACGAAGGGTACTTCTCCTTCATCTTCGCCTCCATTTCCCACATCAACTCTTCAACTGAATGGTTCCGCCAAAGCACGCGGACCAAGGACATCGATCGATTTCGTAATACCTGATCTCCTTATGGTACAAAATTTGAATAGGCTCCTCCGAGTAAGACAAGTCAGTACGTAGCTCCAACTGATCGAAGCTAACCATGTGACTTGGATCGTGCACATATTTTCGAAGTTGTGAAACATTGAAAACATCGTGCACACCATCCAATACAGGGGATAGTACGATCCGATAAGCAACCGTTGTAACTCGCTCGATGATCTTGAAGGGGCCTACAAATCTCGGGCTCAATTTGCCTTTAACACCAAACCGTATCACGCCATGCATGGGCGTTACATTAGAAAACACATGGTCCTGACCAAAAATTACAGCGATTGTCGACGAAGATCTGCGTAGCTCTTTTTTCGACTTTGTGCGATACAGAGTTTATCTCGGATCAAGCAGACCTTTTCGACGGCCTGCTCCACCAGTTCCGGTCCGAGCACTTGTCGCTCTCCCACTTTGTTCCAGCATATTGGAGAACGACACTTTCTCCTGTAGAGCGCTTCATATATAGCCATCCGAATGTTCGACTGATAACTGTTGTTATACGCAAACTCCGCAAGCGACAAATGTGTATCCTAACTAGTCTTTAGATCGATCGCACACAGACGTAACATATCCTCTAAGATTTGATTTACCCTCTCCGTCTGACCGTCTGTCTGGGGGTGGTACGCAGAACTAAAATTTACTTTGGTCCATCGCCGCTTGCAGGCTCGTCCAGAAATGCGATAGGAATCGCCCGTCTCTGTTCGATATTATTATGGCCGGTACCCAATACAGTCGAACAATCTCGTCAATATAGATTTGTGCTAATCGATCGACGCTTCATCCTACTTTAATTGTGATGAAGTGAGCCAACTTGGTCAATCAATCAATACTGACCAAATCGCATCATTCCTCCGCGGCGTCTTCGAAAATCCCATAATAAAATCCATCGAGATGTTGTCCCACTTCCACTCGAGAATGGTGAGGTTCTGCAGCTCTTCGCCTGGCCTTTAGTGTTCTGCCTTCACTTGCTGACACGCCATGCACTGCGACACGAAAGTAGCCACATTTTTCTTCATGTCGTGCCACCAAAAGTTTGTGTGCAAGTCCTTGTACATCATGGTGCTTCTAGGATGTAACGAGTACTTTGCATAATGTGCCTCCATCAGAATTTTTTTCTGAGTTTGGCAGTTTTAGGAATACAGAGCCTTCCTTTTAGTCGTATTGTCCCGTCTCCGTCTTCCGCAAAATCAGTCACCTTTTTTGTTGAAATCAGCTCGCGCATCTTCTTCAGGAATGAATCGTCTTTCTGTGTGGTCTTTATTTTGCTAAGCAGGCTCGACCCTAGCTTCAATTGAGCTAGGCGCAGGTGTCGATACTCAATTTTGAGTTCGATATCCATTGCTTCGATGTCTCGCTATATCTCATTATTTAGGGTCAGTGATCCCATAAACATTCTGCTCAGCGCGTCGGCTACGAAGTTTCCCTTACCCGACGTATACTCGATCGTTAGCTCGTAATCTTTTATGAGTTCGAGCCAACGTCGTTGTCGTAAGTTAAGTTCTCATTGTGTAAATAAGTATTTGAGGCTTTTATGATCTGTATAGATTCTGTAAGCCACACCATAGAGGTAGTGCCGTCAGAGTTTCAATGCAAACACGATCGCCGCCAATTCTAGGTTGTACATCGGATAGTTTTTCTCGTGCTGCTTCAACTGCCGTGAAGCGTAGGAGATGACTTTATCTTTCTGTATGAATACGCACCCGAGGCTAGTTTTCGATGCGTCGCTGAATATCTGAAAGCCTTCTGGACCATCTAAAAGTACAAGGATTGGAGCTGAGACGAGCCGTTGCTTTAACTCTTGAAAGCTGGATTCACAGTCGTCACTCCATTCAAATACGACTCCCTTCTGGGTGAAGAGAGTCAGATGCGACACTAGTTTTGAAAAGCTTCGTACGAATCTTCAATAGTAGCCTGTTCAGCCCAAGAAACTTCGAATGTTGCTAGCCGAGGTAGGTCGTTTCCAATCTACCACCGCTTCAATCTTTTTTGGGTCCACCGCAATGCCTTCGGCAGTGATTACATATCCGAGGAACGTCATACTACTCATCCAGAACTCGCATTTACTTCGTTTGGCGTATAATTTGTTTTAACGCAGAGTCTACAATACCGTCTTCAAGTATTCTGCATGCTCTTCTCGATTCTTTGAATAGATAAGGATATCATCGATGAACACGACTACAAATTTATTGATTTAGGGTCGAAAGACTCGGTTCATCAGATCCATGAAAGCGGTTGGAGCATTTGTCAAACCGAACGGCATGACTAGGAATTCATAATAATCATATCGAGTGCGGAAGGCAGACTTTGATACGTCATCGGACTTGATCTTCAACTGATGATAGCATGAACGAAGATCGATTTGTGAAAATATTGACGTGCCTTGCAGTTGGTTAAACAAGTTATCGATTCGTGGCAAAGGATACTTATTCCGTACGGTCGCCTTGTTGAGTTCACGATAGTCGATGTATAGCCACATCGATCCATCTTTCTTTTTTACAAACAGTACGGGGACTCCCCACCGAGAGACGCTAGGATGAATAAATCTACGGTCTAGCAACTCTTGTAATTGTACCTTCAGCTCCTTCAGCTCTGCTGGAACCATTCGATAAGGCGCCTTTGATATCGGCCATGTATCCGAAAAGGTGTCGCTGCTGAATTCTATTTCTCGATCCGGCGGCATTTCGGGCATCTTATCAGGAAAAATATTAGGAAAATCTGCCACAATATCAGTCTGCACTGTGTTTGTATTATCCTTTCGCGTATCTCAAACTGATGCCAAATATCTCGTACAGCTGGAACGCAGCATACGCCTCGCTGAAATTGCCGATACCGCCACAGCCATCTTCGAAACCGTACTGCACTAATATGAGAACTTTGTCTCGCCAGGAAGACGAAACACCACTCTCTTCTCCGTGCACTCGATTTTTGCATGACAAGTGCCCAACCAATCCATGTCCAGGATTATGTCGTACTCTTTGATGTCTAGTACGACGGCTTCCAAGGATAAATTTTTTCTTCCGATGTAAATATGGCCATTCCTACAAATAAAGTTTACAGACATATCGACTCCCGATGGAGTGCTAACGTTAATGTTCATATATAGTGATTGCATGGTTATTTTATTTTCTTTCGCATAATTAGCATATATAAAACTATACGTTGCACCCGAATCGAATAGAATCTGAGCAGGTATATTTTTGTAGAGTAATATACCTGTTACAACAGTATCGGATGCGAACGCCTCGTCCCGAGTTAATGCATAAACTCGGCCTTGAGCTCTATGGCGTTGATTCTGTAGGTTCACGGGCACCGTATTTGCGTCTTGTAGTATAGGCACTTTATACTGATTCAGAATGTTCTTTGGTGTGTTATGTTGATTTGGAACATTTCTCGGACAATGTGTAGCTATATGGCCTACCTCGCCACACTTGTAGCAAATTCTCATGACGTAATCGGTTGTTCGGTGCCCACGCCTATCGCATCTGTTACATTGTTGTCCGCCATGGCCCCTATTATCAAATGTGTTCGGACGTTTTGATACTCCCGATCCCCCGGCGTCGTTAGGACGCTTGTTGAAGTTGTTACGGACGACAGGCATGGCTATTTGAGACATACGGCCAAAGATACGCTCACTATCGAGAGCGACATCATAGGATTTGTCGTAGGTTCGGTACCTTTGATTCATGACGTCCCTTCGCAGTTCGTCATTTAGGAATTGTTGAAAATGTTCACACCAGGCTTCCTTGTTGGGTAGAAAGGCACCGACAAACTTTGCGAGTTTTGAGAAGTTCGAGTCATAATCATCGACAGTCATATTCCCCTGTCGTAACATCATGCACTCATCTTCTTTTTGATGACGGACGGTGCGAGGAACGTACTGCTCAAGAAATGCTTCCTTGAATATTTTTTAGGAAATCGTGGTATCGGTATCGGCTTCATAGATTTTCGGCTTCTTAGCTGTCTACCACTCTTATGCTCTCAGTTGTAGTTGTAGCACCGCATAGGCCACCCTCTGGGACCCTTCGATGCAGAGAAGATCAAATAAGTCCTCAATTTCTATGAGCCATCCCATTATCACATCGGGCTCTGCTCGGCCATTGAACTTCGGCGGGTTCATCTTGCGAAACTCCTTTGCTTTGAACAGGGAAGAAGAGTTCATATCGTTTGTGGTTGAACGTCTTCCTTCTCTTCAGACATCATAACCGTTGCATTAGCGTTAGCTGCCATATTGTTCACTACCTGAGTCAGGGCATCCATCTGCTTCTGCTGCACACCAAATTGGGCTTTGATTTGCATCTGAAGTTGTTGTTGCTGCAGCTCCATCAACTGTAGCATTTTCTCCGTCGTCGTCTCGCTAGGACCATCGCCCTTCGAACTCGACGTACTATCCATAGTGTGGGTTGTTGTGCCAGAATTATTCTTACTTTTCTTAGTCATTCCTATAAAACAAAGTAAATTCGTTAGTATTTTTCAAAATATCTACGGGCTTATCTGTATGGAACTTTTATTTCACGCAGCATGTCGACAAGCATTCAATCGAGCAATCGCAATAAACATTCCAACAATGAAACAATTTTTGAAAATTTGAGGAAACATAACTGTCCTCTGATACCAATTTTTTATGCCCCGAGTCAACAAACCATTCGTCCCCGGTAGTATTATGCTGAATTGATCATCCTCGCTAAGACGTGATGCCATACAAGTCTGAAATTGCACTCGTATAAGGCAAGAACGTTATGTTTGATCATTATATTGAAACACCAAGTTGAAACTTCACAAATTATATTAGAATTGAACACGCAGTTTAGGAAGATAGAAATATACTTTTTATTCATAGCTTGTAATGAAGTACAAGTCGTAGTTACATTGGATGCGGTTGCGGCTATATTAATTAAAATAAAAGAAATATACTCGACAAGCTGCTTGAACTAATACTTGTCATTCCATACATTCACCCCTTTATGCATAAGCCTTCGATGAATTGTCTTCAAAATACTTCAGAATAGAAAGAGCTTCAAAATGCCTCTCCGTACTTCAGCTTCAATTTAGAGCTTCCGCAGTACATGGGGAGTTGGGGAGGGGGTTAACACACTTGCTAAGTGGATGAGACGAACCCATTCGTCTAAACCGTCTATGATTGTTAAGGTAGGCATGCTTTAGAGTTTTTTTTCTATTTAGAACTAAATGAATTCAGTTTATATCGATAGACATCTTTAAAGTAATAAAGCATACAGTAAAACATAACGATTTATCACAATTCTTACCACGGCCGTGCTCGTCTCTGCACAAAAATAGAGATAATATTTACTACCTGAATAAGACAATAGGTGAGCATGCTACTATCTTATATGTGCGGTAACTGGTGTTATACACCACTTGGGACTATCTCAACGACATTTCGGCCCGTTCAGTCTAGGTTGCAAGCTTGACTGACGGTCCCGCAATGCATCAGTACCGAAGCACAATTATTTATTCCCCTTAGGTCGATTTGATATCGATGCCCCGGATACCGATTCGAGGAAAATCAAACTTGTGTACAAGCTGTCCATGACCATGCTAATACATGAACAGTTTAATATATACAAACAGATTTGTACAGCACGGACAGTATTGAACGACATTATTATTTCTTCCAACTCATGCAACGATTCATTTTCCCCAAAGTCGTACTTCTGATTTAGCATCCCGTAGGCACCAAATTGCCCGAGGCATCATAACCACAATCAACGTTTCATATTATTTTGCAGCACGTGAAATAGTCTATCTTTTTACTAGAATCTTAAATTTTCTCGTTTTGGTACGAAACTTATATTTTCAGAGTAGATTACTCTAAATCGATACGTTTTTCCTGAGTTCTTGATCTTAGTGGATTGGCATGCATTTAACTTGGCATCATCGATTTAAATAAGTTCGAAGCAAAAGAATTTTGTTTGCAGGATAGAGTAGAAAAGAAGGGGCTGAATCATCCACCAAGTATTTTGATCGTGCCGACCGTCGAAGCGCTTCGCAACGTTCAAGCTTTAGTTATGCGAGCTCCTGCAATGGCACCAACACTTAGTCAGAATTCCTTCTTTAATCCTTTGTTTTGAAATTCGTAGAATGTATTCAGAAAATGACACAAAAACACATTCATCAAAACCAAACGGCAAAAGCTCCAAGAAAACCATACAGCAGTCTGGTCCCGTCGATGGGACTCTTATATAGAGCTTACTCACCGAGACGCAGCCTGCTGCATCTAGGACTTATTCAAACAGAAGTCGTTCCATTAATTGGATCGATTCTCGTAACATTCGTCCAAATCGATTTGATCGATGCCGCAATGTGTTATTATTTACCAGAATCAGCGATCCAGTCAGATGGCCATCTAAGTTCCCGACCGATCTGACTCGACACAAGCATATTACAGAGTCCGCCGCCTATCGGAAGCGGGGCACTCCATCTATGGCCACAATTATAGATATAAAAGAAAGAGACTATGGCTAGAGATCATCGCTCTTAGCACGACGACGGAGAATACATATAAACTGCCTCTGCTAATTTTGGGTGACTTTAATGCACTATTGCATCAAAACAAGAAAATTGGAGGACGTGCCATCCCGGAGCCTATATTGTGCAATTTCCAGACGTGTCTCACCAAGTCAATCCTAAAGTGCGTTGAGAGGACCGGTCATATCTGGTCATGGATGAATAAAGCTGTGTCGAGAAGGGTTGCTTGCCAACTGGATCGAGCCTTGGGGAATCTTGCGTGGTTCAACAAATTCTCGTACGTGGTGGTGGAGGGGCTTACGGCAGGAATAAGCGATCATTTGCCTATAAAGGTTAGCCTTATGAGTTCTAAGAATAAGAAGCGTTTCCCCTTCAGATGTAACAATCAATGGCCACTGCCAGAAGGCTATAAAGAAGTGGTTGACAGGGGATTACGGACCACGGTGGGGATAACTGTCAATGCCAGTTAGCCACTTGGTTAAAAAAGGTGAAACACCCGCCATGCATGAAGAGTTCCTACAGACGGTCCAGAAGTAGGTGCAGGATGACCCCCTTAATCCTGAGTTGGCGGTCGAAGAAAGGAAGCTTGTTCAAAAGGTGGGCAAAGTACGCATTATGGAGGAGATCCACCTAGCACAAAGGAAAAATGTAAATGGCTGCAGGAAGGTGATCGATGTACTAAGTATTTTTAAAATGTTGTTCGAACAAGGCAACATCGAAATCATATCAGTCGATTACTTGATATTAATGGAAAGATGTACGCGGAGCAACATGACATACAACAAGAGGCCATTAGGTATTATAGCCAACTTTACAGTCAAGATAACTATTCCTGTATGTTTCCAGATCTGGTTTGCAAGAAGCTGGTAACTGAATATAGAAACCAAAGGTTACTGGCCCCAGTGAGTATGGAGGAGGTTGAAGAGATTGTATTGAAGGCAGATCCAAATAAGGCGCGAGGACCGATGGATTTGGCGGTAAGTTCTATAAGGAACATTGGGCTGAGTTACGGGAAGCAGTCCTGGAAATTGTTCATGATTTGTTTGCCAATGGCAGATTACTCAAATTAAACCATACGTTTCTGACACTCATACCCAAAAAAGAAGGTGCTACTTCGCTTGCAAATTTTTGCCCTATAGCCTGCTACAAATTAGTCTACAAGGTTATAACTCACCTCATGTGCCGAAGAATGGATACTATCATGCAGGGTTTGATTTCTCTTAACTAAGTGGTTTTCGTCAAAGGCCGGGTACTGTAGAGAACAACCTTCTGGCATATGAGTTGGTGCGTGAATTTAACAAAGCGGAGGCCAGAAAGTATGCATACGGTTAGATTTGAGGAAGGCGTACGATACGGTCAATGGGGAGTTTGTGTGCCACATCATACTTGAGATGGGATTTGATAAAATATGGGTTGATCGGGTTAGAGAATGTATTACAACGGCTGCTTTTTTGTTATTGTGCAAGGCCAGCCTTGCAGCTTTATTCGAAGTAATATGAGACTCTGCCAAGGAGATCCGTTGTCGCCATACATGTTCACCCTGGTCATGGAGTATTTTACGTGTCTGATGGAAGTAGCGGTTAAGTCGAAGAAGATTATCCCGCTATTTCGAAAAGTCTCCCCCTCAGGTATCCCACCTGATTTATGTGGATGACCTTCTTGTGTTTATCTCTCCTACGCTTGGGGGATTAGAGAAACTGAAGAAGATTTGGAGGAGTTTAGAAAACAGACGGGGCTATTACCAAAGGTGACTTGCTGGAGTGCTGGGTATTACCAAAGGTGACTTGCCCTAAAAAGGAGGAAAAGGCTGGAGTGATGGGTATTACCAAAGGTGACTTATCGTTTCGCTATCTGGGTCTCTCGCTTTCTATCAACTATGCACGGGATATGGAATGTTGCAATCTGGTGGATTAAGCACAATGGAGGATAGAGGGATGGCAAGCTCAATGACTCTCTTTTGGAGGTAGGATCGAACTTGTTCGTTCGGTTATTAATGCAATTACATTATTTTGGCTCCAGGCAATTTTGGTCCCTACGACCACTATCCAAAAATCGAAAAGCTGTGCGCAGAGTTTGTTTAGTGCAGAGGCCTGCATGGGATTTCTTGGGACACACTCTTAGGCCTAGGGTAGAAGGAGGGATGGGTATCAGATCACTGTTGATCCAGAGGAAGGTAGTCGCTATGAAGATCATGTGGAATTTTATACAGGGAAATTCCCTATGGGGACTATGGATGCGAAGCCGGTATCTTAGAGGAGAGAGTTACTAGACTATCATACACAATAATAATTTTTTAGTCACATATAAGACTATCTTAAATCACATGAGGGACGTCCAGATACATATTAGCAGAATAATTGCTGACGGGGTTGATACGGACCTATGGGAAGACCCATGGATAGAGCATCAAAATATGACGTCCATCCTTCGAGGCTACAACACTGCTTTGGCGGCAAGAGGCGAGCGAGTGAGCGTCATACTGGAAGGGGACGGATGGACGCCAGATCTGCACAGATATGCAAGCAAGTATGGGGAGGCAATTAGGCGGGTATGTATTGATAGATCGCACGGGTATGACCGATGGGTCTGAGATGGTACTCCAGACAGAAAATTTGATTTCTTTACTATCTACAACTGTGTCCGGCCTAGGTGGGACCGGTTGGAGTGCACAGAGATTATATGGTGCAAAGGAATTGCGATTAAAATATAGATGTGCTTGTACAGACTGGCTTTGGGACGGTTATTTACCAAGGATAGACTCTCACGATTCGGTGTCACTACTAAAATACAACAATTTGGCAACGAAAAATTAGCGACGGATCTTATCCGTCGGTAATAGCGACGGACTAGCGACTACCTTGTGACGGACTGCCATCAGAAATTAATAGGTAATTTTTTATTTTTTGTGTGTCAAAATCAGTCGCACATCCGTCGCTAATTTGACAAAAATGTAGCGACGAATTTTTCTTCGTCGCTAATATGTCGCACATTGTGGCGGCAAAATCTGAAAAATGGCGCTATAAATGAGCGTCTAACTAGCGATGGATTTCTGTCGGTAATCTAGTGGGTATTTAGCGACTACCGAGCGACGGATATATCCGTCGGTAGTCCGTCGCTACATTCTGTAACCTAACTTAAATTGAACCGACGGGAGGAAATTTTTCATTCCCCCCAAAAAGACTCTCTCTCACCCCCCTCTCCCTCTCTCTCTCTCTCTCTCTTTCTCTCTTTTTCTCTCTCCAGCGGCAAGCTCTCGCCGACGGTTCTCTCTCTCCGACGAAGCTCTCTCCGACGGGTCTCTCTCTCTCAGGTATGCTCTCTCTCTCCCTCTCTCTTTAACATATCGGGTTTCGGGTTTCGAGTTTGGGGGGGTCGGCTGTCGCTGGGGCCGACGGGATGGGGGGAAGGAGTTAGGGCGGGAGGAGGGTGTTGAGGGCGGAGGAAAGGATAGGGTTTAGGGTTTTGGGGCAAGGGTAGGGTTTCGGGTGGGGTGGGGGATCGACTGTCGCGGGGGCTGGCAGTGAGGGGGGAGGGAGGGGGGAGGGAGGGGGGCGGGGGGGTGGATGGTGTTGGGTACGGGAGGCAGGGGGCTTGTTTGCTGTCTGGGGCGGGGGGGGGGGGGGTTTCCTGAACATTTGCAAGCGCAGTGGAATGACGATACGAGAACGGGAACCACATTGCTGCGGCCACAATTGTTTGGTTTCTTTGGAAGAATCGAAACAAAGCTAGGTTTCAGGAGTACACGTTCAGTGGGAACAATTGGTATCGAAAGTTCGCCGTCAAGTTGATATGGCGGCGAGGTATAGTCACCATCATTTTTCGTAAATCCTAAAGGATCTTCAAGAATCCAAGGAACCATAGATAGGTCAGTTTTTTATTCGGGGTCGTATAGAGGTTTTTGTAGATCCTTCGTGGAGTTACATCTGTTTTTGCCATTGTAATTCACGTTTTGCTTTTCTTTTGGTGGGGTGTACTTGTAAAGGCTGCCAACATTTTGGCTTTTTTCCATATATATATATATATATATATTTTTCCATATATATATATATATATATATATATATATATATATATATATATATATATATATATATATATATATATATAAGGCGACTTCATCTTCCTGCAGATATAAATTACACTATTTCAGAGGTGGTGCGAAATATAGTCAGTAGGAAGCGAAGCAGTCTTCAATGGTATTCGAAGGCTCGACTCAGATTAGCTGCTGCGGTGTGACATATATGAAGGGAGAGAAATGCGTGCATTTTTGAGTCAGTTCAGACCACGGTTAGGGCTTTATTACATAACATTGAGTATGATGTGTCATGTATGAGTTTACCTCGTGGAGCCACGAATATTGGCTGAGATGTATCGAACCTTTTTTGAATGATAATTACCCATTTTCCAATATAGTGGTTAGTGTGGAGGCATGTGGCCCTTGTAGGCAGAGTTCGAATACCAATGGGAGCGATTACCGAAATTAATTACACTTTCTTCAAATATATATATATATATATATATATATATATATATATATATATATATATAAAGGTATCGGTATCGGACTATTTCGTTGAGTATCGGAATCGGTATCGGTATCGAACTAATTATGTTTAGTTTGGCTTACGATACAGATTTTTACATCCAAATTAAAATGGATCGTTACTTCGTTGATCGTACATGGATGTACCAGCGGATCAACCTCCTCGACCGTAGGTACTTATAAGTATTGACCGTATCAGATTAGTCTCGATCTATCGATTTGGTATGGGCCGTATCGGTTGGTATTGGTCTTAGTGAATTGGTATCGTCCTATCCGATATGTATCGGCCGTATAGCTAGAATTCTTATTGGCCTTATCGATTTGATATTGGTCATATTCGTTAGGTATCGGCCGTGTTGGATTAGTATAGACCATTTCGGATTAGTATCGTGGAAGGTTTAGTAACAACTATACTTGGGAATTAGGGAGGAGCAGATGGGTCCAGAGCCATGGTGGAGGAGAGGAGAAGGAAGAAGCTTGATCAGAACGGAGGAATGGATGGATAGAAGAGAACTAGAAAGCACTGATCCTTCCTGTTTGTGCGTCAGTATCCCTGTTATTTGTAGGCGTCCCCCTAGCGCGTCATGGGTGGTGGCGCGTCACCCCCTTCCCGTCCGACCACTACGATACGCCATCTCCAATGTCATTTCATTACTCCGATTATAATTTCGATAAACTTCTTACTTTTTTTATAATTTGAGTAAATTTCTTTACCTTATATGAAAATTTTTGTTGCCAGAGAGATGGCTCCCAAGACTCCCCAAGGTGGTGCTACTAGCCGAGGAAGGGGCCGAGGCAAGGAACCCTTGGAGGTCGACACGGAGGAAGTTCCCGTCGTCAAACAAGAGCCGGTGACTGTTAAGGAGGAGGTTTTACCAAAGGTCGAGGTCAAGGAAGAACCGATGACCATCAGAGAAGAGATTGCTCCCAAGGTTGAAGTTAAGGAGGAGCCACCGTCAGAGAGTAGTAGCATCGGGACTGACCCTACTGTCCCTATAGAAGACCTCAACAAGATTGAGCCTTCGTATGCAAAGTGGCTGATAGAATGGTACATGTCTCAACGCAACTATGATCCCTGGCTTTGAGAATTCATCGTCTGACTTGCGGTCTTTGCTGAGGCCAAAGTTGATTTTTCTTTTTATTGAATATTGAATATTTGTGTGTTTTGTGTGAACAATTTGAATGCTTGGGATATTTGTGTGTTGGAATTGTTTGTGTGTTTTGTATATTGGAATATTTGTGTGTTGGAATTGTTTGTGTATTTTATTGAATATTGAATATTTGTGTTTTGTATATTGGAATTGTGTATATTGGAATTGCTTGGGATTATTTATGTGTTTTGTATATTGGAATTGTGTATATTGGAAATGCCCAGTTTTATGCTATTTTTTTTCAAAATATTTCCAGATACCGACGGACTGGCGGCTACTTTCCGACGGACTATCCGTCGCTAACTGGGGGATTCCCAGTTAGTGACGGATGGACGACTAAAACTCGACGGGCTATCCGTCGTCGAGGTCCTGAAATTATGAAAGATATCCAGTAGCGTGTTGACGGAATATCCGTCGCTACTCCGTCGCTCATCCGACGAGGTTGCTGACGGATTAGCGACATATTTTGCGTATCAGAAATCCTCTGATACTCGTTTAACAACGGTTTAGCGACGGATAGCGCCATCGCTAAATGTTCCTACATTACAATTTTAGACTGTCGAAGTTGACAGAAAATCGTCGGCTAGCCGTCGCTAACTGTTTTGATGTTGCCAACGGTAATCCGTCGCTTAGTCGCTAAGCGACGGACTAGTTTTAGCGACGAGGTTATTTCCGACAGATTTTTTTAGCTCATATCCGTCGGTAATCCGTCGGTAATTTCAATTAGCGACGGATTAGTGACGGATAGTACCGTCGCTAAATCGTTGTATTTTAGTAGTGTATTGGCATGGAGAACTCGGAGTGCATACTATGCTGTCAGGGACCGGAGAATATGGGTCATATGTTCTTCAGTTGTCCATATATTCGAAGGATATGGATTGAACATGAGACAAAGCTTCAATTACAAGGTGGGGGAAGCCAGGACGTGATAGATATTATGAGAACGATTGTCGGGAATCGACGCAGGGGATCGATGTGGTTCAAAGAAGCATGTGCTAGGCTGGCCTAGGCAGTATGGCATGTATGGCGGAAAAGAAACAGACGCAGTTTTGAGAACTCATTTACTAGGCACATTGGCCTCAACCATAATATTGAATATGATGTAAAAATTATGATTGGAACGGCTGCCTAGAGCGAGTCTACATTGTATGATTTGGAGTATTAATAAAATTATATATATATATATATATATATATATATATATATATATATATACACACACACACACGTGTTGCACATATTTATTATTAGAAAGATTAAAGACACTTGTAGTCAAAATTTGTTCAATGAATGAATGATGATAAACAAAGTCCATTTTTCAATGCCTTGTTTTTAGATACTCAATGCATTTAAAAGTTGTTGTAATTAGGAATATCAAAAGATACTCTTGTATTTATTTAGATACCCCATATAAATTTTAGTTCATCTTTTTTTTAACTAGTAAATATAATAAAGGTTATTTTTGGAAAGATTATATATATATATATATATATATATATATATATATATATATATATATATATATATATATATAAGCCCATTGGCATATTATGCCAATGGGCAAGTGGGTAAGTCCTTTGGTACGTTGGGGTGGTCGTGGGATCGAGCCCCAACTGGGGCGGCCAGGTGGATTTATTCCACGGCTCTCACGGGGGTCGGCTGGGTGTCTTTGGGACGTGGGCTCCCGGGCCAAAGTCAGCTGTATGGCTTTGTCATGGACTTTGGTTTTATATATATATATATATATATATATATATATATATATATATATATATATATATATATATATATATATATACACTAGCATATGTGCACGTGCTTTGCACGTATTTTAACATTCTTTTAATTGACTTAGGAAGACTCTTTAGGAAGACCAAATGGTAGTCTTCCTAATTATTAAGTTGACTTTATTAAAATTAATGAACAATTTTTAATTACTATAGACATGCAAGGGTATTTTCGGAATTCAAAATTTTCACCATCCAAGTTTTCCTATGGGATAATTTAGCAAATACCCCCATTCCAAATGTTAAAACTAGCATATACCCCCACTCCTATGTAAAAAAGTGGGGGTATATCTTAAATTTTTATTATTTTATATAAAAAATGGGGGTATTTGTTAGATAAATAAAATAGTGGGGGTATATGCTAATTTTAACATTTAGAATGGGGGCATTTGCTAAATTATCCCTTTTCCTATTATATATACTAGCATATGTGCACGTGCCTTGTACGTATTTTAACATTTCTTAATTAGTTTAGGAAGACTTTTTAAGAAGACCAAAGGGTAGTCTTTATAATTATTAAGTTATCCTTATTAAATTTAATGAACTATTTTTAATTAGTATAAGTATGTAAGGGTATTTTCGGAATTCAAAAGTTTCACCATCTAAGTTTTCCTATTATATAGTAGAATAGACTAGTTTAGGAAGACCTTTTAAGAAGACCAAAGAGTAGTCTTCCTAATTACTAAGTTGTCCTGATTAAAATTAATGAACTATTTTTAATTAGTATAAGTATGTAAGAGTATTTTCGGAATTCAAAAGTTTCAACATATATATATATATATATATATATATATATATATATATATATATATATATATATATATATATATATATATATATATATATATTAGTTTTAGAGACACGGAGATTCCAAAAAATTTACATTCCCCTATGTCATCTCATTTGAAAGGAGTAAAAAAAAACATTGGCAAATGAAATGAGGACAGCTTTGTGCGAGTACAAAAATGAACATACCTCTTCATATATAGGGAATAAGTTTATGTATATTTTGATTCTTCCTAGATCTGCATAACTGGAAACGTATGACAGCTCATTTTACTCTTAACTATATCAAATATACGATCACATTTTCTAAATTTGGTAATTTTTTCCTCCTTCCTTCGTGTCAGGTGAGTGCCACCCGGGACCGGCCCTGTGGTAAGTCAGACAAGACTTCGGACTTGGACAACCCCCTTGCGTGGGGTAACCTCTAGGCTCAGCACGATCCCATAAGAGTTCGGGGTCGCGGGAATCCTCCAGGATCGGCCCACATAAAAATTAAGGGGCAACCAAAACTAAATCTGATTCGGACAACCCAATTCCGTGGACCGATCCTGGCACCCACTGATCACACTCTCCCACATGCCAGGTTGATCCAACTGAACTTACCAAGTACTCTTCTTCTCCTTAGCTGGGGACCTCTACACTCTCTAATGGCTAGCTGTGATTTGTGTACATGATATACCAAACCTGCAGCTTTTCCATGTGCATGTACAATTTGAGTGTTGTTACTATAATATCACGCATCAGAGGGAACATAGTATTAGGTATAGTACAGTATGTTGCTTGTCATCCATTGCTTGGGCTTTACTCTCACCAGTGAGAAGGAAGTCTGACTGTCTTGCAGCAGAGGCCATGTGAAAGAATGGGATATTGGAGATGGAGTGTTGTGTTGGTAAAGGGAAAGCTGAACCGTTTTTGCAGCAGCAGCACCAGCTAGCAGTGAAGAGTGAAAGGTGAACCGAAAGGAGGAGAGGGTCATGTTGTAAGCTGTTAAATATCAGAGAGATCTGCACGATGATGAGAGGCTCTCCAACCTTGACAAAGATGCTGCAATCCCAATAACCTTTGTCATTTGATGATCAGTCAGAGTGTTTTTGCTTTAGATCTTTTCGATTGTCATAGATTGCATTTGTGATGGTAAATGCTTCGTGTTGAGTAGAAAGTAGGCCACTAAAGCAAGGTATATGTAAGAAGGTAGTGGCATGTCTGGTTAATTAGTTGTTATTTCCAAAACACATCGTTAGATGAAAATCTTGATCTCTTATAGAGAGAGATGGATACTTGTTCTCTTTGTGAGATACGAGATTGATGACTCGGTTTCTTCGGGAGAATGCGAGTGGAAGTCACGGCCTCTTTGTGAGAACCGGAGTTGATGAAAATGACTTTGCTGGGGTGATTAAGACTACCGTTGCTCAAAACAAGATTCGTCCTATTCAGGGCCGGCCCTGAGTTAATGGGGGCCCAGGCAAAATTTTAAAATGGGGCCCATATATAATATAAAAAAAATTGAACTAAAAAATGATACAACCAAGGCTAGAAACTAGGACCTCTTGTGTACAAGTATAACAAACTACCACTACACTACAAATGTTTTACAATAAAAAAAGATCATATTATATATTAGTTCTATTTTCAATATAAGATTACTAATATATATATATATATATATATATATATATATATATATATATATATAATTATTTTTTTTTGGGCCCCCAAATTTCATGGGGCCCTGGGCGATCGCCCTGGCCGCCCTGGGCCAGGGCCGGCCCTGGTCCTATTGCGATCTGCTTCCAGAAACCAGCAAGTTTGAAAGAACTTCTGGAACGCTCGCTGTTACCTCCTTTCTCGAACACGAAAAACTCCAATGGACTCCAATGGCAGCGGCGGCGCAGCTCTCTTCGTCTCTTAGTTTCAGCGTAAGTCCTCAATGAAGACACGAAGATAATATTTATAGAAAAGGGCTGAAACCCTAATCTAAATCCTGGCTGTAACTGATTGCGAAAAGATATGAGCAAATAATAAAAAAATTTGAATGAATTAAATTCAAATCCCACAAAGGATATATCTGATTAATTGACTCAATCTTTCCATAACCGCTCAAATCTTCTAATCAGCCACATCATGAACCGTCTGTGCCCCTTAGCCCACTCAGCCCATCAGCCTGCGGTAGCTACGCAGCAGCACAGACGTGCAGCCTCGCAAGCGCGCAGCAGCACCGCAGCCTGTGTGCCTACGTAGCAGCACAGACGCGTAGCCCCGCAAGCGCGTAGCAGTTTTGCCTTGTGGCTCCTGGCCCGTGTGCCTGCGCAGCAGCACAAACGCACAACCCCGCAGCCCCGCGGCTCCTGCGTGCACCTGCGCGGCCCCTGCGCAATAAGACGCCATGCGCCGATAGTGACGTGCTAAGTGCAAAGTGCGCCAACAAAGCGTCACTTTGTGCCATTGAGCCCGAGTCTGAGTCGCTAAGCCCCTTCGAAGCTTAGCTCCATAGGAAAATAATCCCATGAGCATGACAAAAAACCTTCTTTCCACTAGAAAAATCCTCCCACATGACACTCATGTGCCTCTCCACACCTAATGTGATTCTCTCAACCCAAGCAAATCTTTATATAGAGATAAAATCCATTTGGCCTAGGCAATGTGGGACTGTCTTTCAAGTTCTCTAAGGCAAAACACCAACAGTAGTAACCATTGAACTCAAGGATTGGGATCCTCTTATAACCTTCTCTATAATAAAGATTAGTAGTGCCTTTATTTTTTTGCTAACATAAAATGATAAATAGGAGTTATATATCAATTGGCTACGAATATTATGTGTGTCTCTACTATTATATTGTGACTTGGAAACGGCTGTGCCGTCCAAGTCAGATGTATATCCTCCATTAAATAATATTAAAAAAATAAAAGTATTTTTAACTATCGTGTATGTATTTTCACGTAGTTAAGAAAAATAAAATAAAATTATTTTAACTACCTGAACATATAATAAATCCTAAAATATATTCAATATTAAAATTATATTTAAACTAAGTATACACATGATATTATCTAACTAAACACATATTTAAAATTCTAAAAACATATCTATAACAAATCTTAAATAAAATATATTTTAATTTTTAGCTATTTTTTAACAATATCAAAGAAAATAAAATTGAATATGCAACGCACGTGAACGTAACTAGTATATAATAAAAAAAACTTTAAAAATAGTATAAATTAAATTAAATAATATAGAGAACAAACAATTTCAGAAACCAAATTATCAAGTGTATATGTTAATAAGTAACTTTAAAAATAATAAAAAATATTATTAGAGAGAAGGTAAATGATAAACAATTTCAAAAACCAAAATACCAAAATTGTCGGCGTCACTGAATTACCTAGTACATATTGACAATCATTTAGGGGTTGTTTGGTTCGCGAAAGTGGAGAGAAATAAAAAAAGGGAAGTGAAGAGTTTGCGTATGCGTTTCATGCGTATGCATATTTTATAGTTCCTTTGTTTGGATGGTTATTGAAAGTTAGTTGAAAATATAACATTTTGTAGTATTTGAGAAGTGATGTGATTTTTCACTTTTGAATATGGTGATGTTACCCCCAACCAAAAATATTCACTCTTTTTTTACAGATTAAATAATAATAATAAAAGGTATATTTTAACAAATGTCTCCATTATAAATGCTGAAACTAGCATATACATCAACTATTTTTTTTAACTATCAAATGCCCCCCCCCCCCCCCCCCCATTATTTTTGTAGAGAACAATAAAAAAATTTAAGATATACCCCAACTTTAATTTTTTTTGTTGTTGCTATTTTACACAGGAGTGGGAGCTTTGCTAGTTTAAAAAAAATAACGGAGGTATATGCTAGTTTCAACATTTATAATGGGAGCATTTGCTAAAATATCCATTATTATTATTATTATTATTATTATTATTATTATTATTATTATTATTATTAATTTAAATTTTTTTAGATGTTCGATGTTAGGCACGGCATTACGCTGCATTGCATGCCTTTTTTAGAATTTGGACCTTATTATTTTACTGTTTTTTTAAGGAATTGCTGAGAAACCCAATTTCGTGGTTGGTTTTTATGAAAAATCCACCCGCAGGATGGGTTTTATGAAATGCCCATAATTATATATTTCCACGTTAAGTATTTCAAGATTCCCTTTAGATGTTCTGTATTTACAAAATTAATACCATAACTACCCCTCCGCACAAACTCATATTTGGATTGCGATTCTCTTCTTCTTCTTCTTCTTCACGAGAGATTTAAATTCCATTGCTCTCATCTTCAGCAAAGATCGCAAAGATCGTTCGTAGTTCACCATGCTTTTTTTCAGTCGAACTCCAATCATCGCTCATCTTCTTCTTCTTCTTCTTCTTCTCCGACAATTAGGTCAATTATAGAGAGAATATCTTCTTCTTCTTTTCCATAAAGTTAGCATCGTTTTGAAAGAAGAACGAAAACTCTTGAATCTTTATTCATGTCAAATTTTCTTCCACAAAAAAAAAATTAGGTTTCTGTCAATTGTTCTCCGTCGATATAACATGAAGAATAGTCATTCTAACAAGGAGAATGTCATTCTCCGTGTAAATTAACATAGAGAATGCCATTCTCCGTGTTTCTAACACGGAGAATGGTCATTTTTCTGTGTTTTAACATTTGAATGACCATTCTCCGTGTCATTTAACACGGAGAATGACCATGTAATTTAGCACAGAGAATTCCATTCTCCGTACTAAATTACACGAAGAATGATCATTCTCCTACGTTTTAACACTGGGAGTGGCCATTCTCCGTGTAAATTAACACGGAGAATGCCATTCTCCATGTTATTTAACACGGAGAATGGCATTTCCGTGTTTTTAACACAGAGAATGGCCATTCTCCTGCATTTTAACACTGAAATGACCATTCTCCGTGTAAATTAAGACAGAGAATGGCCATTCTCCGTACTAAATTATACGGAGAATGGTCTCCTACGTTTTAACACTGGGAATGGCCATTCTCCGTGTAAATTAACACGGAGAATGACGTTCTCCGTGTTTCTAACACGGAGAATGACTATTCTCCTGCATTTTAACACTGGAATGACCATTCTCCGTGCTAAATTACACGGAGAATGACCATTCTTCGTGTAAATTAAGACGAAAAATGGTCATTCTAGACGAAGAATGGTCATTCTCCGTGTAATTTAGCATGGAGAATGGTCATTCTTCGTGTAAATTAAGACGGAGAATGTCATTCTCCGTGTTACTAACACAGAGAATGGCCATTCTCCGTGTAAATTAAGATGGAGAATGACATTCTCCGTGTTACTAATACGGAGAATGGCCACCCTCATGCCAAATTAACATTCTTCGTGTTCTAACACAGAGAATGGCTATTCTCCTGCATCTTATGGTCAGTTGAAACTTTGGAGGCCATAACTTTTGACTGGGAGGTCGAAACGAGGTCCGGTTTGTCGCAAAATGAGTGTATCTTCGAGGAGCTTGAGAGTAACAGCTTCTTCGTTAGACGGCCTTCCAAAATTTTAGAATCGTAAAAAAATGATGTTTGGACCTCCGTTTTAGCACTTTTACCGTTTGTCTTGGTCTTTCCGAATTTTTTGACAAATTTTTGAAGATTTTTGAGGAGAAAATCTAGATTCGAAAGTGAGCAGCGTATGGAAGAAGATGAAATATCGAAAAAAAAATTAAGATTAGTTTCGTGGGTGTTTTCAATAAATTAGAAGGAAGGGCAAAAAGGTCATTCAGAACCCTCTTTATATATTTTTTGCTAATTCTGGGCACGCGATGAAATGTTATTGCGCGGTGGGTTTTTCATAAAACTTTTTCGTTTTTTCGACATTTCATAAATTTTTCAGTTTTTATTATATTTTAATCTAAATATTATTTTTTAACATTATTATTATTATTATTATTATTATTAATTTTTTACTGGAACACTTTTTTATGGGAGAACGGTTGAAGTTGCGAACTCACTTCTTAAAAAAAAAATTCGGAACTCAAAAGGGATAAAATGGACGTGACAAGGAACTGCACCCATCGCATTCCTCACTGTCAGCTTTTACTCACCCGCACCAACCACCAACCAAACATCGGATGTGTGGAGAGAGAGAACACAGTAGCTTTAATTCTTTCACTTCCAAACCTCTATGAGCCAAACAAACAGACCCTTAGGGCCTGTTTGGTAAACCGTATTTGGAGGTAGAATTTCGATTTTTATGGATTTGGAGAGAAATCCATGGAATCCTATGTTTGTTTGTAGATGGATTTGGATATGGAAAGTATGACAAAATCCAGAACTTGGATTTGATTGGATTTGGAAGGAAAAAATTAGTTATTCTTTAATAATTTTATTAAAATATTTATTCTTTAATAATTTTGTTAAAAATTAGTTATTCTTTAATAATTTTGTTATAAATTAGTTATTCTTTAATAATTTTGTTAAAATATTTGTTCTTTAATAATTTCGTTAAAAATTAGTTAATTAATAAAAAACTAACTAATAGTTAGTTATCATAATTATATTCTAAGTTAATAATTTTATTATTCAATAATTTATAATAATCCTAATTAATAATTTATTACTTTATTAATCATAATTATAATAATTTTATTAATCATAACCATAATCTTAATTAATAATATATTAATTAATATCCAATTATAATCATAATTAATAATATATTAGTATTATTATAATATTAATTAATAATTTGTTAATAACTATTTTATTATAATCTTAATTAATAATAATTTAATCAAGATTAGAATCATATTTTATGATAATTTAATTAATAATTTAATCATTATCTTAATTTATAATTATTATTTTTAAAATATTTAATTTATAGTTAATTAAAAACTAACTAATATTTATTAAAAAATTAACTAATCGTTACTTATTAATTTTATAATTATAATAATCGTTATTTATTTAAAAATTATTAAACGTTAATTATTATTCGTTAATTATTAAAAATTATTAATTGTTAATTATTAATAACTAATCGTTAATTATAATTTATAATTATTAATCCTTAACTAAAAATTATTAATCGTTAATTATTAATTATTGATCATTAATTATAATTTATAATTATTAATCGTTAATTATTAATCGTTATTTATTAATCGTTATTTATTTACAAATTAACTAATCGTTAATTATTAAATTTATAATTCCTGATCATTAATTATAATTTATAATTATCAATCGTTAATTAAAAATTATTAACCATTAATTATAATTTATCATTATTAATTATTAATCGTTATTTATTTAAAAATTAACTAAATGTTAATTATTAATTTTATATTAATTATTAATTATTAATCATTAATTATTAATTATATAATTAATAATAACTATAATTAATCATAATTAATTAATAGTTTGATTATTGATCATGACTATAATTTAGTTATTAATCTTAAATCCAAATCCTATGTTTGGTTGGAGTTGGATTTGGACTTTGAAATCCATGATTTGGATTTGGATTTGAATTTTGAATTTCCAAATCCAAATCCATTTACCAAACAAGCCCTTATGTCAAGTATCTTCAACCAACCGATATCTCGATATTTCATTTAGGTGTTTCGTTTATGAGACTATCTTGAGGGCTTTTAGGTAAAATCAATCTCCTGGCAATTATATTGTGTATTTGGAAAAAAAATATCACTCTTATTGTGAACCAATAAGCACCAAAGTTGGTGTTTTCCCATAATAAAGGGATATCAAGTGATTCATACCAGCCACAAATAGTGACAAATCTAGTATTCCAATCAACTAGGGGCACAATTATAAGGGGTTCGAAGGCAACGTCTTCGAAAATTGAACATATAAGAACAAAGTGCATAACTAAAATTGAACATACAGACTATCCCAAATAAAAGACTGATTCTTAATACGAACAATCTATCAAAATATAAAACTTATAAAATCTTTATTCTATAACCTTTAACTAAGTAGTCTTGTAACCCTTAGCTCATAAATGAGGGACTCGACACTAGTTAAATATGGCAGTTGTTCATGAAAACAATACTTCAAGAATGTTGGTGATCGTTTGAACACCATAGAGACTTATGCATGGTTTTGAATACAAATAATGTCATCTCAATAAATTTAGGGTGCTGTTATTGACACTCCAAAAATATCATCATACACTCTTTTTTAATTTTCTATCATTTAAATCTCAAATTTACCCCTGCATTAAATTTGACATTAGTTTGTGCATGCATGGAGGGAGGAGTGCAGTATGACATTTTACGAGTGCCGGTAACGACATCATGAATTAACTACAACATAAAATTTAGAAAATAGCACTAGTATCTAATGCAACATAGTTGAGGCCTTGAGGGAGCTGCCGCCTGTCGCCCATATAAAGAGAAGAGGGAGATTTTTGTTTATGGCTGGCTCCCAAACTGCTACTTTTATAATAATAAAAAAATCACTGGGGTCCAGCCCCCAGTGCTATATATGTGCGTCCGCCTCTAGCCCTATATATATATATATATATATATATATATATATATATATATATATATATATATATATATATATATATATATATATATTGTGTCTAAAATATATATATATATATATATATATATATATATATATATTTTTTATATATATATATATATATATATATATATATATATTGTGTCTATGAACTTTTATGCTTATTTTTGTTGCAATGACTCCATTTATGAGACTATTTTAACAAGAGTGTTTGGATCTTGTCTTGCGCAAGTATAATTTAGACTTGTACGATATCACACCCAGTAATGATTTTCGGTCTTGCAGGATCGAGATGTGACAGATAAACTAAGTGAAGTAACTCTTATAGACCCAAAACGTCAGGACAATTTGTTGTTAAGAAGAAGACAAACGTATCTTCAATATGTTGTCAAAGAAAAATAATAATATTGTCGTTCAAGTTCAAATTCTTGAAAGACAAAACAATATTGTTGTGCATCAGTAATTTTAGGATTTGTGAATTAACAAAATTACACAAACACCCAAAAAAGAAAAAAGAAATAAAAGAAATTGTGTTAATTACTTATAAGTCCCTCAAGTTTTATGAGCCAAAAGCTTTTTTTCTCTCCTCTACACTCCATCTTCTTCCCTTCCGTATCCACTTCATTTCTTCAACTTCTCTTCCTACCCTCCCTTACCCTAAATCCATCTCCACCACCTTCTTCTCTGTCATGACCCGCACCCTTTTTTCGGATACGAGACGTGTCCAAGCCAGCCTATGCCGCAGTGTCGACGGTAGAACGCTGTATAGACACAATTCTCATAAATTACAAGTAATGCTCATTCACAGACTTAATTTAAACTTACAATATTCCCAAGTTTTACATTTGCAGAAAAATATAAACTTGTACAAATATTGGAATGACTACAACTCATCTATCTAGCTAGTCTCTAGGCTTTTCGTCTGTAAGTACACCCGTATCTCCCACGCTAAGTGAATCCACGGCTAACCTGAAAAATATTGATTTTCAGTCAGGAATAGAACGAGTACAATTCACTGAATGCACTTTCAATATATGAAAATGACTATACGACAGAGGTTAGCCTTTGGACATATGATTTATAAAATAAATGAAGAAAGACAGAATAAACTAAACAGAAAATGAAATATAATAAAATACTCACCGACTGATCGACTGAAGTACCTTTGATATGTGATCGGTCTTGGGACAATTATGCGACACGGTCTACACTGTCTAAAGTTACACGGTCGACACTGTCTACTTTGCAATAATAAATCACTGTCTACTTTACAATAATAAATCATTGTCTAAACTATCTACTTTACAATAACAAATCACTGTCAACACTATATAAAGCAATAATGAATCACGGTCTACACTGTATAAAACAAGAATAAATTATGGTTTATGTCACGCCCTAGAACCAGAATACTGGAGAGCGGGGGAATGACTCAGCCAGCTACGTATTACGGGTAGATGAATACCGTATAATACGATCAATGTTGTCTACAAGACGAGGGGGTGCATACTACATGAAAGTCTCCCTATGGTCACTATACTTCTATTGTCTCAATCATTCAAACAGGAAGCAATAACAGAGAACATTTAAGATAAAGCAATAAGGCGTCCCAAACGCTTAGTCAAAATGTTCTTGAGATCTGGCTTTACAAAACATAGCCAGATGATATAGCAACATATACACAATTGTTATCAGCTGCAGTCTGACTTAATTACAATTATGCAAAAGTAAGTACAAGACAATCTGACTAACATGTCGGTGCCAAACTGCAAAGTATAAAGTAGATAACAAAACGGGCGGGGAAGTAAGAAACCCACTCGAGTCCTCCTGCGATCATCCCTCTAGTGTTGACCATCTTGGAGGTAGAAGTAAGCTGGATCCTCGGGGACTGGCTCTAAATCTGGCCATGCAAAACCAGAGAGGTTAGACCTTTAATAGCAAGTCCGCAAGGGAGCACGATATGAGGAATGAAGCCAGTAATAAGAGAATATGATAATAGATCTCTGCTATCTACTAGGACTCACACAACATCACGACACTTCGAACCAACCTCCCAACCAAACAAGGACAGAAGTTGGCCCGTCATGTCCTAATATTCTGATCATCTCAGTTAAGTAACAGTGTAGGTACAGTGCACAAATAAATCAATTTAAACGGCCAGGCAACTACTACGGCTTGCTATTGTGAGTCCCAAGTTATCCTGGTTTTATGCAATGAGGATTTTTCAGTTCTTACTATGCACAAGCAAGGCTAGTTTACCCAGTCAATCAATTGTGCCAATCATGAATTAGACGAGTCCCAGCGGGACGCCCGTCATTAATATACAATATTCAATAGATAAAATAATCAGATACCGCCCCCTGCCCGTGTGGCAGATTTGCAGTATCTGTGGGGACCAACCGGCCTGTCGGGCACTACTAGTCCCAAGAGGGCTGCCATATAAGAACTCGGGAATCCATTCTATCCATGCAATCATTATTTTATTTAACTTAATAGCCTCTATGTTGAGTGAAGTACCATGCCGTAGATCATGGTCATTCAGAATGAGTACTTTCGTACGGGGTACGATATGCACAACTCTACAATGATACCAGTGCGGTCAGGTTATCGGTCTTACATAGCGTAATACAATAATCAAAACTAACCACGGAGTAATCATGCCTTGACCATAAAGTATACATGCTTCTTTGGTAAGATAAATAAATAATAAATGAATTGAAGCCTGCATGTGCCTGTATGCCAATTCGGGATTAGCCAGTCGATTTCAATAGTTCATAATTAATATGAATGTGTCTCATTTATTCAATTCAAAAAGACGACTAGCCAGTCTCTTAGTTCCAACTAGGAACGAATGATCAATTATTAGTCAAGGTCACAATCATTATCAATGGCGACAAGGTATGAAAGTCAACTAATACTCAGTGGGGTCGAATCTACAACTCTCAGGGTTTAATTCCAGTCAATCGAGGTATTTATAACTCAATTCACGACACATGGTACATCCCACGTAACAATCTATATTTAACAGAAATATTAACATATCATGATTATATCAATTTTATGCAAAAAGGCGTAAGGATATAAAATGGACGTTAAATATCTAATAAGATATCAATATACAGGGCTATAGAAGATCCAGGGTAAGCAGACTACGCTCATGTCAGCCTACGCTCAAGTCAAGCTACGCTCAAGTCAGCGTACGCTCAAGTCAGGCTACGCTCAAGTCAGCGTACGCTCAGGTCAGGCTACGCTCAAGTCAGCGTACGCAAGTCATACGCTTCCAAAAGGCAGCGTATGAACTCCATACGACTCCTTACTATCCAAGCCAGCGTCGTAAGTCATACGCTTCCAAAAGGCAGCGTATGAACTCCATACGACTTCTTACTATCCAAGCCAGCGTACGCAAGTCATACGCTTCCAAAAGGCAGCGTATGAACTCCATACGACTCCTTACTATCCAAGCCAGCGTACGCAAGACCCTACGCTTCCAAAAGGCAGCGTATAAACTCCATACGGGCAGCGTATGAACTCCATACGACTCCTCATCAAGGCAGCGTATGCAAGACCCTACGCTTCCAAAAGACAGCGTATGAGTCAGACTGCGCTGCGCTAAAGAGCGCGCGCAGCTCAGTAGCTCAAGCTAAAAAACTCACGCCCACTGCTCACTGTCTTCTCCAAAATCAGCAAGAACTCCATGGTTTGAACCCAAAGCTTCAAAAGTCCATAACTTGGTCAAAATAAGTCCAAATCCAACTTTGTAAAGGTCAAAATTGGGTAGAATAAAATTCTCTACAACATGGAACCATCAAAACTTGAAAACAAAGAAGTTTGATAGATCAAAACCACCAAAATCTAAAAATAACTAATTTCTAGATCTACTAAGAATACAACTTCAAAACGAAAAATGCCAAGTTCTAAACTCTCTTAAAATCACAAGGGGGAGAGAATGGAACCATAAAAATGGATCCTCATGAAGAAGCAAGATGTACTTGCCTATGGGTTTGGTAGGTGGAGAGAGTAATGAGAAAGAAGAAGAAGAGTAATGGTGAAGGAGAGTAATAGAGAGAGAGAAAGGAGTTTGGGGGCTTTAAATGAAAAGGTGGTGGTAGGTGGGGGTGTTAGGTTTATGATGAACCAACTAACTAAACCAAACCAAACCAAACCGAACCCAAGTCTAGCTAAAGCAGAGAAATAAAAGCAGAAAGTAAAATACAGAAAATTAATTACAGGAAATTAATTAACATGAATTTAAAGAGATTTAAATACAAAACAATACATGATAAATATTAAATAAATATATTTAAGCAGTACATGTATTAAAAATACGTATACTGGGAACGGGAAGTGACATCTCTATCCTCCTTAGAAAAATTTTGTCCTCGAAATTTCAAATCCAAGCAGGATAGGAATATCAAGGCCAAACTAGTGCAGGCAATTTAATCAAGCAATCATTTTACAATGTCCATAGCAAGTAACATATCTATATTTATCAATCTACGATATCAAGTAATTTCTACTCATAGGGCGACTAGCATGCGGAGTTAAGATAATCAAGGTACATGGGAAGAAATATACCTTGTGAGTCAAACAGATGTGGATACCGTGATCGGATATCATCCTCACGTTCCCATGTTGACTCTCCTAAAGAGATATGACCCCAAGCAACCCGGACAAGGTTAATTGTTCGGTTCTTGAGTATCTTCTCTCTTCGGTCCAAGATGGACACAGGCTGCTCCTCGTAAGACAAGTTGGTACCAACAACCAACTCAGAATGATCAAGGATATGGCTTGGGTCCGATACATACCTTCGTAACTGAGATACATGAAACACGTCATGCACCTCTCGTAACGAAGGTGGAAGGGACAAACGATAAGCAACATCGCCTACCCTGTCAAGGATAACGAATGGTCCTACGTATCGCGGACTCAACTTCCCACGAACGCCAAATCTAATGACCCCACGGGTAGGTGAGATCCGTAAGAATACGTGGTCCCCAACAGAAAAATCTAGCGGCCTACGATGCTGGTCCGCCCAATGACGATGTCGATCCTGCGCAACTCGAAGTCGCTCCCTAATTCCCTTAATCACTTCAACTGTCTGGACAATCATTTCCGGGCCTAACATCTTTCTGTCCCCGATATCATCCCATGCTAGTGACGACCTACACTTCTTACCATATAGTGCCTCAAATGGTGCCATCTGGATACTGGCTTGATAACTGTTGTTATATGAAAACTCAACTAAGTACAGGTGGCCTTCCCAAGATCCTCCAAAATCTAGGGTGCAAGCTCGCAACATATCTTCCAAAGTCTGAATTGTCCTTTCTGATTGGCCGTCCGTCTGTGGATGGTAAGCCGTGCTAAATCTTAACTTGGTACCCAGACTATGATGTAAGCTCTTCCAAAAATGTGACGTGAAACGGGTATCTCTGTCTGACACAATACTGACTGGGACTCCATGCTGTCTAACTATCTGCTGCATGTACAACTCCGCCAACTTTTTTGTAGATTATCCTACTCTGAAAGGAAGAAAGTGTGCTACCTTTGTAAGCCGATCTACTATCACCCAAATAGCATCTTTACCACTTGGTGATCTCGGTAAACCGGTCACAAAGTCCATTGTGATGTGCTCCCACTTCCATTCCGGGATAGGAAGCGGTTGTAATAATCCAGCTGGCCTCTGTTGTTCTGCCTTTACTTGCTGACATATCAAGCAACGGGAAACAAACCTAGCTATCTCCCTCTTCATCCCGTTCTACCAGAAGTGCTGTTTGATATCTTGGTACATCTTGGTCCCTCCAGGATGTATAGAATACTAAGAACTGTGAGCTTCTGTCATTACTTCTTGTCTGATATCTCCACTAGGTACACATAGATGTGATCCAAACCTAAGCGTACCATCTTCGTGGATTTGCATCTCTTTTCTGAGCCCTGACTCACATTCTGCCCTAAGCTTCTGAATCCTTGGGTCCTGTGCCTGGGCTACCTTGATCATGCCTACCAAGTCAGATTGAACTTGTAGACTTGCCAGAATTCCTATATCGTTAGGAAGTATAACTTCGATGCCCATCTCCTGAAGGTCTTCTAAGATGTGCTTCTGCGTTGTCAACATAAATGCGCCGCCTCTTCTGCTGAGAGCGTCTGCTACCACATTAGCCTTGCCTGGATGATACTGAAGCTCCACGTCGTAATCCTTGATCAACTCCAACCATCTTCTCTGCCTTATGTTCAGCTCTTTTTGAGTAAAGATGTACTTCAGACTTTTTTGGTCTGTGTACATGTCCACTCGATCACCATATAAATAATGCCTCCATAGCTTCAAAGCAAATACTACTGTCGCCAACTCTAAATCATGAGTTGGATAATTTTTCTCGTGGTCTCGAAGTTGCCTAGATGCATACGCTATCACCTTCCCATGTTGCATAAGGACACATCCAAGTCCTTTATCTGACGCATCACAATATACGGTAAAACCTCCGGGTCCAACTGGCAATGTAAGAATAGGCGTTGATATCAACTTCTGCTTCAAATTCTTAAACGATGACTGGCATTCTGCCGACCAGACAAATGGCACATCCTTTCGTGTCAAGCGGGTCATGGGTGCTGAAAGCCTCGCAAAATCTGATACAAACCTTCTGTAATATCCTGCCAATCCCAAGAAACTCCGTACATCAGCTACGGTCTTGGGTACTGGCCAACTCTCTACTACTTCTACCTTCTTGGGATCCACTGCTACTCCAGCTCCTGATATGATGTGACCCAGAAATGAAATATGATCCGTCCAGAACTCACACTTGCTGAGCTTGGCATACAACTGGTTCTCTCTCAAAACCTGCAACACTTTCCTGAGGTGGTCTTCATGCTCCTCTTCACTAGCAGAATATACGAGAATGTCGTCGAGAAACACCACGACAAACTGATCTAAATATGGCATAAAGATGCGGTTCATCAAATCCATGAATATAGCTGGAGCATTGGTCAAACCAAACGGTATTACTAAGAATTCATAATGTCCATACTTCGACCTGAATGCTGTCTTGGGAATGTCTTCCTTTCGAACCCTCACTTGATGGTACCCTGAACGAAGATCTATCTTGGAGAAAACTCTAGCCCTGCTTAACTGATCAAACAAGTCGTCGATCCTGGGTAGTGGGTACTTGTTCTTTACTGTCGCTGCATTAAGTTTCCTGTAATCGATGCATAATCTGGATGATCCATCCTTCTTCCCCACAAGTACCACTGGTGCTGCCCATGGTGATATGCTAGCTTGGATAAACTTCTTCTTCTTCAATTCCTCTATGTGCTGATACACCTTGGCCTGCTCCGAATCTGCCATTCTGTAAACCTGATCTGATATTGGTTTAGTTCCAGGTGCCAATTCTATGCTGAACTCAATATCTCTAACCGGTGGTAGACCTGGAAGTTCTTCGGGAAACACGTCTAGAAATTCTTCAACTACCTTCGGAACTTGAACTTCTTCCATTGCTGTTACTACTCCCTGCTCTTGCTGAGTTGCCTCTGACCTGACTAAGGTGAACCTCTTCATGCCTGGAATATCAAAAGATACACTCCCACTACGACAATCTATTATCGTATGACTGTCTTTCAGCCAGTCCATGCCTAAGATAATGTCAAAATTTCTAACAGGAAATTCTATCAACCGGGCGGGTAAGGAATGCCCGTAAACTACAAAACTACACGCTAGAATAAATCTACTAACTCCTACGAGCCCATTGCCAGTGAGTATATTCAACCTCCCTGGCAATGCCTCGAACTCCATTCCTAGCCGTATCGCAAATTGTGCAGATATAAATGAGTATGATACTCCCGAATCAAACAATGCTACTGCGGGATATGAGGCGACGAGAATGTTACCTGCCACAACATCTCCCGATGCTAATGCCTCCTCCAAGGACAGTGTGAATGCCTGTCCTCGACCTCCTTGCTGGTTCCCATATTGCGGCCTATCCTGGTACTGCTGCTGGCCCCTTCCTTGATGATACTGGGGTGGTCTATGCTGGTGTTGCTGTATCGGCGGTCCCTGCTGCCGAAACATCTGAGCATGTGGCATTAACGGACGCTGGGCCAATGGTCTCACTGCCACTGCTGGTCCTCGATACTGGCCTGTCCCTGGTGCAGGCAGAGCAGAAAACTGTTGCCCTGGTCCTCCTGATCTCGAATTCATGGGACATATGGTAACCCGATGATCTGGATTTCCACATATCAAACACAGTCCGTTTAATGCCCGACACACATCTCTAGTGTGCCCCATCTTCCCGCAATAAGTACAGCCCGCTGGGGGTTGCTGGTTCTTCTTCTGTTGCTGCTGCTGCCTGGGTGGTGGTGCTGGCCCTCGCATTGCCACATCGTGAATGCGAATGCCAAGGGATGGTGCTATTGTTCGGGGCGCTGCTCCCCCTCCTTCTTCAATCTGACTGTGAGATCTCTTCTGACCTCCAGTCCTAACTGTGATCCTCTGAATGGTGATCTCATGCCTTCGGGTTGCCGTCAATATCTCATCAAAAGTCTGGTAATTGTGTTCCTCTATCAATTGCAAGAGCTCAAGATGAAACCTTTGCTGAAATCTCATAGCCCTCTGGCGCTCCGTCGCTACCATCTCTGGGGCAAACCTACTCAATCTGCAGAACTCCGCTGCATAAGCATCTACCGTCTTGCCGGCCTGCTTGAGGTTGATAAACTTCTGTTGTAGCTCAAACTGTGCCACAACTCCATAGTACTTCGTCTTGAATCTTGCTGTGAAATCATCCCAAGCAACGGGACGTCTGATACCTACTTCCTCTGATTTCTACCAATCACGTGCGAGATCCTGAAGTAACAACTTCACCTGATCCACACGTTCTTCTGCCGGTACCTTAGCCGCCGTCAAAATAGCCTCAATATCCTTAAGCCATGCATCTGATGAGATGGCATCCTCTGTTCCTTCAAAACGGCGGGGGTTGAACTTGCAAAATCTGGTTGATGCTCCAGAATTCGGCCTTGCCCCTCTTTCCAAAGCTGTCTGCAACCCTTGGTTGAGTAGTACGTTCTGCTCTTGCAACTGAGCGTACATGCGCTGTTGGGCTAACATCTGGTGTTGCTGAGTAGCCATCATTCCTCTCATGATCTCCAGAAGGGTCGGTGTGTCCATCTCCGCAGGGGTAGGTAGAACTGTTGGTGGTGGTGGAACATCTGGATACTGCGATCCAGCTGCTGCTTCCACTATCACTTCTTCTTGGGTAGCCTCTTGAGTTAGTACCGACTCTTGTTGCTGACCAACATGGTCAGGTTGTCTATGTTGCTGTCCATGTTGTTGCTGTCCAGCTCTGACAGGTACGGACGAGGTGCCCCTAAGAAAAGGGACAAGAGAACAATCAAACGACCGGACATGAAGGATCAATGAAGTCAAAGGATACTGGAATGTCAAGCTAGAGTTGAGAATTGACGAATCATGAGATCAAGGGGAAACATGTGTGATTGAGACATCCTATTAAAATACCCCACAAGTCTGAAATCAGGACCTGCATGGGCCACCACTAAAACCTTGTCACGCCCCAGAACCAGAATACTGGAGAGCGGGGGAATGACTCAGCCAGCTACGTATTACGGGTAGATGAATACCGTATAATACGATCAATGCTGTCTACAAGACGAGGGGGTGCATACTACATGAAAGTCTCCCTATGGTCACTTTACTTCTATTGTCTCAATCATTCAAACAAGAAGCAATAACAGAGAACATTTAAGATAAAGAAATAAGGCGTCCCAAATGCTTAGTCAAAATGTTCTTGAGATCTGGCTTTACAAAACATAGCCAGATGATATAGCAACATATACACAATTGTTATCAGCTGCAGTCTGACTTAATTACAATTATGCAAAAGTAGGTACAAGATAATCCGACTAACATGTCGGTGCCAAACGGCAAAGTATAAAGTAGATAACAAAACGGGCGGGGAAGTAAGAAACCCACTCGAGTCCTCCTGCGATCATCCCTCTAGTGTTGACCATCTTGGAGGTAGAAGTAAGCTGGATCCTCGGGGACTGGCTCTAAATCTGGCCATGCAAAACCAGAGAGGTTAGACCTCTAATAGCAAGTACCGCAAGGGAGCACGATATGAGGAATGAAGCCAGTAATAAGAGAATATGATAATAGATCTCTGCTATCTACTAGGACTCACACAACATCACGACACTTCGAACCAACCTTCCAACCAAACAAGGACAGAAGTTGGCCCGTCATGTCCTGACATTCTGATCATCTCAGTTAAGTAACAGAGTAGGTACAGTGCACAAACAAATCAATTTAAACGGCCAAGCAACTACTACGGCTTGCTATTGTGAGTCCCAAGTTATCCTGGTTTTATGCAATGAGGATTTCTCAGTTCTTACTATGCGCAAGCAAGGCTAGTTTACCCAGTCAATCAATTACGCCAATCATGAATTAGACGAGTCCCAGCGGGACGCCCGTCATTAATATACAATATTCAATAGATAAAATAACCAGATACCGCTCCCTGCCCGTGTGGCAGATTTGCAGTATCTGTGGGGACCAACCGGCCTGTCGGGCACTACTAGTCCCAAGAGGGCTGCCATGTAAGAACTCAGGAATCCATTCTCTCCATGCAATCATTATTTTATTTAACTTAATAGCCTCTATGTTGAGTGAAGTACCATGCCGTGGATCATGGTCATTCAGAATGAGTACTTTCGTACGGGGTATGATATGCACAACTCTACAATGATACCAGTGCGGTCAGGTTGTAGGTCTTACATAGCGTAATGCAACAATCAAAACTAACCACGGAGTAATCATGCCTTGACCATAAAGTACACATGCTTCTTTGGTAAGATAAATAAATAATAAATGAATTGAAGCCTGCATGTGCCTGTATACCAATATTCGGGATTAGCCAGTCAATTTCAATAGTTCATAATTAATATGAATGTGTCTCATTTATTCAATTCAAAAAGACGACTAGCCAGTCTCTTAGTTCCAACTAGGAACGCATGATCAATTATTAGTCAAGGTTACAATCATTATCAATGGCGACAAGGCATGAAAGTCAATTAATACTCAGTGGGGTCGAGTCTACAACTCTCAGGGTTTAATTCCAGTCAATCGGGGTATCTATAACTCAATTCACGACACATGGTACATCCCACGTAACAATCTATATTTAACAGAAATATTAACATATCATGATTATATCAATTTTATGCAAAAAGGCGTAAGGATATAAAATGGACGTTAAATATCTAATAAGATATCAATATACAGGGCTATAGAAGATCCAGGGTAAGCAGGCTACGCTCATGTCAGCCTACGCTCAAGTCAAGCTACGCTCAAGTCAGCGTACGCTCAGGTCAGGCTACGCTCAAGTCAGCGTACGCTCAGGTCAGGCTACGCTCAAGTCAGCGTACGCAAGTCATACGCTTCCAAAAGGCAGCGTATGAACTCCATACGACTCCTTACTATCCAAGCCAGCGTACGCAAGACCCTACGCTTCCAAAAGGCAGCGTATGAACTCCATACGGGCAGCGTATGAACTCCATACGACTCCTCATCAAGGCAGCGTATGCAAGACCCTACGCTTCCAAAAGGCAGCGTATGAGTCAGACTGCGCTGTGCTAAAGAGCGCGCGCAGCTCAGTGGCTCAAGCTAAAAAACTCATGCCCACTGCTAACTGTCTTCTCCAAAATCAGCAAGAACTCTATGGTTTGAACCCAAAGCTTCAAAAGTCCATAACTTGGTCAAAATAAGTCCAAATCCAACTTTGCAAAGGTCAAAATTGGGTAGAATAAAATTCTCTACAATATGGAACCATTAAAACTTGAAAACAAAGAAGTTTGATAGATCAAAACCACCAAAATCCGAAAATAACTAATTTCTAGATCTACTAAGAATACAACTTCAAAACAAAAAATGCCAAGTTCTAAACTCTCTTAGAATCACAAGGGGGAGAGAATGAAACCATAAAAATGGGTCCTCATGAAGAAGCAAGATGTACTTGCCTATGGGTTTGGTAGGTGGAGAGAGTAATGAGAAAGAAGAAGAAGAGTAATGGTGAAGGAGAGTAATGGAGAGAGAGAAAGGAGTTTGGGGGCTTTAAATGAAAAGGTGGTGGTAGGTGGGGGTGTTAGGTTTATGATGAACCAACTAACTAAACCAAACCAAACCGAACCCAAGTCTAGCTAAAGCAGAGAAATAAAAGCAGAAAGTAAAATACAGAAAATTAATTGCAGGAAATTAATTAACATGAATTTAAAGAGATTTAAATACAAAACAATACATGATAAATATTAAATAAATACATTTAAGCAGTACATGTATTAAAAATACGTATATTGGGAACGGGAAGTGACAGTCTACACGGTCTACACGGTCTAAGGTCAGATCACACATCGTTGGTACTTCACCTTCCCCGACACAAAGAATAAAATTAACATAAAGACTGAAATCACATCTCTATCGACTAACAATGATGCATAGTAAAGATCAATACTAAAAACAAACAATAAACTGTACTCGTCTGAGGTCCTTCGCTGTGAAACCGATAATCCAAACCACTTAGTGTGCCACAATAGTCAAAACTCGTACAACAGTCTCCGAATGCTGAAATAGACATTACCAATATTCTCAAAATAATCAAATTAGCTATAATTGCCTGTCTTTAAGTTCAATTCTAAACACAGGAGCAAAACGGTAATTTTGGGTCAAAACAGTGTTCGTCGTTGGACACGCTTTGCACCGAAAAATGTGCCAGAGTCAACGGTCTCTAAAGTCATCAAACTACATGTCTACGAATTTATGTAGATGATACGAACCCAACCGTATGTCCAGATTTGGATTCCGGCAGGCCGTGCACAAAATCGTCCGTTGAATCGGACCGTAGGGCCCGCAAAACGGCGATCCAAATCAACTGTCTCAGAATTGGACCAAACTTGGCATACAATACCAAAAAAATGATACTGTCCTGCTGGCACAAGTTTTGTCTCGATCTAATGAATGTGCACAAAGTAATTAGGAAATTTGCACAGAGGTCAATACGGTAAATTTTGACGGATACGCATCAAATTCGTCGGGCACACGCGACCAATTTGAATTCCGTCAAAGCCCACACGTCTACGAAGCCGTTACGCACCTTTCAATATTTTCATTTTGCGACCACGTCACCCGGATTGGCGGAACGTACATCGTATCGAGAGATTTTTCTAGATTTTTAATATTTTAAAACATATTTTTATCCATTTTGGAAGTCCAATTTCTCGACGCACAGTCAACAAAATCCGATTCTATAAGAAGGGATTCGAAGGCCTATAGGTTGTCTAGGATTGTCATTAAATTGTTTCTCAAAACTGTCGATAGACTGACAGAAAGTCGCCTTCCAAAATGATGTTTAAACCAAACAATTGTTCTGTTTTCTAGCAAGTTTTTTGGCAACTTTGGGTTCGCTTTACGACGCGTACGGTGGAACTTAAATCGAAATAAATGAAAGGATTAGGAGAGGGTCATGTTGTAAACATACCAGATCATACAGCTCGCAAAACGACCCATCGGAGGCGACGAACCATTGCGAAGAAGTGGGCCGTTTCCCGCACTGCTACTGCTCTGTTTTTAACGCGCTGTCGCGCGCGAAGATCTCTGGCCGCCATCCGACGACTCGCGCGATGGTACGCCGGGTCAGGGTGGCCGCCCATCTAGTGGGGTGCGTGGCGGGGGCATGGAATTAGGGTTATGAGTCGAGCGGCTGCTGCCAACTCCCTAGTTCCCGATCGATATACTGTATGTTTATATACTATCTGCTCTCGGGTTGGCTGGTATGGGAACGTATGTGTGGGTTTTGGGCTTAGGAGCGATTTCTGCTCCTAATACGGGCCTGAGTCCACTGTTCTCCATGCGGGAACAGTGTTGACATATATTTAGCCTAATGTATATATATATTTCTATATATATATATACTTCTATATATTTGATACATATATGCCATTGAATATATATATCTATATATATATATATTTCTATTTAGCCTAATACATATATTTCTTATGAATACATTTCCATATATATATATATATATTTCTATTTTTCAGTCTAGGGCCTTATTTATATAAATATGAATATATAGATATATAATATTTATTCGATAACCAATAATAATAAAATAATATTATATATATAATAACCTCAATAAAATAATAGTAAATGTAACAAAATTCAATAAAATAATAATGGTGTATATATACCATTATGTGCAGCCTAATAATCATAAAACGCACAAAGACTCATTTTATACAAGTGCCATTGAATATCTACTAATAATAATATTTATAATATTTAATTATGAACACTTAGAAATATTTCTTAAATCATTAAAACGGAAACCATCCACTCACCAAAATACATCAACCTGCATGTCATCGGACGTTCTATATGACTACATGGGCTTGGGCTTGTCTTGGGTCCTATCTGGACTAATTCGGTACAACCGGGTTCCCTAAAACTCAATAATTAATTACTAAATAATTAAAACTTCGGTAAGGGTTAAGTCGTAACTTGGCCTGGTTTTCCTAGTTAGGACATCAATATGGCTCGGCCTTCCCTATCAGGGCTAATACACTAGTCTAAGCATGCTATTGCACTATCCGTGCCACGATTTCTAGTCACCTTGTACCCCAAAACTCTACTATGGCTAAAGTCATCTATCATAATAATTAATTAAGTAATTATTTATAAAAATTCTAAAAATTACCATTTAGTTCAAATAAATAAATAAAATATATTATAAAAATTTTGGGAAGAGGAGTTACAAATCTATCCATCTAAAAAAATAATTGTGCCCTCGAAATTTAAGGGAAGAGTCTATGTGCTATGATAGAAGACGGTTTCCATTAGCTCTCATCCATTCTCATGGTCCTTTCGTACTACAAATCCTCGAAATTTCTACCCACCTTTGGTCACACTACTTCCTCAAAGCTGTAATACCCCACTCCGTACGGCGCATTACGCTGAAGCTTTGACTCAACGAGTCGCGTTGACGCAAAGGAAATGTATCGATGCAAAACGATACGAGAGTTAAGTTGTCCCGAGCAATGCATCAAACTAAGTTGATGCGAAGAGTTGCCTTGCCCCGAAAGAATGCATCAAGTGAATCGATGCGAAGCGCCGCGTTGCCCTGAAGGATGAGCGTGTTGAATCGGCTCGAAGATTCTAAGAAATCGAATCGACCAAGGCGCAAGTCCGAATCGATGCAAGTATTAATTTTAGTTGTTTTCGTGTGCAGGTTATACTTTGATGCGAAAATATTAGAGGTCGATCTTTTGTAATATTTAGTAAGGGGTCCGCGAAATCAAATCGTCGCCTTGCGACGGGCTGAGACTTGGGCACGCTAAGGCAAATCGGACGTATGATTCAATGAAGCACGAAGTGCTCGAATGGCTAAGTCAGGAGAGTGGTCGTGCAACCAAGTTATGAAATCGAGCCGCATCGGCTCGACGAAATGACAAAGGCGTATCGACTCAAGGTAGGAGGATTGACTTCTTTTTACTCCTTCATGCGATAAGTCGAATATATCATTGTATGCTAAAAGTTAAACTATCGACGCCACGGGCGTGGTCCGATCGAAAAATAAATCATAGTGTGAGTCAAACACTAAGTTAGAATAATTAAAATGAAACGTTCATCAAATGCACGAGTCGCTATGGAACATTAGATATCGTAAAGGTGAGCGCCTCGGTGTGCAAGCCGTAAGAACATGGGATAACTGTACTCCGCGAGTGCCTTAGTACATGAACCATACCGTGCCTTTGCTGTATGAGTTAGACGGCTAGAATATTGAAAGACAATAGGCGAGCGCCCTAGTGCGCAAGCCTGAACATTGAACACTAAGTTATACAACATGGAGATACGGTCGAAACGTGCCTACGTGCACGGGAGAATAAAAGATGGCTTCCTTACGAGAGAATATAGTTGTGGCATGAATGTGGCAGAACTGTCGGATATGACATGGTGCCTCGATAGGTGTTCAAGACCTTCGGGTCGTTCGGTTGACGAGCATTGAGTTGAGGCACGATGCCATTGAATCATTGAAACAAAGTATGAAATATAAGAACACAAAAAAGTTAATGAAAGAGACGCGAGATGATAAAGTCTGAGTCTCGGACTCAAGACTATGTTTGGTTGTTTGAATTTGATTGCTTGAATGATAAGGGCGTTGCATGGTTGAATGGAATGGACGAGAGATAAAATATGATATCTCCCGTGCACGGGTGTTTCCCCCAAATGGTTAAATGTCGGATGCGCCCCAGAACCGCTTGGCCTAGGAGGGAATCGAATAATCTTTGTAGGCGCACATCCTTAAACAAGATAGGAAAAGCCACAAATGATGGTATACAGCGGGAACGTTTTGGTTGTTGGGATGTAACCCAACCCGTGAAACACCGGGCAGCCCGACCAAATATTGAGAAAAGAAGGAGAGAAAATAAAGGAACTCCTTTAGTCCATTCCGGCGCGGATACGCCAACGGCCCTCATATAGTTAAGGAACGATGGGTTGAAAGTGTAGGCGCGTATGCGTCCCGCAAAGAGATCCTGCTTAGAGATGCATATATAACATGACAGGGAAGGAATGCGACGTATTCACCTTGCGTCGGTGCAAGGACGAGTGCGTCGACTTGGTAAGAAGTCGCGCCACGAATCAAACACGAGATTGCTTGCTTGTCTATTCAATTCGATAACATGCTTGATATGCTAACACGCTTTACGCTTTCAAAGATGCCATAAAATTGACCCTAAGGAGAACATAGCAAGATCATAAGCTAAGTTGCATGATTCAACATAAATATTAAAATATCGGTTTGGAAAGGTAATCTTTGCTTTAGTACATGCGAGGACGAACGTACTGATCCCCCACCAGCTTCATGCAGGGTACAGGGAATGGATTGCTCGAGACGAAGCATTGCTTGAACGCGTTGAGGCTTGGAATGCCGAAGCGTATTGAAGCATGTGATCGCTTGACGCTCGGACTATGCAACTGGATTGATGCGGCCGAGATATAGAAGGCATGATGTATGGAACGGTGAAATCCTTTGTGGGCAAGAGAGAACCTGAGTGTTGTAGCCAATCTGGCATATATTGTTAGGCTATCGAAAGCCTTTGTAATCTCTGATTTCGGATATCAATAAAGAGAATTGTTTTCGTATACTCTGTTTTCCTTTCGTTGTTAATATCGAATCAAAAGATAACCATTTGAGAACTTGTCATCTTGCCTTGCACGAGCGCAACTCCAGGCTCGTGCGGCATCACGCCTCCTGTGGGGACGATGATTCGGGTGATTCCGGGTCGGGGCGTAACAAATTGGTATCAGAGCTCTAGGCTCAATTTCCTCTAGACGCTCGCTTTATTACAATTCATAAAGTTACCCACCACCACTTGAAATCACTCTTGACTCTACTCGATGCCGCACTGGATGTTCCATACAATAAGTCTAATACAAATCGTGTAATTTTGCCGCATGTGTTTTGGAAATTGCATGATGTTTGCTAAGAAAGTCGCGAAGGGTATATTGCATTGAATGCAACGAGCCGTAAAAATGTTAGTTGCTGCAAGTGCAACAAATTGTGAAATACGATTTGAGATGTTGTCGTAATGTAACATGTTGAATGAGAAATAAAATGATACACGATGTGCAACGAGTTAATGGTGAATATGCGTTAAAATGAAAGTGAGAAGTGATAAGCCAATACCGAATGTGTTAAACGGATTTGGGCATTGACTTGGAAAGTCAAAAATAAATCGTCGTACGAGGTGCAACGCGTGTTGGAAGAAAAATTATTGCACGTGACGCAACGCATATCAAATTAATCGTTGCACGAAGTGCAAAGGAGATTGGAAATAAATTATTGTACAAAGTAAAATGAAATGTCAGAAATAAAGCGTAGCACAATATGCAACGCGTATCGGAAGTAAAATTCGTTGCACAGGGTGCAACGCATATCTAAATAAATTGTTGCACGAGATACAATGTAAGTAAAGAATTGATATCATAAATCGATAGAACGAATCATTCGGTTGCACACCAAACTTATGTTGGCAAACGAGAACATTGACTGAGTTGTGTCGGGTTTTGATAAGAATTAAAGTTACGGTTGTGATCAAGCACGATCACTGCGGAAATTGTGAATCGGAAGAGATTGTCGGTTATACTGAGTATAGTACGAGGGAAATGGCTTGATTCCGAGTGGTATATGCCATACCACGTAGGCGATGAATGACTCGATTTCGAGTGGTATATGGTATATCACTTGTGCGATGAATTGCATCGATACGTTGTGAGAATTGCGGAAGAATTGTCCGCAACGGACGGGGGAGTACCGAGACTCGATTAAAAATTTGTATGACGGTATGTTGATGCAAGTGTTCTTCGAAAATCGGTTGGGACGATAAGGCGAGACTCGTATCGATGAACGATACGTCGGACAAAAGTTATAAGTTGGTCGGACAACCAAGACTAGCGAAATGATTATGCCTTGATGCAATAATCGGATCGACGAAAAAGGGAAAACTCGAGCTTACAAATGAGTCGCACGACTTGCGATCTCGATAAGAATGTTGGACGAGGCGAATCGAATTGCACGACTTACGATCTCGATATGAATGTTCGGCTAGGTGAATCGAATCGCACGACTTACGATTTCGATAGAAATGTTGGGCGATGCGAATTGTAATCGAATCGCACGATGTGCGACTTCGGTAAAGAGTTGGTTGACGTGAGTAATCATGCCTAAGAAATAGTTGGTTACGTTACGGCGACACTCATTTGAGTATGACTGAAAACACGCAAAACATAGAGGGCGAGATCGTATAACTCGAGGGCACGATGTTGGATAATCGGTAACTCGATTACGCGATCAAAGTATAGCAGGATGCGGCGAATCGGAGAACGAGTGGATGCGTATGGAAAAGTTTGTTGTGAACTTGGATGTATGCGATACGAGTTAAGTCGACGTTGAAACGGATTCAAAGTTGAACCTTACGCTATCAAAATTGATACGGCGTATCGAGATCGATACATAAGGAAACGTAAGCACGATGTGGGAATACAAAATGAAGTGCGCCTTGTGCAATAAAAGTTTTGTAAATAACAATACGAGAAGGAACGAACTGGTTGATCATGAACTTCTTGATTTATCAAGACGAGACTATAAGTCATCGATGATTGCTCGATGCGTATAGCATCTCGTGTGTCGACCCACGAATAAGATAAACTCAAACTCGATACGAGTAGATGTTTCGTAAATTGTGAAATCATCGACGATAGTGCATGACTTGACTCGGAGGATAGTTGCGCATCAGTTGCGCCGATAGAAATAGTTTTGTCCAAAATTGGGTAGTCGCGTAGAATCGTCGGAATGTGATTTGGCTCCGAAATAAGATATAGCATGGTTCATAGTAAACTGTCCTTCGGTGATGATCCACAATTATCAAGCGTAGCTTCGGGGCAGCTGACCCTAGAAGACTTGACCGCCAAATCAAATTGAATGCTGCAGACCGTAAGATGACCCATGCGATATCTCATATGAGAATTGCACCGATAACAAATATAACATGGTGCATGTTAACGATAAGTCTAGGCGATCGAGAAATATTGGAACAGCTTTTGATTGAGAATGATATAGTTAGATTTGAGTATTCGTCGGATGAATGCTTGAATGGTTATGTTGGTCGACGCGCGAACTTGAAATTCACCAACGAACTTAGTAATTCGGATAGGTAAGTACGAGAATCGTGCTATACACGAGAGGGAACGATAAGGGAATGACCTATGAGTCATGTCATTAGATTCAGATTCACCTTGCAATTGAGCTTGCGTGAATCGAAGTTATATTCGATGTTACGAGATGGATAAGTTGGGAATTTGGCTAGTGAATTCCTACTCGTTAGGAAATCGGATGTAAGATGCATCGTAGAGACTTCGTGTCAAGGCGATCGTTGTCTCGAGCACCGTCGCCTTGATGTAAACTTTTGAGTCGGATAAATTGTGGCCTTTGTGCAATGTCAATTTAAAGTTGCGTCGGGAGAAGTTAAGCACGGTACTAGATAAGTCACCTAGCGGGCGTAGTCCCGAATGTTGATAAAGAAATCGTATCGAGATAAGTTGCATAAGCCAGACTTCGAGAATAGTTGGGTGGCGACTTCGAACGCAAGGCGTTACGGAGACTCGTTGTGATTGGATACGCGACGGCTTGACACGACGTATAGAGTTGGTAGTCCATATGAAACATACGAAATGAGAAAGGTGATTTTAAATCGCGTAGCGTACAGTGACTTTATTGAATGAATCACGTATGTATCGAATATACGTATGCGATAAAATTTTGAAAACAGTTGCTAAGGATAAGTCCGATCGAGAGTACGAGATGGCAAGCATAGGATTGAAATTACCTGTCAGCTTTGTTCCAATTTGCTACCACTGGAATTGGTCAAAATACATATATCTTCGGGACGCCTTGAATATAGGTATGAATCCAAATCGAGTTGTATACAAAATTTAAATCGAGCTGCAGGAAAGACTATGAAATGTTAATGAAAAGCTTGCGAGATAGTGTGAAACTGAACAACGTTGGTAGGACGAGATCGTGAAACGATCTATAAAATACTTAGTCGGAGTGTTAGTTTTGGTTCGAGGACGAACCTTGTTTTGAGTGGTATATTCTGTAATGCCCCGCTCCGCACGGCGTATTACGCTGAAGCGTTGACTCAACGAGTCGCGTTGAAGCAAAGGAAATGTATCGATGCAAAATGATACGAGAGTTAAGTTGTCCCGAGCAATGCATCAAACTAAGTTGATGCGAAGAGTTGCCTTGCCCCGAAAGAATGCATCAAGTGAATCGATGCGAAGCGCCGCGTTGCCCCGAAGGATGAGCGCGTTGAATCGGCTCGAAGATTCTAAGAAATCGAATCGACCAAGGCGCAAGTCCGAATCGATGCAAGTATTGATTTTAGTTATTTTCGTGTGCAGGTTATACTTTGACGCAAAAATATTAGAGGTCGATCTTTTGCAATATTTAGTAAGGGGTCCACAAAATCAAATCGTCGCCTTGCGACGGGCTGAGACTTGGGCACGCTAAGGCAAATCGGACGTATGATTCAATAAAGCACGAAGTGCTCGAAGGGCTAAGTCAGGAGAGTGGCCGTGCAACCAAGTTATGAAATCGAGCTGCATCGGCTCGACGAAACGACAAAGGCGTATCGACTCAAGGTGGGAGGATTGACTTCTTTTTACTCCTTCATGCGATAAGTCGAATATATTATTATATGCTAAAAGTTAACCTATCGACGCCACGGGCGTGGTCCGATCGAAAGATAAATCACAGTGTGAGTCGAACACTAAGTTAGAACAATTGAAATGAAACGTGCATCAAATACACGAGTCGCTATGGAACATTGGATATCGCAAAGGCGAGCGCCTCGGTGCGCAAGCCGTAAGAACATGGGATAACTGTACTCGGCTAGTGCCTTAGTGCACAAACCATACCGTGACTTTGCTGTACGAGTTAGACGGCTAGAACATTGAAAGACAATAGGCGAGCGCCCTAGTGCGCAAGCCTGAACATTGAACACTAAGTTATACAACATGGGGATACGGTCGAAACGTGCCTATGTGCACGGGAGAATAAAAGATGGCTTCGTTACGAGAGAATACAGTTGTGGCATGAATGTGGCAGAACTGTCGGATATGATATGGTGCCTCGAAAGGTGTTCAAGACCTTCGGATCGTTCGGTTGACGAGCAATGAGTTGAGGCACGATGCCATTGAATCATTGAAACGAAGTATGAAATGTAAGAACACAAAAAAGTTAATAAAAGAGACGCGAGATGATAAAGTCTGAGTCTCGGACTCAAGACTATGTTTGGTTGTTTGAATTTGATTACTTGAATGATAAGGGCATTGCATGGTCGAATGGAATGGATGAGAGATAAAATGTGATATCTCCCGTGCACGGGTGTTTTCCCCAAACGGTTAAATGCCGGATGCGCCCCGGAACTGCTTGGCCTAAGAGGGAATCGAATAATCTTTGTAGGCGCATATCCTTAAACAAGATGGGAAAAACCACAAATGATGGTATGCAGCGGGAACATTTCGGTTGTTGGGATGTGACCCAACCCGTGAAACGCCGGGCAGCCCGACCAAATATTGAGAAAAGAAGGAGAGAAAAGAAAGGAACTCCTTTAGTCCATTCTAGCGCGGATACGCCAACGGCCCTCATATAGTTAAGAAACGATGGATTGAAAGTGTAGGCGCGTATGCGTCCCGCATAGAGATCCTGCTTAGAGGTGCACATATAACATGACAGGGAAGGAATACGGCGTATTCACCTTGCGTCGGTGCAAGGGCGAGTGCGTCGACTTGGTAAGAAGTCGCGCACGAATCAAACACGAGATTGCTTGCTTGTCTATTCAATTCGATAACATGCTTGATATGCTAACATGCTTTACGCTTTCAAAGATGCCATGAAATTGACCCTAAGGAGAACATAGCAAGATCATAAGCCAAGTTGCATGATTCAACATAAATGTTAAAATGTTGGTTTGGAAAGATGATCTTTGCTTCAGTACATGCGAGGACGAACGTACTGATCCCCCACCAGCTTCATACAGGGTGCAGGGAATGGATTGCTCGAGGCAAAGCGTTGCTTGAATGCGTTGAGGCTTGGAATGCCGAAGCGTATTGAAGCGTGCGATCGCTTAACGCTCGGACTACGCAACTGGATTGATTCGGCCGAGATATAGAAGGCATGATGTATGGAACGGTAAAATCCTTTGTGGACAAGAGAGAACCTGAGTGTTGTAGCCAATCTGGCATATATTGTTAGGCTATCGAAAGCCTTTGTAATCTCTGATTTCGGATATCAATAAAGAGAATTGTGTTCGTATACTCTGTTTTCCTTTCGTTGTTAATATCGAATCAAAAGATAACCATTTGAGAACTTGTCATCTTGCATTGTACGAGCGCAACTCCAGGCTCGTACGGCATCACGCCCCCTGTGAGGACGATGATTCGGGTGATTCCGGGTCGGGGCGTGACAAAAGCTATGTCACTAAAAACTTTATAATCTTCCAGCTAATTGCTAAAATTGCTACCAATAGATATCTACTGTATGTGGCATCTATAATCCTCTCTTATCTATCAAGCAACCCAAAAAATTTAACCAGTAACAAATTTGTAAAAGTAGCTGAGAATATTGGTAAATTCTAATAAGCATGACCATACGTCGCTCTGTAATAGAAAGGACAGGAAGATAAGGATGAATAATCGAAGGCAATTATGAAGTTTCAAGAGCGATAGAGAGTATCCAAAGATGCAGATAGAAAGAAAGTTTATAAACCCTTGACTTATTTGCTAGAGTGGGCTACTCTTGTTCAGTCACTTGCTAAATCGAAGAACCCTACGTTTTTTAGAGGGGCTTACAATCCGTGCAATACAGGGGTTTCATTCTCGAAATTCTGAACAAAGTTCCATAATAGAACGAAATTTGAGAAATCAAGATTGTGATCATTTCCGTGGTTATTTAAACACACGAGCAAATACAATAATAGATCGTATCGTGACTCCTAGGTAGATGGAACAAGGGTTACGAATGACTTCACATTCTAAGAGGTGGAGACTACATAGTAGGTGTAGGGACCTATTTCAAAAGTTTAGTTTTATAGTCCAAATATGGTGGTATGCGTGGATGGTTTTACTGGGTCCTAACGAGTTCTTCGATTGGACATCAATCGTTGGTTCGATGAATCTTAGATTTCAATCTATATGGACTGGACAAGATCCCAATGATAAAATTATTTCTACTAGGCTAGGGTAACCTAGAATAGATTTCAACCCAAGTGGTTGAGCTAGTTGCCAGTCAGGTTGGTTAGCTAGGTTCCTAAAGCCCCAAAATGTACCTTCCGTGACTTTTGTGTTTAAGTAGCACGAGAAGACACAATTGAGTGGCACAATAGTGACATGTGCATAGTGGGCTTCGAGTAGATCACAACCATATATTGGGTCGAAAGGTTCGAGTCAAGGTTGAGACTCTAGTGGAAGTCGGGAAGTATACCGGTATTATGGTAAGGGTTATAGCTAGTCCTTTTGACCTGAAAGTCGTACCATACAAATAGAGTACAAGGGGACGGGTTTGAGTGGGACATGATATACCTAGAGGAAGGTGGACTCGTCTATATCTTCTATGTGAAATTTGTTGGAAGGTAACAGCTGGTCTCGCGCTCCGAATATTAATGACACGGCCGAGGACACAACATGATCTAAATAGAAAGTGGGAGTCCATGGGGCACTAATTATCATCCTAATGGAAATTATTCTAATCAATCGGTATTTCTTGCATATTCCAAAATTTTAGAAGGCGTACAGTCTACCCACCTTAGAAGTTAGGTCATGGTCTTAGGAATAATGGGGTTATAAGAATTCCAAAGTCCGAATATCGTACCTCGACTCTTGGTAATCAAGAATAAGGTACGGCGTAACGGAATACGGTAGATATAAGTCAAGTCAAAGATCATTCCTCAATGAATGGAAAACAAGTGTGTACAATGACACATGGTCAATAAAATAGAATGACTTACTTGTCCACAAGATACAAGAGTCATCGACGGGGTAACCAACTCTAAGGCACATCATCTAAAAAGGTTTCTAACAACTGAGTCGTGAATTCCTATTTGTGTCAAGTCTGCTAGACTATGGTCACAAGGGTTCTAGTAGTATGGGCTGTAGTGATCATGGATTGCTGTTGAAAAATGGTAGATCATAATATGACAGTGTATTTAAGCTATGGTTTTAGCTAAGCTAGTGACTGTGGTGTTCCCACTAGTTAGGTCCTAATAATAAAATTTACATAACTAGGGCAATATTTGTTGGAAACCAATCTCAAGATGAGTGTCTACCATAGTTATGGTAGGTGATTGCCTTTGTCTATCCATCTCATGTCTACTCTGTGTGCTTGGTCGAGGAAAGGTTGGGTTAAGGCTTAAGAGTTGCTAGTTGAAACAAGCTTCAAGCAAATAATTAGAGACTCACAGCAAATAGATTTCCTGAGGATAGATAGTCTCCTAGGTCGGCATCTTGACTAAGGGTAAAACCCTAATCATTCTCAAATTCAGATGGCTAGAAGGTATCAATAGTAGTTTGAGGGTCGAGAGGAGAACGAGTAACTCAATCACATGACTGGCCGATGGTAGCTATACTTGTGTATACAGCTATCGTAGCCATGGGGATACTCTGTATCTCCCTACCAATTATGAGCTTTTGTCTTTCCAAATCAGTGAAAGAAAAAAACAATAAGGAGTTCAAGGGAGATGTCATTGAATACAATTATGTGATTCAAAGACGAACATATAATTCAAGAGGAATTATCAATGCAGTCGCGGACGAGATCGTAGATGATACCTCAAAATCTCAATCCACGTGGGATAATCAAGAGAGGGCGAACCGAGTGCACTACGATTGATCAGACCGTAATGCATCGATTCTGATTAGACAATATGTTAGTAGGCGTCCCCACTAAACATCTGTCTTGAATCAAGCTCGAGAACGGAGTGAGCTTGCAAAACTAGGCTGTAATAACAGCATTGGTTAAGATAGTCAAAATACAAGTGTGCGAGATTTTTGAAAGAAGGTACAAGTAGTTCGAGATTTGTGAGAATCAAAACTCACCTGGTGTTCTTGCTTATACGGTCATCCTACTATCTTCTTACCCATAAGGCCTTGGTCGACTAATGGTTTATGGACTTCTGAATTCTATATTTTAGCTAAACCTATTAGTGTCAGTCAATTTCCTCGTCAATAGATCATAAGAACCATGGAATGCTAGGTTGAGAGACATTTCACCCAACTCACCGAACTTTCACTAGTATTGGTTTTAGATCTTATGGGACACACAGGGCATTGTCCTATCCTCCATAGTATCCTAAACTTGTAATCACGTCTGAAATTATTTTACCGAGGATTATGTCCCGCCCGTATACTCTGGCTGTGGTAACCATTGGTTTCGTGATTCAGATGTGATATGCTATCCGATATTCTACCTTATATTGACACAAGGGTGACTACGGTCAAAAGAGGACCACTAGCCATAGTTTTTAGTAATATATTATAACCTATATTTTCTTAAACAATTTCAACTCCAGGGGTCGTGCCTCGCCAGTGCGCTGCTGGCTGCAGTGAATCCATAGTCTCCATAATTCGAATAAATGACGACAGTGTGCTGCTGTCCTGCCATTTCGAGTTAACTAACATTCCTTTAGCTATATCTGTAAAAATTCATGAGCTTCCAGAGATTCAAACATGTTGACTATGAAATAAAGCGTAAGTATTTGTCCTATCAGTCACAACCCTTACCACAAAAGATTGAATATGAAGGAAATAACTGAAGACAAAAGAAATACGAACACTCTAGTATATATTTTATGAGTATTCGACCATTGAGAAAAAACTTGAATCAAAACTAACTCAAAGTTCACATGGATAACATAATCAGAGATTATATAAAAAATAATAATTTTTAGGGCAAAATAGGAACTAAATTGGCAATTTGGTTTAAGATATGAGGATGATATCTAAAGAGGCAAAGAGAAGGAATTGAACAATTTATCAGGGTTAGATCATTAACTCTATGAAGTCCTGTCTCACCAAGTGAATAATCTATCCATATTGGATCGTATCGTCATATCAAGAGAAAATAGTGTACCTATGGTGATCTGACAATCTATCAAAATTTATAACTCATCGTCTAAATTGCATGGCCTAGACTACCCATCGGTAAATTTGTATAAGGGACTCCTAGTCCTAATCATTCTCTTAGATTAAATTAATCCTAACTCGTGAATGAGCATTTCATAGTCGCAGGCTCGCAATATTACGACTAACTTAAGTACTATCACGAGTTCGCATGATTTGCGAAGACTGACCTGCATGAGCCACTACAAAAACTTGTCACGACCCGTACCCATTTTTTTTCGGATACGAGACGTGTCCAAGCCAGCCTACGCCGCAGTGTCGACGGTAGAACGCTGTATAGCCACAATGCTAAAAAATTACAAGTAATGCTCATTCACAGACTTAATTTAAACTTACAATATTCCTAAGTTTTACATTTGCAGAAAAATATAAACTTGTATAAATATTGGAATGACTACAACTCATCTATCTAGCCAGTCTCTAGGCTTTTTGTCTGCAAGTACACCCATATCTCCCACGCTAAGTGAATCCACGGCTAACCTGAAAAATATTGGTTTCCAGTCAGGAATGGAACGAGCACAACTCACTGAATGCACTTTCAATATATGAAAATAACTATACGACAGAGGTTAGCCTTAGACATATGATTTATAAAATAAATGAAGAAAGACAGAATAAACTAAATATAAAATAAAATACAATAAAATACTCACCGACTGACCGACTGAAGTGCCTTTTTGATATGTGACCAGTCTCGGGACAATTATGCGACACAGTCTACACTGTCTAAAGTTATACGGTCTACACTGTCTATTTTGCAATAATAAATCACTGTCTATACTGTCTACTTTGCAATAATAAATCACTGTCTATACTGTATAAAGCAATAATGAATCACGGTCTACACTGTATAAAGCAAGAATAAATCACGGTCTACACGGTCTAAGGTCAGATAACACATCATTGGTACTTCACCTCCCCCGACACAAAGAATAAAATCAACATAAAGACTAAAATCACATCTCTATCGACTAACAATGATGCATAGTAAAGATCAATACTGAAAACAAACAATAAACTGTACTCGCCTGAGGTCCTTCGCTGTAAAACCGATAATCCAAACCACTCAGTGTGCCACAATAGTCAAAACTCGTACAACAGTCTCCGGATACTGAAATAGATATTAACAATGTTCTCAGAATAGTCAAATTAGCTAGAATTGCCTGTCCTTAAGTCCAATTTTGGACACAGGGGCAAAACGATAATTTTGGGTCAAAACGGTGTCCGCCATTGGACCCGCTTTGCACCAAAAAATGTGCCAGAGTCAACGGTCTCTAAAGTCATCAAACTATATGTCCACGGATTCGTTTTGATGATACGAACCCAACCGTATGTCCAGAGTTGGATTTCGGTGGGCCGTGCACAAAATCGTCCATTGAATCGGACCGTGGGGCCCGTAAAACGGCGATCCAAATCAACTGTCTCAGAATTGGACCAAACTTGGTATACATGACCAGAAAAATGATACGGTCCTGCTGGCGTAAGTTTCGTCTCGATCTGATGAACGTGCACAAAGTAATTAGGAAATTTGCACAGAGGCCGATACGGTGAATTTCGACAGATATGCATCAAATTCGTCGCGGACACACGACCAATTTGAATTCCGTCAAAGCCCACACGTCCACGAAGCTGTTACGCACCTTTTGATGCTTTTGGTTCGCGACCACGTCGCCCGGATTGGCAGGACGCATGTCGTATCGAGAGATTTTTCTAGATTTTTAATATTTTAAAACAGGTTTTTATCCGTTTTGGACGTCCGATTTTTCGACGCATAGTCGACAAAATCCGATTCTATAAGAAGGAATTCGAAGGCCTATAGTTTGTCTAGGACTGTCAATAAATAGTTTCTCAAAACTGTCGATAGACTGACATGAAGTCGCCTTCCAAAACGGTGTTTAAACCAAACAATTGCTCTGTTTTCTAGCAGGTTTTTTGGCAACTTTGGGTTCGATTTACGATGCGTACGGTGGAACTTAAATTGAAATAAATGAAGGGATTAGGAGAGGGTCATGTTGTGAACATACCAGATCGTACGGCTCGCAAAATGACCCGCCGGAGGCGACGAACCATTGCGACGAAGTGGGCCGTTTCCCGCACTGCTACTGCTCTGATTTCGACGCGCTGTCGCGTGCGAAGCTCTCTGGCCGCCGTCCGGCGACTCGCGCGACGGTGCGCTGGGTCAGGGTGGCCGCCCATCTAGCGGGGTGCGTGGCGGGGGCGTGGGATTAGGGTTATGATTCGAGCGGCTGCTGCCAACTCCCTAGTTCCCGATCGATATACTGTATGTTTATATACTATCTGCTCTCGGGTTGGCTGGTATGGGAACGTATGCGTGGGTTTTGGGCTTAGGAGCGATTTCTGCTCCTAATACGGGCCTGAGTCCACTGTTCTCCTTGCGGGAACAGTGTTGACATATATTTAGCCTAATGTATATATATATTTCTATATATTTGATACATATATGCCATTGAATATATATATATATATATATATATATATATATATATATATATATATATATATATATATATATATATATATTTTTTTTTTCTTTGAATATATATATATATATATATATATATATATATATATATATATATATATATATATATATATATATATATATTTCTATTTTTCAGTCTAGGGCCTTATTTATATAAATATGAATATATAGATATATAATATTTATTCGACAACCAATAATAATAAAATAATATTATATATATAATAACCTCAATAAAATAATAATAAATGTAACGAAATTCAATAAAACAATAATGGTGTATATATACCATTATGCGCAGCCTAATAATCCCAAAACGCACAAAGACTCATTTTATACAAGTGCCATTGAATATCTATTAATAATAATATTTATAATATTTAATTATGAACACTTAGAAATATTCCTTAAATCAATAAAACGGAAACCACCCACTCACCAAAATACATCAACCCGCATGTCATCGGACGTCTCGCATGACTACATGGGCTTGGGCATGTCTTGGGTCCTATCTGGACTAATTCGGTACAACCGGGTTCCCTAAAACTCAATAATTAATTAAAAAATAATTAAAACTTCGATAAGGGTTAAGTCACAACTTGGCCTGGTTTTCCTAGTTAGGACATCAATATGGCTCGGCCTTCCCTAGGGCTAATACACTAGTCTAAGCAAGCTATTGCACTATCCGTGCCACGATTTCTAGTCACCTTGTACCCCAAAACTCCACTATGGCTAAAGTCATCTATCGCAATAATTAATTAAGTAATTATTTATAAAAATTCTAAAAATCACCATTTAATTCAAATAAATAAATAAAATATATTATAAAAATTTCGGGAAGAGGGGTTACATTCTCCTCCACCTATATACTCACTATATTTTTTTTGAAATAAATACATTGACCCTTTCTATATTTCATGAGTAGTATAGGAACTATCCCTATTTTAAAAATAATTACACAGACCAGCCACATGCTTTATAATTTTAATTAAACATATGTGTAGTTAGTGCTATAAGTTACTATAAACAAATATTACCCATCACCACATACCTTTTATCCCTAGTCCTCGATCTAAGGAGTGGAGGAATAAATAGAGGTAAGGCAACTAAATGCAAAAAGAAATAAACAAAAATTTTCAATTTAAATTATTGAAATATTCTAAAAAAAAATTTAGTGTTCTAAATTTCGGCCTAGGCGCTAGGCAGCCGCCGGCCGCACCGAAAATCCCCTAGGCGGCGGTCCTAGGCGGCCCTATTCGGAGATTTTTTTTGAATTTTTTTTAAAAAAAATCAAAAATACAAACTTACCTGCCACTGTCGCTGCCGCCACCGTCGTCGTCGCCTCCGTCGTCGTCACCTCCGTCGTCGTCGCCGCCGCCATCCTAGCCTCCGTCATCGTCGCCTTCGTCGTCATCGCCTCCGTCGTCGTTGCCGCCGTCGGTTGCTGGTGTTGGCTGATGCTACTGCTGTTGTTGGCGGAGGGGAGGGAAGGGGAGGAGGAGGGGAGAGGAGAGGGGAGGGGATCCGAGAGGAGAGGAGGGGAGATGAGGGAATCAGAGAGGAGAGGAGAGGGAAGGGGATCGGAGAGAAGATGTGAGCTACTGTTGCAGTCTCTCTCCTCTCCTCTCCTCCCCCTTTTGTTATTTTTTTAAGTAAAAAAATAGCTGAAAACAAGTAAAATTTTACATACCTAAGATTTGAACCCTTAACGGCTTAACCATTCCCTATGAACAATTATATGTCTATGCTAGCCATAAGAGCCAATAAAACTTTGTGAATGTATGCTACATATATATATATATATATATATATATATATATATATATATATATATATATATATATATATATATATATATATATATATATATATATATATGAGCAAAAAAAATAAATAAAAATAAATCAGCGCCTAGACGCCCTAGGCGCTAGGCGGGTGCTTGGCGCACCGATTCTTTCTAGCGAAATCTATAACATTGCTTTTTTTTGTTTCTGTTTTGGTGGCTAAGAGCAAAATCTCTCTCTTTTTGCAGTAGGGTTAATTAAGCAAAAATAATGGCCTTTTGAGATCTCAAATGCTTATTGTTAATTCCTCTTAGGGGATATTTGGTATGCGAAATACTATACAGTCGAAAATTTTATATTCTCGGAAATCAAATTACAAATAATTAAATTTTCTGAAAAATTACATTCTTATATTTGGTGACTATATAAATATCACGGGGAAAAATAATAAAAAAGGGAAAAAAAAAAACCAAAATGAAATAACAACAAAAAGGAAAAAAAAAGTAAAAATGATCAAAAGAAAAAACGACAAAAAAAAAAAACGAAAAAAAATAAAACAACAAAAAAATCCAAAAAGGACACAAAAAAAAGACAAAAACGACAAAAAGACGAAAACAAGAAAAAACGACAAAAACGACAAAAAGCAAAAAATGACCCAAAAAATGATAAAAAATAAAATAAAAAGGACAAAACTCAAAAATGACAAAAAACGAACAAAAGAACAAAAAAAAAAAAAACCATAAACGACAACAAACTACTAAAAAACAACAAAGAAAAGACAAAAATGTCAAAAAAATAAAAAAAGATAAAAAAAGATAATAAAAGCAAAAAAAATGAAAAAAATACTAAAAACGACAAAAATGACAAAAAGTGAAAAAGACAAAAAACGATAAAAACAACAAAAAATGACCAATAAGCGGCAACACACGATAACAAACGACAAAAAAGTCCAAAAATGACAAAATACTACTTATAAATGACAAAAGCGACAAAAACGACAAAAACGACAAAAAATGACTCAAAATCGGTAAAAACAACAAAAAAGCTACAAAAACGACAAAAAATCGCTTAAAACGATAAAAATTGACAAAAAAGCGACAAAAGGACAAAAATTGGACAAAAACGACAAAATAATCAAAAAGTGACAAAAAAAATACAAAATGGGTAAAAACGACAAAAAATTGCTTAAAACGATAAAAAATTGGTAAAAACGAAAAAAAATGACAAAAAAAGGATAAAAACGACAAAAAAAAAGAAAAAAAAATGTTCAAAACTAATCAAAATTGATCAAAAAAGAAGAAAAAAATTTAGACAATTTTTTTTTGTCCGGACAAAAAAAAAAAAAAAACCCACCTATTCTCAAGGGATAGAATTTTCATGTTTTGTGGGTAAACTATTTACCCGGGTATTTATAATTCTCGAGAATAAATTTTTTATAAGCCGAACAAACGTGGTAATAGATTCCCATCTTAAATTCTCCCGAGAATAAAAAAAAATGTCGCGTACCAAACGCCCCCTAAGGGATAAGATTTCCATGGGTAAACTATTTATCCAAGTAATAGATTTCGATCCTAAATTTTTAGGAATAAAAAAATACCGAGTAACAAATGCCCCTTAAAACGTCCTATTATGCCCCAAAAAAAAAACTTTCTGATGTGGGATTAAAGAAAGAAATTTTTTGACTTTCATCCCACTTGTTAATATGTAATTGTACTTACATCCCACATTTTTTTTATTAGACTATCATCCCATTTTTTGTCACGAAAAACATTCATTTTGTCACAAAAAATATTTGTTTTGTCACGAAAAATATTTTTTGTGACAAAAAGTGGGATGAAAGTCTAATAAAATTAAAATAAAGGATGTAAGTACAAATTCATATTAACAAGTGGGATAAAAGTCAAAAATTCTCTTAAAAAAAAGAGGGTCCGATTCGGGTCGGATCCGCGTTAGTGGGTCTAAATACCATCCCTAAGGCAGTCACTCGAGTCTCCTCGCCGCCGCCTGTCGAGAAGAAGAAAGAACCCAAAAAAAGTCGAAAGAGATGGTGAGCAAGAGGCAGAAGCTGGCCCGGAAGCGGTTCAGGGAGTCCAACTCGGACCGGTTCCCTGAACCGTCTGGGCCGGCGCGGGAGGCGGCTCCGCCGGAGCCGGCTTCCAAGAAGCAGCTGGAGAAGAAGAAGAAGCTGAAGGCTCTCAAGGAGAAAATGGCGAAGAAGAAGAGTGGTGGTGGCGAGGAGAAGAAAGAGAGGAGGAGGAGGAGTGGTGGTGGGAGTGGCGGCGGGTCGAAGAAGAGGCACCCGCTTCGGGTGGCGGGGATGAGGCCGGGGGAGAGCTGCTACATCTGCAAGTCCGCCGACCACATCGCCAAGCTCTGCCCTCAGAAATCCCTTTGGGAGAAGAACAAGGTCCTTTGAGATAACAAAGAAAAAAAACCTATCTTTCTAGATTTTTTTTATGTTGCTGATAGTAAAGTTGCAATCTTTACGCGAACTGGTGTGTTTCTTGTGCCTCTAAAACTTAATTTCCTTAAAAATTTCTGGAATTGTTGGAAATTTGCATTCATGGTAGCGATTTGCTAATAGAAGTATTTTAGGGTAGCAAACTGCAAAAGCATGAATGTTGAAGATATCTAAATGAAAAGGAGCTATTTGCAGGGTAAATACACTTTGTAAACCGAAAAAGTTATGATGAAAACTAAGAAACTAATATCAAACAAAAGCTTGCATGGTGGGAATATGCTATTAAGTTAATTGTTCATTGTTTTTTTTAGGTACTGGATGCTACCATTGGAATGAAATTAAATTTAGAAAATAAAGCAATTGTTGCTAAATTGGACTCTAGAATGAGTGTACTCTTTTAGGGCGAAATATGGTTTTACTAAATGTAGTTTCACTTTTTTACATTGTTATACTTTTAAGTACAATTTTTTTCAATGTTAGACCAAAATTTTACAATGTTATACATCCTTCCGAAATCTCTCAAAATTTTGCAATGGAATGATGACATTGCTACACCTATAAAAGGCAGCCTAGGCGCCTGCCTAGTCTCCTCCTGACGCTCGATTATGCATGTTTTGGGTTTTATGGACTATTTCTGCAATTTTCAGTAGATTTTTTTTTGATTTTTTTGAACCGTCTAGATCTAGGCGGTTGCCTAGGCGGGCTAAGCTCTAGGCGGAGGGTGCCCGTCTGACTAGTGCCTAGCGCTTTTCACAACCTTGGGTACACCTACATCAAGTATTGCCACCTGGTAAACTTGGCAGGCAACATGTCTTGCAGAGCAGTATATAAACAACAAATAAATCTTTCCTTTGTTTCTTATCATTTACTTTTTTTTATGTAGTAACATTGTAAAAATTGATATCTTTGAGACTTGGGTATGACATTGAAATTTTTCTACTTTTTGTATAAAATTGCAAAAATATTGAACCTACTTGTACAAAAATCACATTTCACCTTTTCAAAAAATGATTTTTTGTAGTTTAGATGGGCAAGTAGTAAATATATCCAAAGAAGTACCCGTTTTGTGCAGAATAAATATCTCTCATCAACAAATATTAAGTGATCGTCCTCTAGCCAATTGTGCTACTTAGCCTATGTAGTTAATCTTGTTATGGACATAATGTTGTATAGTATCCTCCCCATGTGGTTGAGAGAATGCCTGAACCTCTGTGGCTGCAACAGAAATCCAATGTGCCGTAACAGAAGCTTTAATGACTCATGTTGAATATTAATTTTATTGTTAGTTCAAATAAAGGAACAATTTTTGTTAAGGTATCCTTTCCCTTTAAACGCAACACTTGGCACCTCATCTTAGTTCCCCTATTTCAACTGATGCATTAGACACATAACTTCATGGCCGGTCCGATGTTTTCAAGGGCCCGGGGCGAAGACTGAGAATAAGCCCCTATTACAAATTTCAGAAAATTTTTCCTTTGTACTTAACTATCACAATCAAAAGACCAAACTTAATTAAAAAAGTTGATAGCCAAGTTAAGCAATGCACTTAGTAAAGGCTATTGGACTATCGGGCCAAGCACTATAATAATGGTTGAGGGTTGTTGCTATTTTATTTAGTAGCCAAGTTAAGCAATTCACTTAGTAAAGGCTATTGGACATTTGGACTATCGGGCCAAGCACTATAATAATGGCTGAGGGTTGTTCCTATTTTATTTAGTAAAGGCTATTGGGCCAAGTACTATAATAAACACAATATATACCCAAGCTAAGCAAAGTCTTTAGAGTCTTAGACATCCAGAATTGGGTTTACATCTACTTGATCTAGTGAAAATAAAAAAAGAAGTGAATATATTTCCTGTATGTTTCCTTCTATTTAATTTTTTTTCCTCTGGTTCTTCTCCCTCAGAACCAAGTGACCAGAAATATTTATATTTTCACTGTCAAAAATGAGGCATTGTGTTCTTATAATATTTGAGTTTTAATGTATCTCTCTTTATATTAGAAACGTAAGTGGCAGTGCTTGCAATTTAGAACTTAACTTACAGATGCAACTAATAGGTTGATTTCATTAGCTTTTGACTAGAGAAGGAAACCAAGTGACATAATATCGTGTCCCATGAACAATAGAAGCTTTCTAATGTTTACATTTTCATCTCTAGTGTCTTTGAGTTATTGATTTTTGTGCAGGTTTAGTCTTATATATTCTTAATTATTAGCATTTAAGATCAATATTCATGACATGCGTCTTGCTCTCCAGATTTGCTTGCTTTGTCGCCAACGTGGGCATAGTCTTAAAAATTGCTCTCAGAAAAGTGATGCTACTGACAGAAAGTTCTGTTACAATTGTGGAGAAGCTGGGCATGCTCTTTCCAAGTGTCCTCTACCCCTTCAAGATGGTACTCTTACATGTTTTCTCAGTTTCTATATTTTATTCTGTATGCTGTCATATTTCGTTGTTAACTGCTATTTATTACCTTGATTAGTAGATTATTTGAATGTCTCCGGCCTAGGATTCAAACCCAGGACCTCTCCTCTCCTCCCTTATGCCTCCCTCATACTAAAGGCCTCAAGCACTTGGTTTCCCATATGTGATTCCATTATTTATTTGATTTCGTGAATTGGTATGAAACCATGTTACTTATTGATCTGTACTGGAAATGTAGGGGGTACAAAATTTGCTAGCTGCTTTGTTTGCAATGAACGAGGACACCTGAGCAAGGATTGTCCCAAAAGTTCACATGGAATTTACCCTAAGGTAAGTACTATTATTAAACTTCTTGCCTTTGCTGTCATGAAACTACTTCAGTTAGACTTGTCATGGTAAGTAAGCCACGGTGTGGATACATAATGATGTTTTAAACTCTAAATTTTCTTTCCATGTAAATTATTCTCTATATTGAAATTTGAAATAGGTACTCCAATGTCTTATCAATTTTTTCTTGATGTTTAATGAAATCTCTTGTAAAGAAATCCTTAATTTTAGGTCTCTATCCAAATTTATCATCCTCCAGATTGACCTATATCGTGATTCGAAAAGAAGAGCCCTCACAAATAATTTGTACAACACGAAACCTGCAAAAAGTTTCATGCTTCTTCTTCCTACCTTGCTTGGGCATTTCTAGTGAGCAGGTAGTATGTCTTGAACATGCTAATCATTCTTGCTTGCACAAATTTGGTAAAGTTATGGGGTGCCCTTCCTATGTGCTGTATGTTGCCTCCAGTACACGACAATCGGACAATTTATTTACCCATTTTACCAAGAAGCATCAGTCGCTTTTTATGGTTCATTATTTCATCATAATCATCAGCATCATACTCCTCCAAACTTTCTCTCGTCAGAATGAGGTTGGGTATGGACCAAAGAGAGCTCTACGAAAGAATTAACAACCTTTTTATCACAGGCTTAAACCTACCGTCAACCCTCGACGAGCACGAGAGGACTTCCCATAAAACCTAAGACAAGAGGCAAAAGTGGAGGGTAGGTAGATTGACTTTTTTGGCCATTCAATTTAAGCTCATTCCACCAGGGAGCATCCTCCGACTTCCCATATACAAGAAAAAGAATGCAGTCATCCATCTATATGGCAAAATCCAAGGTGATACAAGTTACTATAGGAAAGGCATTCATCTCTATGATACAATCTGAGGGGTGAAAAGGAATTTTATTTCCTATCTTTTCATTCGCAAATGCAATCATTTCTATGGTCTTCTTTGCACTCTTCCGTCTCTAAGGTCCTGTTATTTGCATGGCAGTACTGCTATCTATGTTGCACGGACACAGGGAAATGGTGTCGTATCCATATCATGTTTTGTACCCACATACGTGATTGTATTCGTGCAACATAGGTGATTATACTGTACATAATTGAAAATGCTCATATCCCGTACCCATCTCGTGTCCTTATCTATATCTGTGTCCGTATTCGTGCAACATAGGTTGCTATCAGCTTTTATTATGAGTGGCTTTTCATATATAAAATTCCTTCATTAGGTAGCTAAAATACTAATCTTTTTATGGAATTTGTTATTTTGGATAAGCATGATCTAGGTCTTGCATGAATCTAGGAGAAGTTAGTTAGTAGCTTCGTAAGATGTAAAACTGGATTTACTGTATTCGGCACTGAAAGGCTTGTTTCCATTACACATATTTTGCTGTATCGGCTAAAACTTATATGCATCAGCTTTTTTTATTTTGCTTTCGAGGTAGGCTGACTGAAACCAGACCTAGATATCATCCATGGTCAATATTTAAGAGAACTCCGATATTTGGAATTACTAAAGAACGTACTGACAGCTTGTTTGCACATGCGAATTCAGTAATATCTTTTTCGGGATTATAGAGTACCAAAACAGAACATATTATGTCTATCCTTCATTCATCTGAATCCAAGCCCTATCGCTTCCTTTTTTGTTTCGTACAAATAGAATCCATCAATGAAGTGAGTGGTTGCCGTCCCTCTTTTTTACCCCCAACAATGAGGGATTAGCTCAAGGAGTACTGCAAGGTGCTAATGGGAGTGGGACTCTTACGGGTAATGGCTTTATCAAAGATCGAGTCAAAGTAAACTGCCGAAGAAGAAGCTTCACATAGTATATTATATGGTATCCATGATACAGAGAAAGAAAGCATGAGTAATATATTGATATTGAAAGCATACATGTCGGAGAAAGCATACGGGATCACACGCTGATGCCCGCTTGGCTTTTGACTATTGTCCACGTGTGTGTGTTATATTTATGCTGAGTTTCACTTAAAACCTACTCTGTTCGGGCTTCTGCTAAGCGTTGAGCTCCACTACAAGGAAGAGAGTTGATTCATTTCCGTTGGTCACAATCTACAGGAAATATTATGAGTCTTCTGATACCAACATGCAATAAAGCACTTTAACTGCATCCAGGAAATATTAGGAGTCTTTTGATACCAACAAGCAATAAAGCACTTTAACTGCATTCGTTTGACAACAATCTCGCACGGACCACAACGCTCATGTTGGCAAATCTAAACTAAAACTAGGAAGGGGACCAAGATCCATACTGAAACCGGTTCCTAGAACTTTGCTTCAAATATAAACAGATTTTCATGTAAAAATGCCGCAATCAAAATTACATAAATCTTATTTGTCCATCTAACTTCAATCCTACTATACATTTGGGTCCCATATGATTTGAGATGCATAAAGGGTGTGGAGCTGTTATTTGAGTAGTGAACAGCTGTAAGTTTTCTAAGTGCTTAAAAAATAAGCACGAGCGATGAATGCGTTTAAAAATCGGCTCGACCATGAAAATCCTTTTGGAACCTAGCCTATCCTAATTTTTTAATAATGATATAAAAATTAGGGCTGTAAAATGGACAGGACAGTCCGTTGTCCGTACGAGTCCGACTTAATAAATAGTTCGACCGTGGACCGTCCGATCGTGTTAACGAACAAAATCTGAACATTTTTTTTAGGTCCTTTTAAAAATCGGACTTGAATTCGGTCATGTCCATGTCCGTCTGAAATTTTTAATAGGTCCGAAAATTTTGGAGTTAAAATCGGTCAGATTCCCACACCCTCAAGAGTCAGCTATCTATCCCTTCATTACTTCTCATCCCAAGAAAAGTCTCCCTCCCCACACATCTCAAGAAAATTTAATACTCTATGCCCACTATTTTTCTCTCACCTCACTACTCCCTCACAGCCTCTCCTCTCCACCTCAATTTCCTCACCATCACAACTCACAAGAGAACCACAAACCCACTTCTCTCTTCCTCTTTCACCCATACTCCCTGCACTAACCAATATTCCCTAAACTACCCATACTCCCCCACTTGTCATATTACTATACTCACCAATCCCTTACCCTCACCATTCATTCATTATGTGGCTTTATGCTTTGTATTACTTTGATGCTTACAACGCACCACATGCTGCATGGTCTAAACTTTCTCTCTCTCTCGTTCAAACTTCCAAATAAAAAAAGGTAAAGGAGCAACTTGAAAATTAAGAGAGCAAGAGAGAGAAAAAGAAAAGAAAACAATGGTGGCTTCCAGACACCACCACCATCTCCTTCTCCTACTCCGTCTGCCTCTTATCCTCCTCTGCCCACTGCTCCTCTCTCCCCTCCGCTGCTCTCCACTCCTCCCTTCCTTCTGTCACACGCTGCTATCGGATCCCGGCTGTCCGTGCCAAGATCCGCAAATATCTTCATGTCCGTTCGTTGGCCCCTTTCTTCGAGTCCGACATGGACATCAAGACCTTCTACGACGGCATCCTCACCGCCATCGACGTCCCCGAAGGCGAAGTCGCCCCCGTCAGCACCCCTATCGGCTCGTCGTCGAGTTCGGTCCGATCCACACGAACGAGCCTAACGGACCAGACACGAACATAACTCAAAATTATCGGACGGGTCTGAACAATTTTTTTTTTGTCCGAATTTAATCGAGCCGGACTCATGTCCGTCCGATTTTATTTCTAGTCCGAGCTTGAGCACTTGGTTGTCCGGGTCCGTCCGGTCCGTTTACACCCCTAATAAAATTTTTGTATAACACATGGCAAGAAAATTTAAATTATAAGTACATAAAATCAACTAAAACAAATAAGTAATTTAGTTCTAAAACAAATACCAATTACATGCAACTGACGACAATGAAAAAGAAAAATATATGTTGCCATATCCAAATCTCGGTGCCAAAAGGGATCATCCCAACCTATTTGCACTCCTACGGATTAAGTATTGCATCACGGTAAAGATATAGGTTAGTGTGATGACAAGTGTGTATTTATTTCATCAATGCAATGTTCTCAACTCCTGAAAAAATTGCAATTATTACCATGATCATAGTGAATTGTTTCTCTAATTTCTCTATATTAACTTGGAATGCTTAACAAATGGATTAATGGCAACATTATATTATTGCTTTTAGGGTGGTTGCTGTAAACTATGTGGTGGAGTGACTCATTTGGCCAAGGATTGTCCAAACAGAGGCAGCAGAAATATGTTTTCTTCTACAGGAGCAAACAACGGTAAGCTTTTCCTTCAACTTTCTATTATGTCATCTGCAATTTCCAGTTGTTCATTTGCTATTTGACAGGACAAGTAAACTGTTTTCTTTTGCTTAAATTGTACAACCAAACCGGTCCCCAGAGGCCTCTTTCTTTCTTTCTGCGTCTGGGAGCCCACTAGGTTGAAAAAAAAAGAAAACTATTTTATTCTGCAAAATATGCAACTGATAGCTCCTTTTGCATCTATTACCTTGTTGTGTTGTCCGAAACTGAAAACTATCCTGCATAATTTTTTTGAAGGTTTCCGTTTTAGTTGAAAACAGCTAAGGCTGTACAACAACAACAACAAAGCCTTTATCCATGATTTTTGGAGTCAGTCTGTTTGAATCCTCTTCTTCCATTCGGCTCTATGAAGGGCCATGTTATCTGTAACACTTAACAGAAACAATATCTTTTTTAACACTTCAAGTTCAAACCATGTTCGTCTAGGCCTATTGCTAGTCTTAGCTCCATTGACTACTATATTTTCGCTCCTTACGGGAGCATCTATTAGTCTGTGTTGCACATGACCAAACCACCTGTAAGAAGATTTCTCTCGTGTTGTCCTCAATTGTCACCACCTCTAAACTTCCACATGATGCACTTATTTCTTATCCTCTCACTTAATGTGTTGCCACTCATCCATCTTAGCATTCTCATTTTGGCTACACTAACTTTCTGGACATGTTTCTTAATTGCCCACACTCTGATCCATAAGCATGACTGAAAACAGCTGAGACCATGAAAGTTACTATATCCACTTTATTTGGGTTGAAGTGTAGTGAGTCATATAAACTGACAAATAGCATGCTTAAGGAACTATAACATGCAATTTTTAGGTGGGCATTGTCTGAATAAATAGTTTGCTTAGATTAAAGCATTTCTTTGTTTGCTCCGATCCGACTAAGTTTTATATTAGAAATCAAACAAATCTGTTTTGGATCATGCTCTTGGATATGCTCTTTTCTTAAATCTAGTGACCCTAAACTGTTGCTGATCAGCTTTTCCTGTAGTATTTATTATTTGAATTTTTTTTTCCTTTGCTGCTTGAACACTTGCAAATATTTGTGGTGATTATCACCCTTATTCAGTAGAGACCCCTGTCAACATTTATTTAGAATTTATAAGGCTAAGGTTCTATATTTCTTCTGCAATTTCAGCACGCAACCTTAGTGGAACTCCTCAAGGGAAGAGGACTGTCTTTCATAGCGGAGATGATCTTGAAGATGATTTCGTGGTACAAGACGACAAAAGTAGCAAAAAGGAAACCGATGTCGTCTCAAATTCAGGGAAAGCCACTGCAGAGGGCGGAACTGAAAAGAATGTTCATGTAAAACCAAAGAAAGAACAAGGCCCAAAAGTAGTGAATTTTTTTGGTTGATGAGTATCTATCTCGTCACTAAACTGTTTTTGTCTGTGCAAAATTTTGCTAGTTATGTTGGCTCAACTGCTAAAATCTAGTCGAAATTTCTCTTGTATCCAATGCTGAAGAATCT
>JANAVB010009198.1:20960952-21125952 GCA_029216955.1 Iris pallida | reverse complement strand
AAATAAGTTACTTCTAGAAGAAAAAAAATTTGTTACCTAGTTTCATATTGATATGCAGCTAGGAAGAAAGTAGTTATAAGTTTGTACTGATGAATAATATAGGCAATGCAAGTTCATGCTGATATGAAACCTGCAGGCAGGAACTAGTTGAGTCCATTTTTGTTCACCTACCAAAACTATGGTGTTTGTTCACCCTCCAATAAAGAATTGACACGTGTCAAATCCTTTAGTCAAAACCACTTTGAATGTTTACAAAACCACTTCCAAAGTGGTTTATGTTGAATGAATTTGACATGTGTCAATTCTTTATTGGAGAGTGAACAAACACCCTAGTTTTGATGAGTGAACAAAAAGGACTCGGAACTAGTTCATGCTAACAGTCATGAAACTAGTTTGTTGGAAATTAGTTACTTGTTGGAAACAAGTTACTACTAGAAAATCAATTATGCAACTATTTCATGCTGATATGAAGGTAGGAAGGAGTTAGTGTTTTTTTAGATAATTGATTAGAGGTAAACCTCCCTCTCTGTTTCATTAATTAGAGTTACAAAACATTACAACCTAACAGGTAGCCTAACCCACTCCCAAAAGATGATTCTACATTACGTGTCAAAGAAAAAGTACAAACTACGCTAAACTTCTAATAAAAGATACATGTCTACAAGGCCGTTTCTGAGCGTGTATAAGATGTGCGATCACCCAAGGCCAAAAACCAGAAGGTCCCAAATTTTTTAACCTCTGTATATATTACTAATGTGAAATCTCCAATTTTAGATTTATGCCTTCCTATGTTTTAGAAACTGCAGTAACCCAACCCTTAAAATGTTAGAAAGAAGCCCTTTTTTAGAGTGGTTAGAAAAAAAAACCCTTTTGTAGTGTTTGTACACGGTCCTTAGAATGTTAGAAACGGTCCTGCAGCTTGTCTGGTCTTGGAACAACCATTTTTGCTCCCCTTCCCGAAGCTCCTCCTGCCCAAAACATGGACCTTAGACATAATTCTGGAAGGCCACTGTATTGTCGTATTCTTCGTTTGCTTAAAAGTTCTATTATTTCTTTCCAACCAAACCCTCCGGCATATGGTTGCTGTCATAGTATCCCATACCCAAGAATCTATATAATTTATGCTCTTTGTCGCCCTTTATAGATCCCTTAGTGCAACTACTGAACTCGGTTTTCCTCTAATCTTGAATTGCTCTTTGTTGGGAATTTTCTAAATAAACATTTGTTTTGGGTTTGTTTTCTTTTAAATAAAATGTTAGAGAAAATATGTAGAGATGTGACTTTTGGATGGTGTCACTTGGTGAATGGGTGTCCATTCATAAGTTCATTCATATTTGAATGAAAATTCGTGTTTGTCCATGAAATGTTACAACCCATTTGTATGGGTGCCATGGAAATCTATAAATAGGCTAGTTGTGTAGCCATTTGAACTTTGAAGTATCCAACATTCAACATAATTCTCTCTACATTCTTCTTCTCTCTAATATTCAACTGCTGCAGAATTGAATATTAGTTATCTTGTCTTCCTTGTATAGATCATAGGCATTCTGGTCTACCTTCGTTAGTGTAGACACAAGTAGATGATCTTTAGACCAGGCTTCATTGTATCCTAAGAAAAATCTGCTGTAACCCGGTGCACACTGTTTGGTGGCGGCAAATGCTGTCTTTAGGAAAGCTACTTAGTAACGTGACTTGAAGCTGCCTCTATCAAAGTTCTACATCAATTTTGGATGAGCATTTCTTGAAGACCGAAGATCTTAGCCAACACTCTTTACCTGCCTCTCAGGACACACAAACTCCCATATGAGTAACAAGGAATCCTTTGGTTCATTATGTTTATTACAAATGACACAAGCACCATTTCCTACCCAATTGCATTTGGCTAGATTATCCTTTATAAGGATGACATTCTTGCATGTGAGCCATATGAAAATACGGGCCTTCAAGGGAGCTATAATGGACCAGATGACTTTGGCATACAACACTTGCACGGTCCCAAGCTTTAGGTTCCAATAAAGGGATCTCACTGTGAAACACTCCGCCATCTGTCCTCTTCCATTCGCAAGTATCCTAACCGCAGGTCCAATCCTCTAACATGTCAATGTCTTCCGGCGTTAAGCCTCTCACATACTCCATTGAACTGATACATCATCTAACTTATTCCATGCTTCTTGGTATAACTCTGGAAATTGCTATTTCAACAGGATATCTCGATTGAGCTGATACATCATCTCACTTATTCCATGCTTCTTGGTATAACTCAAGAAATTGGTATGTCAACAGGATATCTCCATTGAACTGATACATCATCTTACTTATTCCATTCTTCTTGGTATAACTCTGGAATTTGGTATTTCAAAAGGATATCTCTATTGAACTGATACATCATCTCACTTGTTCCATGCTTCTTGGTATAACTTAGGAAATTGGTATTTCAACATGATATCTCCATTGAACTGATACATCATCCCACTTATTCCATACTTCATGGTATAATTCTGAAAATTGGTACTTCAACAGGATACCTCCATTGAACTGATACATCATTTCTCATATTCCATACTTCTTGGTATAACTCTCAAACTTGGTATTTCAACATGATATCTCCGCACCAAGTACCTTCCCATAAGCTGATTTGGTTGTCTTGTCCTAGTTTAAACTTAGCCCCATTATAAATTATGTTTTTCACCTTGGACATTTTCGTCCAAATTTCAGGCAGAAATTAGTTGGTACTGGTGAATAGTATATATTGAAGTTGTTCACGCTAAGCATATTTGTTTTATAATACTTCCTGCAGGGCTCCAGATGCATCAAAGGTGAGGAGCAAGATGTTGTATGCCAGTTCCAAGGATAGATTCAAGAGAGAGCTTGACGGGATACAATTCGAATTGCAAGCTACCGACCCGAGCGAGATGAGCATGGATATTGTAAAAGCGCGAGCCATCTGATCATGAATTCCTTATTCCTTAATTTCTCTGCAAAAATCTTCCTATCAGGCTGAATTCATTGCGACGACGATTCATGTTGCCATTTTTATCTCTAGTCACATATTTGTACTGTTTCTAAGCCATTTCAACAGTGCAATAATATATTCATTCCATTTTCTTGTTTGAAGATTTAAAGGACCATAAATGAAATTTGAGCTTATGTAGTGTAAATTTATTCTTTGTAAGCATCTGGTTTCGAGTTAGATGGCATAATAAACCAGTGTTCTAACATTTTATTTCATCAAACTCATCAAAACAGCAAGGGTAGATCATGTTGTTGGTTTAGTTATGTTGCAGAGACACGGAAAAATGATCTGTATTGTGTCCGTGGATTGTGTCCATAATCGTGCAACTTAGTGAAGTATTTATTGTACCTATCTGAAATGACCGTATCCTGTATCCATGTTGTGTCCTTATTCTATATGTGTTTGTAATCGGTTAACTAGTTTACTAGTTACCTGGTAGCTTATACTGAATTGAACCTGTTTGGTTTCAGCGATTAGCATGGAATAGATGGCAGTTCCGATTTCAATTCCTTGTGTTTGGTTTGGCAAACTTTCATTTGATAAATTCATTATCTTTTTGTTTGGGTGACTTGAACTTCGGTAGAACCACCTTCTCAGTTTGGAGAGCACTATAGGCCATGTTTGGTTCACGAAAAGGAAAAGGGAAAAAAAAGGAGAGGAAAGGAAATCAATTCTTTGCTCTTTCCTTTGAGAAATTGCATTTCCCATCAATTTTTCTTTCCGATGTTTGGAAATGTCAGAAAAATTGGGAGAAAAAATGAATCCTTGGGGTGGGTGGAGGGAACCATTTCTCTCCCTATTTTTCTTTTCTTTGAGAATCATTTTTCTTTTATGTTATTCTTTTTGGCATCCAAACACAGGAAATGAATGACTTTCCTTTTCCAATGCCTTTATCCCTACGAACCAAACGTGCCCTATAGGTAGTTACATATCATACATTTCTAGTTGTTATTTAGCAACAAAATAACAACTATTTTTCTATTGTTTGGTAACTAATTGTTAGCGACGGATAAACCATGGAAATTGATGCCTTACTTTCTTACATGGAAGTGAGATTGCCTCTAATCTTTTAGAAACAACCATCTTATTTTGTGTGGGACAAATTGTCATTTTAGATGGGAGCCTCAATTGTGACTTACAATTCATGGAATTAGATATCACTCAACATGAATTTAGGAACTGAAGATCCATTGGACTGCAAACATTGTTGAGTGATATTGTTAAGTTGTTAACCGAAAAATATGATTGCGTAGTTCATTAAATCACAAACAAATGTAGAATTTCAATTAAAGTAACCTACCAGACCTTAGAATGAAGCAAATAATCCCTTTCCTTATATATTATCATGTTGTTGATAAATTTTTAATTGAGTTGCCACAACTAATTTTCCCAAAGAAGCAAAATCACAACCACAATCACAAATTCATAGTCACTCATTATGTCAGGAATTGACTCTTATTTGGACTAGGACAAAATTTAAATCTAGATTTGAGTTTACATTAAGTAATCAAATTTACTAATCCTAAAAGGAGTTGGATTGTATTGGATGGCTATTGTCTAATGTAGTTAATGTGTGAGCTTTTTACGGTTTGGTTTTATTAAGAGATTTTTTTTTGAGTTTTGATTTTGAGAGGATTGGTTGTAATTCAAAATATTAGCAAAAAAAATTCATAAATTGATGATAGTTCGTATAATATTGATCTATTTCCTCAAGAAATTGATATCAGAGCGAGGTTCGAAGAGCGTCGTCGAGCTGGATATGAAATAGACAATTCTGAAGTTCGAGGAGTCCATGAGAAAAATAACTTTGCTTTGTGGCAGTTGAAGATGGAAGACATAGTGGTTCAACAAAGATTGTTAAAGGTGCTCTTGGGGAAGACGCCGACATCTTTGTCATAAGAAAATTGGAGAGAACTTGATATGAGAGCAGTAAGCACGAATTTTTTTTATGTCTAGTACTATAATCTTCTCGGTTATGAATTGACAACAAAAATGTGACACATGTTAGAAAGTCTCTACATTACGAAGTGATTGACAAATTGTTATTTATGAAGCGACAACTCTAGAAGTATTCAATGAAGGAAAATACTCCTATATATATATGAACACTTGAACTTATTTAGTAAGATTACATGTGAATTGACTAGCATCGGAATAAAAATTGATGAGACTAATTTTATTAGCATCTCCGCTGTCGTTGTATTAGCATCTACCTTTGTAAGAAATAATAATGCCTTGTTCTCATTGATAGGATTTGTTACAATATATATAGTGTCTAGCTTTGGGCTTATGGGCCATATTTACATTAGTTACAAAATATAATCTAACACCCCCCCTCAAGTTGGAGCATGCAAGTCACAAATGCCCAACTTGAGAAGGAAAGAATCAAACACATGCTTTCCAAGGGACTTGGTGAAGATGTCAGCCAGTTGAGAAGAAGTAGGAACATGCGAGGCTATTACGGTGCCATCTCTAATAGCATCGCGAACAAAATGCAAATCCACCTCAATATGCTTACTACGCTCATGAAATACCGGGTTCTGAGCCAGGTGCAGGGCTGACTGACTGTCACAATACACCGACATAGCAGACTCCTGGCAAACGTCCTAACACACCAACAACTCCTTCAACCATTTCAACTCATAAACAAGCGCAGCAAGAGATCGGTATTCAGCTTCAGCGGAAGATCGAGAAACAGTTGGTTGCTTCTTGGTCTTCCAAGAAATAGGAGACCCCCCCCCCCCCAGAAACACCAACCAGCCTGTAACAGAGCGGCGAGTCAAGGGACAACTGGCCCAGTCGGAATCACACCAACCAGAAAGATGGAGATCACAATCATCTTTCAAAAGAATACCCTGTCCCGGTGCATGTTTGAGATATCTGACAACTCTCAAAGCAGCATTCCAATGATCTTGTCGAGGCTCCTGTAAGAATTGAGACAAGATATGCACAACATAGGCTAAGTCAGGGCGAGTAAATGATAGATAAATCAACCTCCCAACCAGCCTCCGATAAGGCTCTGCATCCGCCATCTTCGGACTAGTCGATTCTGTCAGCTTGTGATTGGGCTCCATGGGAAAACCAGCAGGTCGAGATCCCATCAAGCCGCATTCTGAAATGATGTCCAAAGCATACTTCCTTTGACACAAGAAAATTCTTTCTGCACTCCGAGCCACCTCTATGCCAAGAAAGTACTTCAACACACCAAGGTCCTTCATGTGAAAGCAAAAACTAAGGTACTTTTTGAAAGCATCTAAAGCACCTGAGTCACCAGACACAATCATATCATCCACATAGATCAAAACATGCAACTCTACCTTCCCTTTAAAAAGAGAAAAAATAGAATAATCGGAATGAGATTGAATAAATCCATAGGATATCAGAGAAGCAGCAAGCTTAGCAAACCAACATCGTGGTGCCTGTTTCAATCCATATAGAGACTTACGCAGGCGACACACTTTGTTGGGTTCACTATGCGAAAAACCTGGCGGCAACTTCATATACACTTCTTCTGTCAGATCTCCATGAAGAAAAGTATTGTGCACATCCATCTGGTGCAAAGTCCAGCCTCTCACAGCTGCAACAGCCAAGAACGCCCGAACTGTAGGCATCTTAGCTACCGAGGTAAATGTCTATGAATAGTCGATCCCCTCAACCTGATGATTACCGAACACAACCAGCCGTGCCTTTAAGCGCTCAACACTTCCGTCTGAGTTGTACTTAATTTTGTACACCCATCTACTTTCCAATGCTTTCTTTCCAGGAGGCAAATCGACAAGACTCCATGTCCCATTATCTTTCAGAGCCTGTATTTCAGTTTGTATAGCTGCACGCCAGCCTGAATCTCGCGAGGCCTGGCGATATGAAGTAGGCTCAACACCTGCAGTGATAGCTGCATATGTCATAACTTAGAAATTGTGTTAGAGGATACGAAGTACCTGAGAAAGTGACGGGAACAGATGAACTGTGGTGAAGGGGGGGACTTTTACTTCGAACAACATTCGTAACAAAATCCTGTAATCGAACTGGCTGTGATTTCTTTCTCATTTCTCTTCACCTCTGGCAACAATGTATCCCCTGTATCATTAGTAGCATCCGCATCACCCCCAGCGGACTCTCCTGTCAATACTTCTGCAGCTACCTGTGCATCCTCTCCACTCGATGCCGAGCCTCCAGCAACCACTCCGGTCTCAGCAACCGTAGCCGGCACCATCCCAAAAGCCTCTATATCGTCTTCCGGCACCTCAACAGATGTATGGCATGTCTCAGAAGACATTTCGCTAGCAGAGCCACATCCAGGAAATTACTTTTCATAAAAAGTAACATCACGGGACACAAAAAATTTACCAGTCTCCAAATCATACAGTTTCCATCCCTTTTATCGAGTAGATACCCAACAAAGATACATTTTCTACTTCTGCTAGCAAATTTATCATGTCGGAATTTCAAATCATACGCATAACACAGACAACCAAAAGTACGTAGATGATCATACGAAGGAGCCGAACCATATAAAACTTCATAAAAAGACTTAAAATTCAAGATACTAGAAGGTGTTCTATATATCAAATAACATGCATCCAGAACACATTTCCCCCAAAAATCAACAGAAAGAGAATCCTGAAATCTCAATGCCCTGGCTACATTTAAAATATGTCGATGTTTTCTTTTCACCCGTACATTCTGTTGAGGTGTCCCAACACAGGATGTTTGGAACAATATACCTTGAGATGAAAAATAATCTCGTAAACAATTAAATTCAGTGCCATTGTCACTCCGCACACGACGTACATCGGCCCCAAACTGACGCTTCACCATAGCAATGAATTTAAGAAACATAGAATAAACATCACACTTATCCGTCAATAAAATAACCCAAACAGCTCTGGAAAAATCATCCACCAAAGTCAAAAAATATCGTGCCCCATTAGATGACAGAACACGATATGATCCCCACAGATCACAGTGTATAAGTTCAAAGCATCTCAAAGCACGACTACTACTATCAGGAAAAGCATCACGAGTCTGTTTAGCTTGATGACAAATATCACAAGCCTTATGAGAAAACACAATACTACCAGAGAAAAAAAGGTAAAGTCTGCATTACTTTATCTGAAGGATGCCCCAGTCTACTATGCCAAACCTCGGAATCACTCTCTCTGCATTCCAGGATCACCGAAGCCAAAGAAGCTGGAACCTCCCCTAAGAAGTAAAGTCCACCCCTTTGTTCACCTGCTCCAATCATCATCCTCGTACTTCGGTCCTGAACAAAACACAAATCAGGAGTAAATAACATATCACAATTTCTGACACCAATCAATTGTGAGACAGAGATCAAGTTGTAAGTCAATGTCGGAACATAAAGAACATCCGTCAACACCAATGAAGCAGTCAAAAACACTTTGCCTCTCAGAACAGCCTCAATAGTGCTCCCATCAGACAAAATCACATGACAGACAGGGCCCTCAAAGCAATCAACTAAACAGTCACGAGAACCTGTCACCTGCTCCAATCACCATCCTCGTACTTCGTATGAACCCCGGATCTGGTTAACGAGTAAATATGGCCCATAAGATCAAACGGCTAGATTATATTTGTAATGTAAATATGGCCCATAAGCCCAAATATAGACACTATATATATTGTAACAAATCCTAGTAATGAGAACAAGGCATTATTATTTCCTACATGGTATCAGAGCCATCTCCCGAAAAACCCTAGCCGCCATCTCCCGAAAAACCCTAGCCGCCATCTTCCTTAACGCGCCCGACCGCCGTCTTCCTAACCGTGCCCGACCGCCGTCTTCCTTACCGCGCCCGACCGCGCCATCTCCCCGCGCTCGACCGGAGTTAGCCGCACCCGACCGCGCCATCTCCCCGCGCCCGACCGGAGTAAGCCGCGCCCGACCGCGCCATCTCCCCGCGCCCGACCGGAGTAAGCCGTGCCTGATCGCGCCATCTCCCCGCACCCGACCGGGAGTCATCCGCGCCCGACCGCGCCATCTCCCTGCGCCCGACCGCGCCGGCCTGACCGCGCCTGATCGCGCCTGATCGCGCCAACGCCTGATCCGCCCGATCTGCGTCCGTTCTGTTGGAGGTTTCCGCCCGATCCGCGCCGATTCGCCGGATTCGCCGATTCAGCGGCCCGATCCGCACCTATTCGCCGATTCAGCGGCCGATTCGCCGCCGACCCCGTCCATTAGCGGCTGATTCATCGGTGTTGTACAAAATTACCTACATTGATAGGTAATAATGCCTTGTTCTGATCTTTTCGGCGTTGTACAAAATAATAATGCCTTGTTCTCAATTTGAATCACGAGAATCTCAGAACAGCCTCAATTGTTCTCATTGATAGGATTTGTTACAATATATATAGTGTCTAGCTTTGGGCTTATGGGCCATATTTATATTAGTTACAAAATATAATCTAACAACCTTACTATTTGGAAAAGATACTATTTCTTTGGAAGATACTATTACTGCTCTTTTGTTTAATGTTATTAGAAAAAAAAAATCGTCTAAAGAGGAATCGCCCTTGGTAATCTCAAGCTAAAAGATGAAGCATATGTAGCAAGCGGTAGAGATAAAACATTTAAGAGAGATATTTAAGAGATTGACTGGAGTCACTGTAAATTAAAAAGATATACTATGAGATTTTGTCAGAAGTTGCAACAAGCATTGAAGGACTTACAGAAATTAAAGGAAAAAAATCACAAGATGAGGCTAGGTTTGCAATGGAAGAAACAATGAGATATTAATATCAATTTCCGAAATTCAGAAGACATTCACAAGATTCATGAATTTTTTTTTTAGATTATGGATTTTGTCATATGTGTCCGAATCGAGAAGGATTTGATATATAAGAAGTCACATAGGACAGGACATCGCATGAAAGAGGTTCAAATATTTTTCATGTCGTCACTACAAATGTTGAACCAAAGTCATGTCCAATATTAGATGGTAATAAATAGTTCAAGTTTGCTTTTATTTTAATTAATAAAATAATAACACATGTTGGCTCATTGATTTTTTTTACAAGGAGTATAGTCCCACATCGAAGTTTGGTAAGTATGAGAGATATTGAGAATGCCATAAATTATATAAATAAAGTACCTTGACTATGTAATCGCTCGCCAAATGAATAAATAAATTAAATTTGTGTTTGCTATTAAGTGAATGTTTCTTTTTTCTTTTCTAGAAGTTATGTTCTGTCCCTCCCTCTCTTTCTATCAAGAATTCCACTTCCAAACCCTATCTGCCACCTTCCCTATTTCCAAACACTAGCTGCCACTATTCTAATTCCTATTATTTAGAATCAAGGCATTCCCCAATTCTATTCCAAGCTGCCACTACTCCAATTCCTGTCATTTAGAATTCTTTGAAGAAGAAGATCCCTCAAAGATAACAATCATCATCCCTTGAAGAAGAAGATCTCTTGAAGACAACAATCATCATCTCTTCAAGATAGCAATCATCTGCGTCCGATGGAACAGTCCTTTTGTAAACTTTGGAGCGTGTGTAATCATACACAAATAGGATAAGCTTTAACTTGTACTTGATATATTACGAATCTAAAATCCATCAAATCTTTCTTTATACAAGTACTTATTCGCTGCCAAATCCATGAATTGAGAAGTGAGTGCTTCTATCAACAACAAATTAGATATGATATTAATTGTTGGGCTATCCAACTAAAGAGATCTATTATGTATTAGTTTGATCTTGTCAATTAAAAGGACAACCTACTAGCCGAACCGTTGTTGCTAGTCTATTGCTGAAAATTCATCGTCTTTAACTAAAGAATCAAATAAAAATTTTATATTAAACATTATTAACTTGGTTCTTGCGTTGTATATATCTGCATTACGCTGTGTACCCTAGTGCCGAGACTACTTGTAAAGTTGTTGACATGGAAAATATTATTAAATGCATGATGGAGCTACCAGGACGTTTACAAGAGTCCGTTATGTATCTGACTTGAAACAAAATATTCTCTCTCTTAAAACTTTGGATTCTAAGGATTGAATAACTACTATAAGAGGTGGAAGAAGAAAAAAAATCGCATGGTCATCACAGGAAAGAGAATCAGAAACGCATATGATAAGTTGGCAAAGATACAAGCGACTTTGGACAACGTTGCTTATTGTTTTAAATATGCATGTTATTGCTACTCAAGGTGGACCTGCTTCAATTGTGCATTGGACTTGATCAATTGTGATCATCGGATCAATGTGTTTTTTTTTGGAGAAAAATATAAGTCAAGACAGAGATTGTTAGGATTAGACTCTTATATGGACTATAAAAAAGATTTAAATCCATATTTGGATTTATATTAAGTAATCCAATTTACTAATCTAAAATGCCGTGGATTGCCTTGGATGGTTATGTAGCTTCTATAGATAATGTAATTGCTTAATGTAGTTAGTGTGTGAGGGTTTTTTAGGGTTTGCATTTATTATGAAAATTTTGCGGTTTTTTAATTTGAGAGATCTCAAATTATTTGTAAAATAATACATAAATTGATATTTGTTCATATAATCTCAATCTCTCTTTTCTCAACAAATCATCCATATTTATGATTCTTTTGTTTGAATTTATGAATGTTGTATATGATTAGACATGTTAATTGGGCCGGACCGGCCTAGCCCAGTCCAACACTAGTCCGGTCCGAAAATTTGACCCATGTGTCGGCCCGGCCCTATTCATCGTGGGCTCGGGCTGGCCCAGTCCAGTATAGTTGGTTGTGCTGGTTGTGCTGGGTTACATATGCTAGCCCATAAAATAAGTCCGACTCGGAGCCCAGGCCAGGCCTTGGATCGTGGTCCATTCGGGCCAGACCAATCCACATCGGCCACCAACCTTCCAATGGCATTATGGCAAAAAATTGGCAATGACTAGTGAGCTGCCAGTGAGTAAGAGCATCTCCAACCCTATTGTGAGTTTGGAAAAAATGGTTGCCACATAGGAATGACAAGTATTTTTTTTCAAAAGTACTTCTCCAATGCAAATGTGAAATAAATTGTGAAGTTGACATGATAATGACATGGCAAGGAGAATGTGAAGTTGGTTGTCTAGATCTAGACAATGCACTTCACAATGACTTTATGTCCACATCATCAATTATGAATAAAAATATATATAAAAAGAAGAAGTGAAAAAGTTGTCTTGGAAGTTGAATTTTTTTTTTTATTGTCTTCTCAAACTTTTGCATTGGAGAACACATTTTTATTTCATTGTCTTGTGTGAATATCATCTTGCCACATAGGAAAGACATTGTCTTGTGCCTCATGCCACATAGGATTCACAACACAAAACAAGACAATAGGGTTGGAGATGCTCTAATGAGTGTCCCACATGGCCACCCACATTCCAATGACAATGAGTCATTTAAAAAAAAAAATGACAATACATTAAAGGGGCAAGTTGAAGTTGGCATGACATTGATGGCAATGAATGCAGTCTGGAGACTCTGGAGCCCCCAATCTCCATTTTAATTTGGGTTATTTAGTAATGGATGAAGCTACGTTGTCTGCGGGTTTGGACCGCAGTCTGGGCCCGCAGGCCACGTGTCATCCTCTAATTGGGTGCGGGGGGGGGGGGGGGGGGGGGGGGGGGGGGGGAGGAAGCGGGAGGGCCTGCGGGGTGGTGACACGCAGCATGCGGGCACGCGCGCGGTCACCCCCCGCGGGCCAGTTATCATTTTCCTTTAGTAACATGGTCTCAAATTTATATGGATATTAGGGTTTAGGTCTCGAAAATGACCAACGTTAGAATTTTGGTCTCGAAATCACTGTTCACGTATAGGCTAATGAACAATGACTTTGAGAACCGAACTCTAACATTGGTCATTTTCAAGACCCAAATCCTAATTTTCATATATGTGAGACCCTATTACTAAATATCCCTTTTAATTTTGAAGATAATCTTAAAGATTTGAACTTTGATTTTTATAAGCCCGTCCGACCTGTGGCCCGGCCGAACCAGGCCACTATTTATTGCCGTCGCTACAGTACGTCGCTATTTGATGATATTTTAGTAGTGGGCACATTATTTACTCTCACATTCTTCATAAAAAACTTTGTCGTTCGGCTAACGTTACCGAGTCCACAACCTCTGAAGGCTGATTCTATTATTCTCCAATCAAACCTTACTCATAACGTAATATAGAGAACTACATGTACATATGTTCACAGTATATTTAGTCTCACATTCTTCATAAACAACTGTTTTCGGCTAATCATTCCCAAGTCCACAACCTCTCTGAAGGCTGGTTTTATTCTCCAATCAAACCTTACTCTGAATCTAATATATACTAGTGGGAGTATAGTTTGTACGTAGAAACATCATGTTTTCTGAGAGGCACCTAAAAGCTTAAGATAATAGACTCTGATCACTTTCTTATCAGACGTGACTAAATCATCACACCTGGACTCTATAATCTACGGTGCAAGGACACCGACAAGACATCACAATATGGACACGACACCACTGACATGGCACCTATCTCGTGGTGTCCTATATTACACTTTTCAGTGTCAGCGTTGTGCCCAGTATATGTGGTGACACAATTTTTCCAGACGTAGGCGGGGGGCTTGATATCCAATTGATCCTAATTTTTCGTCAAACTGTAGTTGCCATGGATAAGAATTGATCGACAAGGAGAATACATAGTAGCTTGTCTTCTTGACCATTTATCCAATATTCTACCAAGGAGATCCAGCGACGGATAGAATTTCCTCAAGTTGTTGCAAACCTTGACAATCTCTCCAGAAGTAATATGCATGACATTCATCAGCCATTCAAAATAAACATTTTAAAGATACAAAACATAAAGAGTAAGAAATAAAGAGGAAAAAAAATACATATATTATTGGTATCTCAATCTACAGACAATCACACAATCGTGATCAAACACAATTGGCAACCTCAATGTGTCGATACTAATGTGCTGTAAAATACAAATCCAGAATAAAAATCCAGATATAAACAATACCGTGAAAAAGAAAAAGAAAAAGAAAAAGAAAAAGAAAAAGAAAGAAGAATGAAAGAAAAATTATATTTTCACGATATGGCGCGAAACTTCACAATGTCCATGCTCATCTCGCTTGGATCAGTTGCCTGCAACTCCACTTGTATCCCATCTAGCTCCCTCTTGAACTTGTCCTTGGAACTGGCATATACCATCTTGCTCCTCACTTTTGATGTATCCGGAGCCCTGCAAAAAAAAAAAAAATCAAATTAAAATGTAGTCATTATATAACAAATCTCAGGAAAACTGATTCTAATAGTCTATATTTAATTTCTATAGTATAGTCAAAAGAATATTTATTGTCAGGTAGAATATAAGTTTCATATTATTGCTGTGCAGAAATCATATTAAGACAAATGTTAAGACTAAAATAAAATTACATTCATCCTTGGGACAACAAAGTTTGTACAAAAGGAAAAAAAAAAATATTCTAAGAATACTAAATATGTACAAAAAACAAACTTTCTTATCTAGTATTGAAAATTAATTTGAAATATAATCATTTATCTTTACAAGAAATCATCTTATTCAAATAATTGTCAATTGCTAATTCACTATCGACATTTGTTCGTATTAATAGTTACTACTAAGCATACACATTTCGTTACAACAAATATTTATATTGATTCTGAACATAAGTAATTATTATTATGCAATGGTTACCACTTAACATCACCCCTAATATTAATCAAGTATAACAAAGAAAAGATAGGAACCCAAAGGCTAGAACACCCAGCATGAAATTCCTTACCAGGCAATAAAGATGATCTTGCTCTTCTGGCAGTTCTCGTTGGTGACAAAGTCGAAATCGAATACGGCGTACCGGCACTCGTCCGCGGGCAAGCACGCAGTGAAATCCTCGTAGCTCTCGTCGGGCTGCCCCAGCTTGTCGACCATCACCCGCTGCGCGTTCTCGTCGATCTTGAAAACGATGAAGCGGAAGTTCCTCTTCGCCTTCAGCTCCAAGAACTTGAGCTTGCACTCGTCGTCCACAGAAATCCCCAAAGCCGCGTTCGCCTTGCAGAGAACAAGCGCATCAAGATTAACAGTCGTATCCGAAAAAAAAAAAAAAAAACGCGAAGTTACGGCATTAGCACTGTTGCGGATAGGGTAGAGAGGCTTACCATGTTTGTTTCGGATGAGAGGTGTGACAGAGAGAAGATGAGAGAAATGGAATGCGGAGTTGGTGTCTTTGAAAGAATTGAGTGAGAAATTGAGGGAGAAAATGAGGGGTGGGAAGAATGGATGATCGCAAAGATAGTAGTTGCTTGTGGCCTTTAGACCAAGTCATGGTGAGGGAGAAGGTGTCTTCCTTCCTATCTTTTTGCTGAAACACATGGAGAAGAAAAGGAAGATGTTCATACATGTGTTCCCTCACTATCCCGTACACATACTCAGAACTCTAGGTTAGCCGGACCCTTCCTGTGAGTATAGTTGTGTATCGAGCCCGGTCGGCTCAGATTAAAAATAAAATAAAATAAAAATAAAAATAAATCCAGCCCGGATCTGAACTCGGATGGAAGTGGTCCGGTTCCGACTGGGCTGGGTCCATGCCAGTACAGGGTCGCGCTGGGTTGGCCCTTAAAAAAACTTAAGAAATAAATGAAAGGAAGAAAATAATTTTTTTTTATAAATTTAAAATTTTGTTATAACATTTTTTTAACTGAAAAAAATGAACCTTATTTAGCTATGATTAAATTATTTAAGGCCAAACAAATATGACCCTTTTTTTGAATAACTAACATATATGCTAATAATTTTCATATTAACTATTATTAATTTTATTGCATATATTGAGTTGTCCGTAAGTACAATAGAAATACTATGACTAGGGCTGCAAATGAGCCAAGCCGTTCGCGAGCTACTCGAACCTCGGCTCGATAAAAGCTCGGTTCGTTTAATAAACAAGCTGAGCTCAAGCTTCATTTTCTAGCTCGTTTAATAAACGAGCCAAGCTCAAGCTTAGAAGTACTCTGCTCGTTTGAGTTCGGAGCTGGCTCGTTTATTAGCTTGCGAGCTGGCTCGTTTAGGAGCTCGTTAGGAGCTTGTTTAGAAGCTTGTTTGTTCTTTGTCCTTTGTTCAGTTCTAATTTTATTTATGTTTGTATAAAAGTATGGTTGTGTGCATTATATATGCCCTTGATAAATGATATTAAGAAAAAAATTAATTAAATTTTTATAAATAAATTTTTAATATTACATGTACTTGTTAAGCTTGAAATAAAGTTTAATGAGCTTGAAATACAGTTGAGTGACCTTGAAATCAAGCTTAACGAGCTTGTTTACCAAGCTTGAATCAAGCTTTCTTATCAAGCCAAGCTCGAGTTCAAACCAAGCCAAGCTCAAGCATAATATAAACAAGCTCGAGCCAAGCTCGAGCTCTAAAACGCTTGGCTTGGGCTCGTTTGCAACCCTAACTATGACATGGTATTAGTATTTTAATATTTATTATATTAGGATAAATTTACTATTTGTGTGAATGATCTTGACCTTAATTATGGCTACACAATGAATTTATGTTTTGAATGGCTATAAATTAATTGTCATATAATGACAATGACATGATAATTCCATATTAACTATTATGTTTTGGATGACTATCAATTAATTGTCATATAATAAAAATGACAATGACATAATAATTCCATACTAAATTTTATATTAATTCTTATGCTTTGAATGACTATCAACTAATTTTCATATACTAAAAAAAGATAAATTAACTCTTGTGCTTTGAATGACTATCAATAATTGTCATATTGTTTTGAATATCATATATGATAGTAGTTTTCATATTTTTTTTTATTACAACTCACACGCACCTACACGTCCTTACGATTGGAGGCTTGAACCCTGCTGGCCCATCTGGTGTCTACACCACTTTTCGCGTGAGCTACAAGCGATGGACGTTTCCATATTTGTTATCATTAATTTTATGTAATTACTTTCTATTTATATTTCTTATTATAATTAGATACTACATATAGTTGGTTGTAAATAATTATACTAAAAGAATAATGTGTTGTAAAAATGAGAAAGAAAGAGAAGAAATTAGTAGCCATAAATAATGTACGTAGCTTTTCTCATTGATAATATATATAGAGAAAAATAAGATAAATATTGTTGTGGGTATGGATAAGGGCATCCATATTTGGATTTATCCAAATCACAACACTCCTCCTTGGATGCCCGCTTTAATTATTGCCTCATTAAAAAACTTTTCTAAGAAAAAACATTTGAAAAAAAATTATAGAAAAGAAAAGAGTAAAATAATATTCTTCAGGAATATGATTCTTCAGGAATTCAAGTGGGTGCGACTTACACTGCCTCGTTAAAAATCTTTCAAAAAAATCCAGTGAAAAAAACCTCAACGAAGGAAAAGAGTACAATGCGCAAAGACATACTTCAAGATGTCTCCATTAGCATCTTCAGGATGCTTGCATCTACAGGATGCTCCCCCTCAAAAATATTATATTCTTGTTCTTACATCAATTCAAAATGAAAAATCAACCCCCAGTACAATTTAAATATTACATCTCACCCCAACACTTTATTTGTCTATACATTTATACTCATATCCTTATGAAGAGGTTGTAGGCTTTTGTCACGATCCGCACCCAGTGTAAGGGCACGAGAAGTGGGTACGTCCAGTCTACGCCGCAGTGTCGGCGGTAGAACGCTGTCATAGGTCACATACATCTAACAGGATATGATATACTGCACATATATACTCTCCAATCCGAGGACAATGCAGAAAGTAACTCAATCACAAGCTAAGATATAATGGTACGATAAGATAAGATAGATATCACCAAATGAAATACAAATAATAGAGGTGAAGAAGTCTAAGTGTCTAAGACATAACATCTCATCAACAACATCCAGAAATATATACATCTCAAAGTTAAAGTAAAGACAAGACAGTAAAGTAAGATAACTAGTCTAGCCAACTAGCCTAGACTACTGGGGTAGTATCCTCTGCAAGAACTGGGTCCTCCTGGGAGTCCAGCTCACAGGTGTCTATTAGGCCTGCTCCATAGTGGGTCGGGAAAACTCCTCATCTGGGTTATCTGTAATATTTTCAACGGGTCCAGTCAAGACAGGAACGAGCACAATATATCTCACGCAGTTCATATCATGACAGGAAATGTAAGCATGCTATAGAGTAAGATACACGAAATGCTGAAGAATATACATGAAGTAAAAGAGATGACTGTAAGAAAATATCTATTATAAGTAAAGAACTATCAGTGGCTAGTGATGTAGAGTACAAGATAGACATGTGAACGGCTTGAATTTGCACATGATTATACTAAAGAGTTTACACATGATTATACTACTTTAAAATCATTCACATGACCATTTATACTCTCCTGTACCCCAATCAATACATAAAGATCCAGACAAGTTATGTTATTGCACATGATTTCACATGGGGGCCCATAAATAGGTACACATGAAGTATACAAGGGGGCTCTGTGAACATGAGAGTACATGAATTACAAGAGTGTACATGAATGATGAAAGCACATGAATATATGATGTACGTGAAAAGCACATGACATGACGTATTTCGATGCTCCCGAAGGGGATAACATCTCATGAAAAGATCCATATAGTACCAATCCGTGTTAACAATGTGACAGCATCAAGTAAAGTAATCTAGAGCAAAAATATAAATCCTAACAAGTATAAAACGGTCAGAGAATGTACTGCCTGATATCCTGAGTATCTGATGAGTATAGATGTCCCGACAGAGTAGATGAGTCCTAATTAGAGCAACACAGGTCACAACATGTTCAGATTGGTAATATTGAAGATTATAATACATTCTACATGATGTCTAGGTCATTCTAGACTAAAGTTAACTCTTGGTCAACTCTAGTCAACTATATTAGTCAAACTAGGTCAACTAAGCCATACTAGGTCTAAACCTAGTCCTGTTGACACAAAGTCACAGTCAACCAAATATTGACAATATTGACTAAATAATATCTGTAATAATTCAATACGACACACGACGTCTGCATTAAGCTCAAGACAGAAGACAGCTCAGCTTCCGTGTCTCAGTTGATTCGAGTCTGTATTTTACACTTTCTTTGAGTCTAGACTAATGTAATCTGAGTCATGCTGAGCTCTTGAAACTTAGACTATAGCCTACCCAAAAATCCCAAAGCTCCACCAAACCAGAAATTCCCAAATGGTCCCCTTTGAACCACTCTGTGCTCTGGAGACAGAGTTCGGGCCGAACTCTGCCTCCACACAGAGTTTAGGCCGAACTCTGTCCCCTAGAAATCAGGAACTCTAATTTTAGGGTTAGCTGGTTGCTAGTTGTCCAACGGCCAAATATTTGAATTTTTCTACCCGAATTCTGGCCGAATTCTGCCTATAAAAACACTATAAATAGGGCATGAATTCTCTCATTCCAATCCATCCAATCTTCTCTTCTCTTCTCTCTTATAAGCTCAAATAAGCCATATCCTTCCCATCTACTAGCTACAAGCCTCCTAAGTCTCTAGTGCTCAGCATCTCTCAGTTAGGATTCTTGTGCAAGAGTCGAAGAAGTCGCTTGGACAATTCCAAGCAAATCGCCACTGCGATCCTCTGTTAGAAGTTGACGTGCTCTTCTGAAGTAAAGGCACGGGTTGTAAACTACTATTTCACAAATAGTGGATTTAATCCTGAGCTAGAGTTCTCAGGCCTGGACTAGTCCTCCACGAGGGAAACCAGGTTAAAATTGCTGTATTTGCGTATGCTCTTTTGCTCTCTATTTATTTTCTGCACTTTACTCTGATTATTTATTATTGGTGAAAGAGTTAATTTTAATTGGCTATTTTTCTATATAAACTCTATTCACCCCCCTCTAGAGTTGCCAAACTGTTCTTCAATTGGTATCAGAGCTCTGTTCTCTTTACAAGGACTAACATCCTAAGAGCTGATCCATGGCAACCACATAATTCTTGATTTCCAATCATGGTGAAGGTCAGTCCACTCATAGGCCTCCCCTATTTGATGGGACTAACTACACATATTGGAAAATAAGGATGAGCTTCTATCTTAAGTCTCTAGACTTTGACCTGTGGACTGTCGTCACTGACGGTTACAAAAAGCCCGCCAGGATAGTTGTCGATGGTGACCTCATTGAGAAACCACACGACAAATATTCTGTCGAGGAGAAGAAACAGGCAAGTCTAGATGCTAGGGCTATTAATGCTTTATTCTGTGCTATAGACAGGAATGAGTTCAACAGGGTCTCTACATGCACCACTGCTCATGAAGTATGGAGATTTCTAGAAGTGACGCATGAAGGAACCACACAGGTCAAGGAATCCAAAATAAGCCGTCTCACTCAAGAATACGAAGCCTTCAAGATGAAGCCAAATGAGACGATCACTCAAATGATCACAAGATTCTTCGACATCATCAATCCTCTATCCTCGCTTGGAAAGCAATACTCAAACCACGAGACGATTCGTAAGTTGCTCAGAGGGTTACCAAAGATTTGGAACCCTAAGGTGACTGCCATCATAGAAGGAAACGATCTCACAACAATGTCAATGGAGACCTTGATGGGTAAGCTCATGACTCACGAGCTTGACCTCAAGGACTTCGAAGAGCCTGCTCCGAAGACCAGGGAGATTGCACTCAAAGCTCATCAGCGAAGGGCTAATCACGATGAGACCGAAGAAGATAACTCGGATGATGAAGACCAAGCTCTTATGGTTCGCAACTTCAGGAAATTCCTTCGCTTCAATCGAAGGAAGAAGGAATCACAAGAAGACGATGAAGAAGAGCCAACTTGTTACGGTTGCAAGAAGACTGGACATGTCCGAAAAGACTGCCCATTCCTGAAGAAGAGCAACCGCTATGAGAAGCCATACAAAAAGAACTCATCAAAGAAATATGCCAACACAGGCATTTGGCATGAAAGTGAAGCGAGTGACTCCGAGGAAGAAAAGGACTCTCCTCAAGATACAGCAAATGTGTGCCTAATGGCAACTTCCAACAAGGTATCTAACGAAACTCTAGATGACTTCTCTTTTGATGAACTTGGCGATGCTTTCACTGATTTACTCGATGATCACAAAAAGGTCATCGGTAAATACAAACATGCCAAGGACAAAATCAAAAGTCTTGAAGATGAGATACAAAGAATTTCTTTACTTCTTGATAATGTTAGAAACACGACACCCACTAATGACACTGATGAAGTATCCAAGCTTAAATTAGGCTTACATGATGCTGAAGCACGTATTGAGCAACAAACTCAAGAAATCACTACACTCAACACGTTGCTTGCTGAAGAAAAGAGTAGACACAAGATTTCCATGACTAAGATATATGGCTTAAATATTAAGGTTGATGAACTGCAAGCTGTTTCTAAAAGATTAGAAACCAAATTGGGTAAACAGGTTGTTCAAACCCAATCACATGGGCACAACACCACTCATGCTAGTCAACCACGTCATTCTCATACAGCACATAACCATGCATTTATATACACAAACTTTCACAAACCACGTGCACGTAAGAATAATTCTCACTCAGTACACAATCATCATGCACAAAGACACAATCAACATCACTCCACACATAGGAATCATCATGCCATGCCATATAAACAAGATCATCATGCAATGCCATATAGACAAGATCATCATATGCCATATAGACAAAATCATCATGCCATGCCATATAGACAATATTAGCATGTCACACATCATAGACAATACCATCATGATATGCCTCATATACACCATCACCATGCCACTCATTCTAGGCATAATCATCATCACCATGCTAACTCTTCACATCATGTTCATCCTCATCCTGTTGCTTATAGATATTATTCTCATGCTCCTAGTATAAATAAGAATGCTATCTGTACTTACTGTGGATCACATGGACACATCTCACCACAGTGCAAAGTTAGAAGACTTGTAGATAAAAAGATATATGCTTGGTTTCCAAAGACTAACTTTTCAGGACCCTCAAGAACTCGGGTACCAAAGGTCACATCTACTCTTGATGTAGGTGGACCTTCCCTCTTCAACTGAAAGTAAGTGGATTCTCGATAGTGGATGCTCGCGACATATGACGGGAGACGCAAATCTTTTTGCATCACTATCGATGAAGAGAGAAGGATATGTATCCTTCGGTAACAATCTCAAAGGGCACATAATAGGTAATGGTATCATTGGTCATCCTCCTTCTCCTGTAATAAAGGATGTCTGCCTAGTGACCGAGTTAAAGCATAACCTGCTCAGCATTAGTCATCTTGCTGATCATGGATATGATATTAACTTTGGACAAAACAGTTGCTACATCTATGATAGGTCAACAGGAGACATTGCTTTTGAAGGGAAAAGAGAGGACAACATATATATTTTCTATCTTTCTATAAATACTAACAATGCAGGTAGATGTCTATATGCCCACAAAGACGAACGACTACTTTGGCACCAGCGTCTTGGTCATGCCAACATGGATGCTATATCCAGGCTGTCTACCAAGAAGCTAGTGAGAGGATTGTCTGACATCACATTCAAAAAGGACACGGTATGTGCCGAATATGAACTAAATAAGGCAACTAAATCCTCATTTCATTCCATCAACTCTGTAAGTACTACTAGACCCTTGCAACTACTTCATATAGATTTATTTGGTCCTAGTAGAATAGCTAGCCTTGGTGGCAAACTTTATGCATTTGTTATTGTTGATGATTTTTCGAGATTTACTTGGGTTTTCTTTCTCGCTAATAAGAGAGATGCTATTTCTGTTTTCAAAGTTTTTGTAAAGAAAGTTCAAAACGAAAAAGGCTACATGATTACTCGAATCCGAAGTGATCATGGAGACGAATTCGTAAATTATGATTTTGAAAATTTTTGTAATGCAAATGGTTTTAATCATGAATTTTCTTGTCCTAGAACTCCTCAACAAAATGGTGTTGTGGAGCGGAAGAATAGAACTCTCGGCGATATGGCCAGAGTCATGTTGAATAAATTTTCACTTCCGAAATACTTTTGGGCAGAAGCTGTCAGTACAGCATACCACATTTTGAATAGGGTGCTGATTCGTCCCATTACGAAGAAAACACCCTATGAGCTTTGGTTTGGGAGAACCCCTAATGTTTCTTATTTTAAAGTTTTTGGTTGTAGATGTTTTATCCTTAACACCAAAGACAACTTAGGCAAGTTTGATGCCAAAGCTGACGATGGTATCTTTCTTGGTTATGCCGCCAAGAGTAAGGGATATAGAGTTTTTAATAAACGCTCACTTATTGTGGAAGAGTCAACAAATGTGACTTTTGATGAAGATAACAGTGCAGTAAGTACTCTTGATGATGACGTTGAGCCATCAACTTCTACTCCAATGAATACTTCAACCGAAACTGATTCTCTGGAGGGTTTGCCTAAGAAATTCTCTTTCAAACCTTCTCATCCAGAAAATTTAGTAATAGGAGAAGTTTCACGTGGAGTAACTACTAGATCATCACTAAGAGACTCTGTTGCTAGCACTGCCTTCATTTCACAAGTAGAGCCTAAAAATATTTCTGAAGCCTTTAATGATGAATTTTGGATTTCTGCTATGCAAGAAGAACTCAACCAATTCGAGAGAAGCCAAGTATGGGAACTCGTTCCTAAACCGGTTAATCACTCGATAATTGGTACTAAATGGGTTTTTAGAAACAAAGTAAATGAAGATGGTTCAGTCACACGTAACAAAGCTCGTCTAGTAGCTCAAGGATACAACCAACAGGAAGGTATCGACTACGATGAGACGTATGCTCCTGTTGCTAGACTAGAATCCATTCGGATGCTTTGTGCTTTTGCTAATTTTCAAAACTTTAAATTATTTCAAATGGATGTGAAAAGTGCTTTCTTGAATGGTTTTATTAAGGAGGAAGTTTATGTGAAACAACCTCCTGGCTTTGAAAATCACAAATTTCTCGACCACGTGTTCAAGCTAAAGAAAGCGCTTTATGGCCTCAAACAAGCCCCCAGAGCTTGGTATGAAAGGCTAAGTAGCTTCTTACTTGAGAAAGGTTTTTCAAAAGGGAAAATTGACACTACACTGTTTATAAAATCTTTTAAAGACACTAATCTATGTTGATGATATCATTTTTGGCTCTACTGATGAAACCCTCTGTCAAGAATTTGCCAAGTGTATGCAGACGGAATTTGAGATGAGCATGATGGGAGAGCTCAACTACTTTCTTGGTCTGCAAGTGAAACAAATGGCTAATGGAACTTTCATCTGTCAATCGAAGTATACCAAGGACATGCTGAAGAAGTTCGATCTTGACAACGTCAAACCAATCAGCACTCCAATGGCTACTTCAACCAAACTCGAACCAGATGAGAGCGGCAAACCTGTTGATCAACGTAAGTATCGAGGTATGATAGGCAGCTTACTTTATTTAACTGCTAGTCGTCCCGATATCATGCTCAGTATTTGCCTATGTGCTAGATATCAAGCTAATCCTAAGGAATCACACATGACCGCGGTTAAGCGTATCTTTCGATACCTTAAGGGTACGGTTACAGTGGACCTATGGTATCCCAAGTCCACATTATTTGACCTTATTGGTTACTCTGATGCTGATTTCGCTGGATGCAAGGTCGACCGTAAAAGTACGAGCGACACGTGTCATTTATTAGGAAAGGCTTTAGTCTCCTGGTTTAGCAAGAAGCAGAACTCTGTCGCACTATCCACAACAGAAGCTGAATATATAGCAGCTGGGCGTTGTTGTGCACAAATTCTGTGGATGAAGCAAACCCTTGAAGACTATAAGTTATCTTTTATGTATATTCCTATATTCTGTGACAACACTAGTACCATTAATTTGACTAAGAACCCTGTCTGCCACTCACGTACTAAACACATTGAGATTAGACACCACTTTTTGCGTGATCATCAGCAAAACGGCACGATTAACTTAGAATTTATTGACACTGATCATCAGCTAGCAGACTTCTTTACTAAGCCTTTATCCGAAGAGCGCTTCAATTTCCTTTGTCGTGAACTTGGAATTTTAGATGAAGCGGTCATAAATTAAAATTCACCTGCGTAAATATCGAGTATAGTATGATTCTTTTACAATGAATTTGGTATGGGTACAAGCCGAAAGGGTCCTTCTGACAACAAGGCGTAAAAGCCTAAGCGACACGGTGCACTAGTCCTCAGGACTACCGCTAGCTGGGATCCGACCCCTGTAGCTAACCCATGGCAAATTCAAACTATTGAATTATATTATATTTCCTTGTTTATTATATGGTTTGTTTTGATTTATTACTGCCTATTTACTAATTTCTAAGTTCATTCTGATATGAGTCTACCTCTCTATCTATCTGATTGATTTCATCAAGCTTTTATCCTCATTTCTAACTCTTTTTCACCACTTAACCTTTTTCTCTAATTTTTGGCCTGACTTATGTTCTGGGACATGAACCCAGAACTCGGGCCGAACTCTGCCCCTACCAGAGTTCGGGCCGAGTTCGGTCCCATTGTTCCAGAGTCGGGGACAGCTTCAGCCGTTAGATCATTTTAGATCATACGGTCAGAATTCTATCCGACCAAAGAAAACCTCCTCTTATATTTCGGGTTTTCTTCTCTCTCCTTCACTATTTCCTTCTTCTCCACCTCTCCAACCTTCTTCCTACAAACCCTAACCCTAGTTTTTGATCTAGAAGTGCTCCATTGCTCCTCAAAATCAAGGGAAAGGGGTTTCTCATCATTCTCTTCCACTGTTTGTTGTTGAGTTCAGGTATAACTCCTTCTTCTTCTCTACTTCTTTTTGTGAAATGGCTCCTCGTTTGTTCAACCGTGGAAAGAGAATTCGGATCGAGAGTGTTTCCTCGTCCGATTCTCCTTCTCTCGTTGAGCAACCATTTGAACAACTACAACCATCTCATCCGTTGTTCAATCCATCTCGTCCCCGCAAGCCTAAGACTTATGACGACCGATTATTTATATCACTTAAAGCATCCAACGAGTGGTTTAATGATTTTCGGACTCGTCCGATATTCGTGGGGCATCCAATTAATTTTTCTATTTTCTCTCTATTTGACTCTTTGTTCCACGACCTTTGTCTCGATGAGTTAGTCACTGCAACTTCTGCCATCTATCGCCATGCCATCCAAATGTTCTACTGCAACTTGACCTATGATGACACTCACATCTATTCAAGGGTTGCAGGTATTGATATATCTTTTGATGACTTTGACTTAGCCGAATATCTTGATCTACAAGAACCCACATCTTGGGAAAAGCTTGTTGAAGCCCGGTCGTTCCGCTTTCCAGACGGAATTTTCCTTGAGAGCTTCAAAGACGATCTGTGCACCCCGTACACACGTCCTCGCAAGCTTATGGCTAAATTTTTAAATCCATATTTTTCTGATCTTCATCGGATTATTTTCAATACTATTCTGCCAAAAGCTGGCTCATCCGATGAAGTTACATATTTTGAAATCTCAGCTATGTATCATCTTCACTTCGGTATCTCGTTCAATCTTCCACGTACCATGATGGACTGGATGATTAACTGTAGGAAGAAACCACGAGCCTTGGTTTTTGCATTATATCTTCCTATGGTCTTTCGTGCGTTCCGTATACCACTTGACACCTGTCCTTTCCTGCCTGCTCCTGCTTTTCTTCAGGCAGTCGTCACCTCTCCTGAGGCTTCTGAGCATTCTGATGATGAGGAGCCTGACGCCCCTCCACTCGGTCAGGATGCACCACTTCTACCTGCCACTCTTGAGTCTATTCAGACTATGCTCCGGGATCGTTTTGACCTTGAGGACGAGCGCTGGACCCAGCTGGATTATCGTACTACTCTACAGATGAGTGCCCTCGACAACTCCCTACATGATATACGGTACTCCATGTCTCATCATCTGCACATTCCCATGGAGCGGGATCTTGAGCGCGCGGGCCATCGCATTGATGATCCATGGGTCATGCGTTACATGGATCCGGATGCTGCATTTCTGGACCCCCGTCGCTCCTTTCCTGGTCCTTCAGACCCTCCAGGACCTTCTCGTGCTCCGTGATGGAGATTGGCTAGATCTGCTGCTGCTACTGATGATGATCTTAGTTGATGCTTTTTGATTTCAGTTATTTAGTTTATTATGGATTTATGTACTTGGTTTTATGTACTCAAACTCTGGTTGTGTGTTTGACACTTGGTTTTGTGGATGACATTTTATGCTCATTATCATAGTTTTACTTTATGCTAGTGACTCATTTTGTTTAGTCATACACTGTTTCTTCTCTGCTTGGTGTGGTTGCATCACTCTTAATTGTCTATACTGCAGTTTATATGATCTTTCATTCATATGCAGTCTATATTGCTAACTGCCAAAAGGGAGAGAACTATGTATATTCTGGCTAGATATATTTAGTATCATATCTGTCGCTTTCGTATATCTGTGCTTGTTTGTGCTTTTTGGAGATATTATACAGGTTCAATGCATTCTTTACGGGGGAGCTATCTCTTCTAGCTCAGCGCCGTTCACTGATCACGGGGAAGCTCTTATTTCTAGCTCGACATCGATTATGGGGGAGCTATGTTGCTATGATCAACTGTGTCCAGGTATGAATGTTGAATATACATATATTATTTTGTCAATTATCAATATGGGGGAGATTGTTGACACAAAGTCACAGTCAACCAAATATTGACAATATTGACTAAATAATATCTGTAATAATTCAATACGACACACGACGTCTGCATTAAGCTCAAGACAGAAGACAGCTCAGCTTCCGTGTCTCAGTTGATTCGAGTCTGTATTTTACACTTTCTTTGAGTCTAGACTAATGTAATCTGAGTCATGCTGAGCTCTTGAAACTTAGACTATAGCCTACCCAAAAATCCCAAAGCTCCACCAAACCAGAAATTCCCAAATGGTCCCCTTTGAACCACTCTGTGCTCTGGAGACAGAGTTCGGGCCGAACTCTGCCTCCACACAGAGTTCGGGCCGAACTCTGTCCCCTAGAAATCAGGAACCCTAATTTTAGGGTTAGCTGGTTGCTTGTTGTCCAACGGCCAAATATTTGAATTTTTCTACCCGAATTCTGGCCGAATTCTGCCTATAAAAACACTATAAATAGGGCATGAATTCTCTCATTCCAATCCATCCAATCTTCTCTTCTCTTCTCTCTTATAAGCTCAAATAAGCCATATCCTTCCCATCTACTAGCCACAAGCCTCCTAAGTCTCGAGTGCTCAGCATCTCTCAGTTAGGATTCTTGTGCAAGAGTCGAAGAAGTCGCTTGGACAATTCCAAGCAAATCGCCACTGCGATCCTCTGTTAGAAGTTGACGTGCTCTTCTGAAGTAAAGGCACGGGTTGTAAACTACTATTTCACAAATAGTGGATTTAATCCTGAGCTAGAGTTCTCAGGCCTGGACTAGTCCTCCACGAGGGAAACCAGGTTAAAATCGCTGTGTTTGCGTATGCTCTTTTGCTCTCTATTTATTTTCCGCACTTTACTCTGATTATTTATTATTGGTGAAAGAGTTAATTTTAATTGGCTATTTTTTTATATAAACTCTATTCACCCCCCTCTAGAGTTGCCAAACTGTTCTTCAAGTCCAACAAGTCTTACTAGGCCTAACCAAGCCTATACTAGCAACAAACACAAATACAAAGCCAAAATGAAACCACACAAGTATATATATACATATACTATATATATATATATATATATATATATATATATATATATATATATATATATATATACACATAGGCTATTGCCTATAACATACTAAGAGCAACATGTATATGCATATCAACATTCACATTAACAACATTTATATCACACACACACACACACACACACACACACACACACACACACATATATATATATATATATATATATATATATATATATATAGGGTGAGTGAACAGTTTTAGAGTATATAGTGAGCATGCATCATACAATTGTGTCAAGCATGTAGGTAGTGTAGCATAGTGTATATAGAGTCAATGGGAGGGTGAGATAGAGTATAGTGTACATGGCAATAGAGTGTCAACATAGAGTGGCAATGTGAACTTGTATATGTGTCAACTGTGTTAGTGAGCATAGTGTCAATACATATGAGGTGCATGTGTGTCAAGTGTACATATATAGGTGTCATATAATGTAGTGCCATATGATAACAGAGGGGGGTTTTATATGTTCTGTCAAGGGAAAATATGTGTAGATATAAGTGTCAAATGAGAAGTGGACATGAATGGGGGGTTTGTGTTTCTCAGGTGAACATCATGTATAGGGGTTAATATCATAGGTGAAAATGTAATGTATCTCACATAGGGTTAAGTGTGCATAGTATAAACTGTGTTCAGCAGGGGTTCATGCTCGGGTTCATAGAAGTATAGCATATGAACAACCTCAAATCTCAGTTCTCAGGAATCAATATATGAACAAACCTTATTTTCAGATATTTAACCATTGTAAATAAATCTATATATTGCATAATGTATCAACACAAGTTCGAAACCCTCATCATCAAACCAAAACGAACATCACAATGAACCAGCTATTAAAACATGTATCCCAGACATCATTATATGTTAAACATTATCAAATTAACATTAATTTACATTTAATTAACATTTTAGTCTCAAAAATAACTCAGTGTAAGTATACAGTATCAGAACATGTTCGAAACCCTAAATTAACATGTGAAGATCCAATTTAACATCAAATTAATATGTGATAACATGTTGTGCATATGTACTCGTATCTCAGAGGTTATCTCGTGTCCAAACAACTGGACACAAGGTGTCCAAACATGACAAAACACATACAGACACAAACTGCACAAATTAGTCTCAAACACTACCTCGTACGGGTAGAATACGAGCTCGTGGACACGACACGAGCCATGACACATCTCGTGCTCGTGTCCACACATAGCCCAACACTAGGGCTACACAATAGACACAACACGAGACATCCACGACATGTGTCTACGTGACACGAAGCATGTATCAGATGCGAAATCTTCGCGATTCAGTCTCAGTGTAAAACTAGTGCGCGAAGGAATTCGTGTCCGACACGACATGATAAGCCATGAGACTTTGGCGGCATGTTCGTAGATATTGCCCCCATGTCCATGCCAAGTATCGCGTGTCCAAGTGACAAGGACACACAGATATCTACCCCGAGCAGTAGGGCACTCGTGCACACTCTCGTACGGCGTGTCCTGCTCTCTGTGGACACGATACAGACACGATAATCACCTCAGTCAGACACGAAATCAAAGATCACCTATATGGCTATAAATTCATTCAAATAGATTTCAAAAAAAGAACAAAAACCCCTTTGAGACATTTCATCAAATACATATGCATAGACACTGATACATGTCCGATATAGACACCAAACCAATTCTAATTCCTACCAAACTCACTCTACAGCTAGGGGACACCTAGATGGATGCTTCTATGGAAAGAAAATGGAGATTTGAATCAATTTAAGGGATTTTACCTATTGAGAGAGATCTCAATCAAAAAGCACCAAAATGAGAAGTCCTCCTCCAATAGCAATGGCCAAGTGAGCTCCAAACCTTGCAAGCAAGCTCCCTTCAACCTCTACTCCAGAAATGACCTCCAATGCAAGTGAGTGGGATCAATTTGGTGGAGGAATGGTGAGATTTGATGATTTGGGGAAGAACTATTAGGGTTTCTAAAGGAGGATTTCTAAAAGAGGCAAGTGACTAATAAGAGATATTATATAGGGGGCTTGTGCCTCTCTTGGCTGCTATGGGGGCCGGCCAATAGAGATTAGGGTTAGGGTTGCATTGGTAAATGGGTTATGGGCCAAGCACACTAGCTAGTTGGCTCAACCTCCTAGCTAAAACCCCAATAACTCTAAGCACCTAATCACTCCATGAAACCTAGCCACACTCAAGTCAACTTGGGTTAACTTAAGTTAGATTAGGGTCCCACTACTATTCTATCATGCTAACTAAGTCACCAAAGTCATGGTCAAACTCTAGGCTAGTCTCTATAGTCTCAACTAGCAAAAGTAAAAAAAAATCGCAACACCAATGCAATAAATAATAAAATAATTCACAAAAATTAAAATGACCAAAGTACCCTCAAACTAAAATATGGTAGTGGCAGCTTTATTTGTGCTCGCAACTTCCCCTGATATGTTGAAATGTTGAAAACATAGACCTATACATTCTCTTGTTTGCTCCATTAATTGTAAGAGAGATTTGGAAAGATTGTCGCAGTATTTTATTCTATTTATCTCCAAAATACCTGCAACACTGTTTAGTAAACTATACCTTTTTTGTTATATCCTCTTAAGGAGTATCAGATAAATATCATGCATTTGTATATCTCAATATAATAATTCATCAAGAATAATTAATGTGTAATGTGTCAAGTATATGTGTGTAGATACATATCAGCATATTCACATAAAATACTGTGCTGAGTGAATGACAATAAAGAATTTCACTACAAAAAAAAATCCTTTTTACAATGTTTCATTTACAACATTTTTTACAAATATTGTAAAAAGTTAGATCTTTAAAAATATTTCTAATAAGAACGTTGTAAAATATTGATCATAACAACATTTTATAATTAAATGTTGTGAACCTTATTTTTTTTACAATGATTTAGGACAAATGTTGTACATTTAACAACTGTATTTATTTGTAGAAGATTCAAAAGTTAAAAAAAAGATAAGTTCCAAATTTGGGGGGGGGGGGGGGGAGGGGGGGTTCCAAACGAAATATCCAAGCGGGGTTTTACCAAAATTAATAAAAGCGCTCTCTCTCCTTTGGCATCTATTCATCTCTGTGCAAAACCCTGTTCTCAAAAAAAAATTACAACAGTAAAGACGGAAGAGATCTAGCGGTGAAGACGAAGAAATCCAGAGGTAAAACTTCTCCATTGTCGTTGGTTTCAGTCTCTCTCTCTTTAGGCTTCCTGCGGACTCTCGTTGTAATTTAAGTCTCTTTCTCTCCTCAGAGGTGAAGACGCCCATATGTGAAGACAAAGGTGAAGATGGAGATCCAGAGGTGAAAACGAGGATCTTTTAAATTTTGGGATGTAGTTTCCAATTTTTGTAAGTTTGTTTCAATCTTTCTTTAGCTTTCTTCATGTTCATCTCTTTGCTTGCTTGCGGCTAAATTTTAGTCCTCCAGAATCGAGCGACGGCATTTAAATCCCTATTTTTTTACAAGTTTTTTTAGATTTTGGGTTTAATTTTAGATTGTGGGTTTTTTCTAATTAAAGCCCTAAATTTTGGTGCTCCCAAATCGATCGGTGGCCTCCATAAAAGGAGAATTTTTTGTTGTATTGTGGAGCACATAATATATTATTGAGTAACAAGCGGGATATTATTTGGATTAATCCATATCGATATAGGAACTTTGAGTAAATAATGACATGCCTTTCTATATGAGATTTATCTCTTTAGGAGATTTACCTCTACAAGAGATTTACCTCTATAGGAGACTGTCTCTACATGAGATCAATATTATCTCATCTCTACAGGAGATTAATATTATCTTTTTAAGAGATTATAGTAGATCTCTTTTGAAGATTCATCTTTTCATGAGATTACATGAGATCTATTTTGAAGATTTTTCACTTCTAGATTTTATCCCTTATGTGATCTCTTCGGGAGATTTCCGTTCTCTTCGGGAGATACGATCTCTTCGAACGATATCCGATCTTTTTGGGAGATTTTCGATCTCTTCGAGAGATATAATCATATTTTCTATCTGTTCAGGAGATTTTTTCTTCAGGAGAAAAAGATATTCTCTTCAGGAGGTACCCTATATAGATGACCATTTTGATGAATCCATTCAGAAATTTCTTCATAAACTCAATGAGTCTATCACATTCTTCTGGATGGTTTAATCCAGATGGCTCATTTGTAGATCCTTCGGGGATAACATAGTAATTTTAAATCCTTCAAGGATATACCTGAAAATTTTAAATCCTTCGGGATTCCCTGAGCTGAAATTGCTTAATATATTTAGATCTCTTATTTGTTACAGACACCCATTCGAAACCTATCAGGTTTTTTTTCTTTTGGATTTTGTACTATAGGATTGAACACTTCACGTCTTGCGAGAGATATCGCATTTTTCCATTAGATTATTCATGCTTTTTATGTTATCCTTTAATTTTATCACCCTTTTAATTCCTATTTGATAATGTCACTTATGAAAAAAAAATTAATTCAAAATTTCTCTTAATTATGTATAAAACATAGATTTCATGGGTACCGATACCTCTTTCTCAGTCTCTTCTGGAATCTGAGGTATATCCTCTACCGGAGCGATATACTTTGAGAAATTTGATCTTTCGTTCATGAGATCTTCCTGACTGTCATAAACTTTTCTTCTACATGGGATACTTCTTTTGGAGCTACTTCTTCAAGAGCATTAGGGTGTGTTATATTATTCGACCTCTTCTTCTGGAAATTTGTGTAATAATTACATTTGATACATCGTTTGAAACACCAAGTTAAAAATTTCACAAATCTCCAAGAATTGAACACGCAGTTTAGGAAGATAGAAATATGCTTTCATTGATAACTTGTAACTAAGTGCAATTCATATTAGATTGGATATGCTATTGGGCTACATTGATTGAAACAGAAGAAAATACTCGACAAGATGACTGAACTAACACTTGCCGTTCCATACATTCACCCTTTTATATATTGAATATAGGCAGAGCTTTAAAACACCTCTCTGAACTTCAGCTTTGACCTAGCACCGTGCACCCCCAGAGTTCTCATCACCTGTGGGGTTGGGGGATTAATGCACTAGTGAGCGAGACGAACCCACTCGTCTAAACCGATTCTGATTGTTAAGGTAGGCATGCATTGGAGTTTTATTTCTATTTAGAACTAAATGAATTCAGTTTATATTGATAGCCTTCCATTTAAAACAGTAAAAGCAGACAGAAATCATAGCAGTTTATATCAATTCTTACCACGGTCGTGCTCATCCTTGCATAAAATAGAAATTATAATTTCTACCTGCATAAGATAATAGGTGAGCATGCAACTATCTTATATGTGTGGTCGTTGGTGCTATGCACCACGAGGGACTTTTATAATCATTGCGACGTGCCCTATCAGTATGGGTTGCAAGCCCTACTGGAGGTGTCGATCTCCAATATGTAGGAATGAAGTCGGAGAGCGACAGGTACTCGGACCGGAACTAGTGGAGCAGGCCGTCGAAAAGGTCCGCTTGGTTCGAGATAGACGTCGCATCGCACAAAGTTGACAAAAGAGCTACGCAGATCTTCGTCGACGACCGCTAGAATTTTTGGTCGGGGAGCATGTGTTTTTGAAAGTAACGCCCATGCGTAACGTGATGCGGTTCGATGTTAAAGGCAAATTGAGCCCGAGATTTGTAGGTTATTTTGAGATCCTCGAGCGAGTTGCGACTGTTGCTTAAGGGATCGCACTATCTTCTGCCTTGGTTGAAGTGCATGATGTTTTCCATATTTCACAACTTCAAAAATACGTGCACGATCTAAGTCATGTGGTTAGCTTCGATCAGTTGAAGCTACGTGAAGATTTATTTTACTCGAAAGAGCCTATTTAAATTTTGGACCAAAAAGAAAAGGCCTTACGAAATCGATCGATATCTTTGGTTCGCATGTTTTGGCGGAACCACTCAATTGAAGAATCCATATGGGAGATGGAGGCAGAGATGAAGGAGAAGTACCCTTTGTTGTTTGCCTAATTTAAGTTCAGACCCTTGTTCTTAAGTTTTGGGACAAATTTTTTTCTTAGTGGTATATTATATAGCGCCCCGTCCCGATAGGCGACAGACTATGTAATATGCTTGCGGCAAGTCAGACTCGATCAAGAACTTAGATGGCTAGTTTGACTCGACCGCTGAGCTTGGCTTATGATAACACTTTGTGGCATCGAATAAATCAATTTGGACGAATATTACGAGAATCGACCCAACTAATGGAACGACTTTTGTTGGAATAAGTCCCAGATGTAGTAGGCTGCGTCTCGGTGAGTGAGTTCTATATAAGAGTCCTTTCGACGGGACCGGGCTGCTGTATGTTTTTTTTTGAGTTTTTGCTGCTTGGTTTTGAAGAATGTGTTTTAGCGTCGATTTTTGCATTTATTCTACAAATTTTGAAACGAAAGATTAAAGAAGGGATCTTAATAAAATGTTGGTGCCACTGCAGGAGCTCACGTAACTAAATCTTGAATGTTGCAAAATGCTTCGACCCTCGACACGATCAAATACTTGGTGGGTGGTTCGGCCCCTTCTTTTCTACTCCTTCCCGCAAATAAAATTCTTTTGCCTCGAACTTATGCAAATCGACGATGACAAGTAAATGCATGCCAAATCAATAATATCAAAAACTCGAGATAACAGTATCAATTTAGAGTAATTTACTCTAAGAATATAAGTTTCACACAAAAAAAGGTTAAGGTTCTAGAAAAGAGATAGACTATTTCATAATCTGCAAAATAAAATAAAACGTTGGTTGCGGCATATAGTGCCTCGAGAAATTGGTGCCTATGTGACGCCAAATCAGAAGTATGGCTTTGGGAAAAATGATTCGTTGCATGAGTTGAAAAAATGATAATGCTGCTCAATACTGTCCACGCTATGTAATCTATTTCATATATTAAACTGTTCACGCATTGGCATGGTCATGGACAACTTGTGCACAAGTTTAACTTTTCTCAAAATGGTATTTGGGGCATCAGAATCGAATCGACCTAAGGAAAACATATAAAATTATGCTTCGGCGCAGGGAATTGTGGGACCTCCAGTACGGCTTGCAACCCATACTGATAGGACACATCACAATGATTATAAAAGCCCTCGTGGTGCATAGCATCAATGACCACACATATAGGATAGTTGTATGCTCACCTATTGTCTTATGCAGATAAAAATTATAATATCTGTTTTATGCAGGGACGAGCACGGCCATGGTAAGAATTGAGATAAACTGTTATGATTTTTGTCTGCTTTTACTGTTTCAAATGGAAGGCTATCAATATGAACTGAATTCATTTAGTTCTAAATAGAAAGAAAACTCCCATGCATGCCTACCTTAACAATCAAAGTCGGTTTAAACGAGCGGATTCGTCCTGCTCACTAGTGCATTCCTAAGTGTACTAATTCTCCAACCGCACAGATGACGAGAACTCTAGGGATGCACGGTGTTAGGCCAAAGCTGAAGTTCGGAGAGGCATTTTGAAGCTCTTTCTATTTTGAAGTATTTTGAAGCCAATTCATCGAAGGCTTTCAATGTATAAAAGGGTGAATGTAAGGAACGACAAGTGTTAGTTCAGGCAGCTTGTCGAGTATTTTTTTATTTCAATCAATGTAGCCGCAACGACATATCCAATGTAATATGAATTGCACTTAGTTGCAAGTTATCAATGAAAGCATATTTCTGTCTTCCTAAACTGCGTATTCAATTCTCTGAGATTTGTGAAGTTTTCAACTTGGTGTTTCAAACGATGTATCAAATGTAATGTTCTTGCCAAGCTGAATCTTTAGAGCCTTTAGGTCTTATGTGTTCTTACCAAAGAACTTATTTATTTGCTACCTTTATTTGGTTCTTTTGGTACTTCTTTTAGAAAATAAATTTATAGTCGGTATAGCTATTTATGCAGCATAATTAAAAACATCGATTAAGCACCCAATATTTATTTATAGTAAAAACAAATGATAATTTTTCCTAATTTAGTCAAGATTAGATAAAGTAGAAATATGCCATGACACATTCTTCTGGAATGATGCTTTAGAACGTTCTTTGAGGGCGATGATGCAAGACGTTCTTTTAGAACGATACTTTACGACGTTCTTCTAGAATGATAATTCACGACATTCTTCTAAAATAATAATTTATCTTCTTCTTATCTTCCCCTATATTAACGTGACAGATAAAAAAAATCTTATGTCCAGAAGATTTAATAATCTAAGGAGATAAATATTTCAATATTATATTTCACAAAACAAAGATGCCAACATTACAATTTTAAATAATATCAACATAAGCCCAAAAAATGTAATTCAAAATTATTCTACTAGTCATAGTTTAAAAGTCATTGTTTTGGAGTGCCTTGTCGATCATGTCACATTTTAAAAGTTATAGGATCATCCGATTTCTAGCTCAAAATGTACCCTTATGATTGAGCTTCCAGCTCATGATATAGGATTGAGCTTCCAGCTCATGATAGTATGTGACTTGACATCCTAAATGTGAGTGATGTATATCTCTACTGAATAGCTGGAGAATCTATCTAGACAAACTTCTGGTTCTCTTAGACGAACTTATGGTTTTCTTAGATGAGTGGTTACACAAATTATATATTAATTATTTCACTTGCTCAAAGTTTACCCATTTTCCTTATATCCTTAAATCTCAATAAAATTCTTCTGGAATTACGAGAGTACGGCACATTATGTATCTGTTGGATAAAATATGCTTTGTCGGAGCCTTTAATTAATGTGAGCAAGACCAGCTATCGTGGATACTACATTTAATCTAATATTCTTGTTGGAGAAAGATTCTATAGATAAGGATTGTGTGTGTAGCAGCATTGTAAACTATTAAATATGTCTATAGAACTTCAGGTCTATGTAGGACAACCAGACATACATAGTCACCCTACGGATTGGACAAACTTATGGCACACACTCTAAATTATTTCTAATTAATAAGAATTGCAACTTTAAAATATATGCAACTATTTTATTGAAACACCAACATTTAGGTTGGTAATGTTTACTTTTGGCCTTTCTAGGGCTAACAACCCGTTATGACCTATAAAAGTTAGTTCGCATGTGACAGATTTTCTCGAAACATGCAGCACAATACCTGTCATGCATGCACCAATTTGGATATGGTATAAAACTCAAGCAAATAAATAGCTTATCTTATACAATGTTTTTTTATGTCCACCAAATTAAATGTTCAGAATATTTTTGACATGTTGGATTTGTATTTGAGCTAAAAATGACAATGATATTACATAAATGCAGTATATGCCCTTTAATAACATTGAATCAGATATGATATATTAGCCGAAATCATATATGATTAAATAGCAACTACAAAGTAGATAAGGTAAATATCAATAAGTTAAGTTCCAATTGACACATGTATGAATTCGCAAAAAAACCAACATCTACTACCCGTTAACCTGGTTCTTATCATAAACTAGGTTCAGAGCAAGCACTATTTATACATTAAGCTCTATGAGAACATGTCAATAAGATTAAAGCTATATTTTTACCAAGGTTCTGGAAGTGTTCTATTTCTTGGGTGGGTATTAAGGTCGCATGAGCCTCTTTTTATAGCGGCGTTAATTGGTAAAATCTTATATGGCTACGGACTCATTCTATTATGGAGATGCCATTTATTTGAATGCATGACATATTAAATTCTTAGAAATGATATGCATCAAGAATTTAAGATAAAGAATATCAGATCATGATACTTTATCCATGGCATGTTTAAATTCATTTATTTATTCTTTTATCTATTAGGTTTTCTATTCAGGTCGTTCCATATGCATAAAAGAAAACAATAAATTCATAATAGAAGTAAAGTACCAAAAGCATAGTAAGCGTATAAAAGATATGATCACATAATAGATTTTATCATTGCACTTGTCCGATTCACTTAGAAGGTATACTCCTTTTACATCATTGCCATCATTTCTACTATTTGGCTTGCAACCGCACCCCTTGAAGCCAAACATAATCGAGATTCTACTTTTATATTAACAATCATCCTCACATTCTCCAAAGAAAAGTTACTATAAACATCTTGTGTAGGAGAATGTTTACAACCTGGACAACAGGTTGTGTCAGGTGATAGTTGCTTATTAGATTAAACATATAAAAATGAGCGTGTAAATGGGTATCCATCCGATGGACAGAAAGCCAGGACCATCATTAAAGGATTTAAAAAGGAATCAATATATGAACAATATTACTCTTTCACATATGCAAGCATCCGTGCAATATGCAAGACCAAAACATATACCTTTTTTTTTAACTCAAACATATGCGGCCCCCAAAATATTTCTGGTTGCAATATATGGACCAATCAAGTTTAGCAAAAAAGGAAAACTAAAATATATAACTTATGCCTTACAACAACTAATATGCAAATTTACATCGTAGAAGAAAAATATCAAGGCATACATAGAACAAATTACCTAATTACTTTTATATCAGATATCATAGATCAGTAGTATTCATGCATAGTTTGACATTGGATTTTGGGGGTTTAGATCATGAGCTTTAGATCATAGTACAAACTTCTTATCAAAATAAAAATATATAATCTATGAACCTGGTTGTATTGTTCAATCTAATTTTATGATCTTTGATCTTTCAATGAGCAATATCTTCTCCTCTTTCTCACTTCCCTCTTTCTCGGTGGTAGCCTGAAACTCTTTGAACAGTCGTGCTGATAACGTATTATGAAAACAAGAAAGAAAGAAAAGAAATTGGTAGCCAGAAAGAATGTGCATAGCTTTTCTCATTGATAACATATATAGAGGAAAATAAGACAGAGGTTGTTGTGGGTATGGATAAGGGCATCCATATTTGGATTTAGCCAAATCACAACATAATTATATTTAATACTTTCATATTAACAATATTAGAGTAATTTTAGTATTTGTGTGAATGATCTAGACATGCTACACATAAAATTTAAAATAATAAATTGATTGTAGTTAAATGTTTAGTTAAATCTTATGTTTTGAACAACCATTAATTAATTATTATATTATTTTGAATAAAAATAGTTTCAATATTAGCTATCATTAATTTTATGTAATTATTTTTAATATGAATTCTCATTGTAATTAGATACGACATATAGTGGGTTGTCTCTAAGTATATACTAAAAATACATTGACATGATAATACTTCCATATTAGCTATATTAGAGTAATTTTAGAGTATATGATAATATTTTTGAGAAAAAGAGAGTGATAAACTAGAACTAAACTTTTTTTTTAAGAAAGAAGAAAATATTATGAACATAATATGAATCAAACACATAATCCTACAAAATTTGAGTTAAACTAACTACTAACTCAACTAGTTAATTAAGTAAAAAATAATATAAATATACTATTGGATCTTGTTTAAGTCACCCATTCTTACCATTGATTTGATGGTAATTAATTTATATATATATATATATATATATATATATATATATATATATATATATATATATGGTAAAAAAAATAGGGTCGACGCTTTTTCGGTAACCTCTGATCGGGTCATTGATGGACGGCGACCCCTTGTCTAGGGGGAGCTGTTCGCATCCGGTCCGCATGGTGCCCCAACTAGCCAACGCCCTCCTTCTCACAGATGCGGCGCCCTACGCTCCGCCAACTGCTCACCCTCCGCCGGCGACCCATCGAATGGCATGTGAAGCCCTGCAGTGGACCGCCAATCATCTCGCCCTCTTGTAGAGGGGGCCCCCTCCTTTATCCCGACATCCTTCCTCCCGGTAAAGCAGATCGATGCCCCCTCTTCGGTTCTCCGTCTTTCGTCGGCCCCGACGGGCCTAGCTTATCACTCGGCTTCTCCGCTCCCTGCGGGCCTTTCCCTCCCCTTCTGCCGCCCGATAGACGAGCAGCTCCCCTCGGGATGTGCATCGGATAGCGGATCCAGCCAGGCTGCCTCGTCTGCTACGAAGTCATCAGGTGATGCTCCTACAATTCCCCCATTTCTCTGATTTTAAACTCCTCTTTTCCATCCAGCACGGGACTCCCATCTTTTGGCGCTGGTGCACTTGCGCTATCCCACCCAGCGCCATACAACGCTGACCTTGTGGTCTTGTCCCAGCCGCAATGCATGGGCAGCTTCCAAGTTGGCGCTGAGCCCCGAGCACTTCTCGAAAATGCACTCAACGTTCCTACGCGAGGTGCTCCCCTCCCCTATCCCTCTACGCGGATGGAGCAGTGTCCCCCTCCGCCCCCAGGACACGCTGGCTATCGCCAATGGTGCGCCTATCCACCCTGCGTCTACCCACCACCACCTTCCTTGGCGCACTCCTCGTCCGCGCATAACATCTTCGGCAACAACCCTTCTTCTTCGCTCATCACAGTAGCGCCTCCCCCATCTGCGCCTTTCCCTCCGGGGTCCCAGCCTCTGTTGGATCCGTCAGCATCAGTACCTATGGCCTTACATCGTCCCGTGCGCTCTTATGCAAACTTGGTTAGGCCTGATCGCCTAACTAAGGACTCACCGATCTGTAATTACGTCGACCTCCCCGAACTCGAGTACTCTCCCTCGCAAGACGTCCACGACATCTTGGTCCCATTGTCCACCCAAGAAGCATCCTCCCTGTCAGAGACATTCTCTCCCATACTTTCATTTTCAAATTCTCCACTTGTTGCCCGAAGCTATCGCGTGTCCAAGAAGTGGTGGCCAGCTGGGGTCTCATCTTTGATTACAGGATGGCCCTGATGGATCCCAAACACATCCTCTTATATCTATCTTTCGAGGTTGACCACAAAAACGTCTGGACTAGAGGTACCGACAGGATTTACTCTCACCTCATGAAAGTCGTCAAGTGGTGTCAGGATTTCAACACGAAGGAAGACTCGACGATCGTCTCTGCCTGGGTCACCATTCCGAATCCACCGCTTATTTGCTTTGTGCTGGCAACGTTGAAAAGGATCGCCAAATCCTTTGGAACTTTTGTAGCCATGGCTGATGAAACCCGCAACCTTATTAAAGCTAATTATGCCAAAATTTACATGGAGCTTGACTTATCGAAGGAGCTTCCCAAATCCATTCAGATCGCCATTGGCAACAAGATGCACACTCAAGAAATTATCTATGACAATAACATAATTTTCTGCAGGCACTGCCACATGAGAGGCCACACCATCGATCACTACTTTAGAACTCACCCAGAGCTGAAGAAAAAACAACCCAGAAAGTCACCAGAAGCCAAAGTGTGAAGAACCTAATCCTACCTTTACCTAACTCTCATCTCCATTTTGAACTGAGCGCAGAAAAATCTAGTGAACAAGATCTGGTCCAAAAAAGGGCACCCACATCCACCCAAAAAAATAAGGAATAAACCTCACCAACAAATTCACCATCTTATCTCCGGAGCTCACCGAAGACAGCCAGGAAATTGACTCTAGCGAACCAGGAGCGGATGTCCCAGGAGCTAAGGCGCTCTCTATGAGAGGGGTCGAGGTCAACACCAAGAAAATGAAGAATCAAACCAAATTGACCAGCTTCTTCCCAAACAAATCTCTAGATTCTCAACCCCCAACTGAGACAGAACCCCCTAACACCATGGAGATTCACCAAACTGACCCGGAAGCCTTTACTAACCTTCATACCAAGGTCATCATTTATGCCGAAGCGCTGTCCAACATAGGCCCTAAATCAGTGGCCAGGTTGCAGCAAGCGATTGATACCGGTTTCACTAGTCCGAGTAACTACTTTGGAGCATTAGCTGAGATAGAAGGAAAGGATTGCCTTCATCCTACCGCAGACAACGGTGACCCCCACAAGGACGAAGGATCTGAGGCATCAGCACCAGCAAGCACCACTACTAAAAAAAATCCATCAATAAACGTAACAAAGAGATTACGCCAATGATCATCTGATCTGCCGCTAAACTCATCAACGCCCCTCCCCCCCTAACACCTCAATGCTTAAATCTTATCATGAAATGTTAGGGGCCTCGCCAATAAACCCACCTTGAGACATATAAGAAGCCTCAAGAAAATCCACAACATTGACATTTTGGTGATCATCGAACCCAAAATCCCTCATAAGAAAATCAAATCCATCTAGATGCAGTTGGGTTTTTCCTTTGCCATCGTCGGCTGCCGCTACATCTGGATCCTCGTTGCTGCTGAAGTAAAGCACATCATCATTGATGACTAAAATCAGGCGCTGACATGTTGGATGTAACACCTCATGCTTCAGTCCCGATCGATCTTGTTTGCCGTCCACGGGAGCTATGACATTTCAGAGCACAAGCAGTTTTAGGAATCCCTGACAGACATTCACCATAATCACAACAATCTTCCTTGGCTCTGTGTTGGAGACTTCAATGCTGTCACTTACAGAGAAGAGAAGTCGGAAGGTCATCCACCTCCATCATCTACGATGAATGGCTTTGCTAACTTCATTTTTGACGCCCACCAGTCCCCTCTTCAGTACTCTGGCAACACCTTTACTTGGTGTAACATGCAAGAAGGCGCTAGGCGCCAATACTCCTGCCTCGATCGTGCTCGCATCAACTCCCATTGGATGGACCTCGAGATCAACTCCAGACTTACGCACCTCAACTCTACCGAATCAAACCATTCCCCTCTCCTCATCGAGATCAGTAGAAAGACCAGCCAGCCCAAAAAAAGCTTTCGATTCCTCGCTCTTTCGACCCACTCACAGTTCAGGGACATCGTATCGACTGCCTGGAGAGGCCCCGATACTCCCGACCTCCTCGAACGCGTGGCAGCCAAACTGAAATCCACTCGAAAAGTGCTCACCGATGGAGCAAGAAAGCTTACAGAGACATATTCCAGGCTGTTCGCATTGTCGAAGACGACATTTCTCATACGGAGATCCTAATTTTTATTTATTTATTTATTTATTTATTTTATTAGACTTAAAAATGAATTTATACAATTGATGGTTTTATTTATTTATTTTTTTTGTATGACCCGGTTTGTCCAATTCAGTCAGAACTGGGCCCGAACCAAATTTTAGCCCATGTAAGCAGGTAGTGTGACCAAATGTGGCCATGTAGACATAGTTTATGTACTTAGAAATATTTTCTAAACTATTTTAGAATTTTATGTGCAAGTTCTAATTATTAAATATTTGTACAATTATTGGTATTTTATTATTAAATTATATTTTACAGTATTGTACATGTTCTTGGACCCGGATGAGGGTGTGTGGTAAAGTTCACACATTGGAACAATTTTATTATTTTATTATTACTAAAGTTATTTTGTAAAAATTAAATAGACATTTTATTATTGTTGATATTATTTGATATTAATGTGATATTATCATCGTTGCCTTTTTTTGACAATTTGAATTCGGGTATATATGTAAAAAAATATTTTAGATGCATTATATATATAGTTAGATAATATTAAACTTTTATTTCAAATTGTTGGAGATTTAATAAACATGTTTTTTCTATTTAAATATTATTATTATTTGAGTTGATTTATTAAAGGTTAAATTTATATATATGTAGATATGCTCAAATATATTAAATAAATTGGATAGTTGACTTTTAAATGGTATTTGAATTTTAAATAAATTTTTGGTATATTTATGGTTATATATATATATATATATATATATATATATATATATATATATATATATAAATAATAAAGTTGTAAGTTAAGATTTAAAAAAAAAGATTTAAAAAAAAAAAAAAAACATGGTGGCCGGCCCATGGGGTGGGACCGACCACCCCAAACTAAATTGAAAGGAGCTACTGCTCCTTTGTGCGCCCCACCATAGGCACATTAGCTCCAGGAAAGGGGCCGAACCCCCTTACACAAGCAACAGCACTTGTGTGCTAAGAGGGGCCGAACTCATTTTAATATATATAACTTAGTTATATATATATGCTTAAGTTTTAGAAACTCAAACCCTAACCAATCTCCTTCTACCTTCTTCCTCCTCTCCTCCTTCCTCCTACCCTCTCCTCGGCCTGCTGTCCGCGAGCACAGCAACACCCCGCGACAACGGCGACGGAAACAATGACGACGACAACAACAAAAACAGATTCCCACTTTAAGGTAACCGACTCTTCCATTAAATTTCTCCTTCAATTTTAATCCGATTGTAGATCCGTAAATTCATGTAGATAGCCCACATGACCCTCTTCATCACCTTCAAAAAGAATTATTTATTCTTCAATAAATTTCAGATTTAATTTGATTAAAAATCTCGATACATCAGTTTTCAAAAACCTTAAAAACCCCGGTACGAGGTACGTCCCGACAAACCGGGCGACCCCGTCGCAAACCGAAACTACCGAAAGGTCCGTATCGAAATTGTGGACGTGCGAGAATTGACAGGATTCAAATTGGTTGCGTGTGCGCAACGAATTTGGTCCGTATCCGTCGAATTTTTGCGTATCGGACTTTTCGGAATTTCCCAATTATTTTGTGCACACTCATCAAATCGCGACGAAACTTGCACCATTGGACTCGAAATATTTTTCTGGTCCTGTGAGCCAAGTTTGGTCCGATTCTGAGACCGTTTATCGGGACGCTATTTTGGCGGGCCCACAATCCCACTCAACGGGTGATTTTGTGCACAGCCCACCGGAATCCAAAATTGGACATACCGTTGGGTTCGTCTAATCAAAACAAATTCGTAGACATGTTGTTTGACGACTTTAGAGACCGTATGTTCTGGCGCGCATTTCGGTGCAAAGCGGGTCCAACGGCGGACATCGTTTTGACCCGAAATTACGATTTTTCCCCTGTTCCAGAATTTAACTTTTGGACAGGCGTTTCCTATGTATATCTTTTATTCCAAACTCGTTCGTGATGTTTGTTTCAGCATCCGGAGCTTCTTGTGGATTTTGACTTTCGTGTTGACGATTCTGATTGTTGGATTTTGCTGCTTCTCGCACCACCCACAGGCAAGATACCTTGCCTTATTTACTTTTCATAATTAGATGCACCTTTATGTATTTATTTACTGTATATTTTATTATTTGTTCTCAGTTTGATCCATTACTTGCTATTTTTAGTTCACTTTATTTTGCTTTCAGTTATTTTTTCTTCTTGCTTTTTGTTGCATATGGACCTAGTCTTAGAGAACTACCTTCTGTTAGTGACCTTGGGAGGGAGAAGACAGTTAAATGTATGGGCTACCCCAAATCCAAAAGCTGTAGTAACTGCGTACTACAGTAGTCGAGTCGCGAGGGTCACTAGCCTCGAGCTATGTGGACCGAGGGTCACGTGGGCCGCTAGCCTTGAGTTATGCCGGCTGATAGTATTGGTATTGACGTGTGTGTATTGTGAGTTGTTACATTGTCCTGGGGGAGTCAGCCTTCACCTGCCCATACATCTGAATGTCTTCTAAATTGCCTACTAGAAAGGTTAGGAGACCTTAGCAAACTTCATGTTCCAAATCATGGCATGAAAAATATCGCATCGTTGAATAGTAAGTTACCCCTTGTCCTTGTTTGGTGGTAGGGGTAGCCTACTGTTTCGATGATGGGATATTGAGCCGTGTTATGGTTTGGACACTTTTACTTTATCTTTATTTTATGGTGCATTATATTCAGTTCATATGGCATGTTCTTCCTGTATCTTGTTACGTCCCTCTGAGGACCTGGTTATCTCTCCAGGTGTGTGCTTCTGTGATATTGCAGGTGTTCTAGTCGAGGTCGTGATCTTCTCCATCCCTTCGAAGATGGTTGCGCTTGGCTAGTCTTGTTATTGCATCTATTCCTTCTTGTACCTTTTATCTGAGATAGTTGGTAGTGGACTTTGTCTTCGCCCAACGATTGTATACATGATAAATTCAAAGTTGCTTTTAAATCATTATTTATCTAGTGGATGAGATTTAGTTATTATGGTTCTACTGTATTTTACAGCTTATGTATACATACAAGGTTTCCATATATTGGAGTGTACTTCGTATGTATACAGCTGGCATAGATACGTACCTAGTCCTAAGTATTTTGGGACTGGGGCGTTACATGTTTTTGTGGTGGCCCATGCAGGTCGAGTTTGTCACTTCGGTTACGTAATTGTACCGATGTGAACCTGCAACATAGGATTAGAATCTAGGAATCTCATCCATACAGCTTGACTTCTTCCCTTGGCTTCACATTCCGAACTCTCGATCGACTTCCTTGAATTGCATCTTGCTTGATTCCTTTCTACCGTTGATTCTTATTTTCGTGCTTAGTATCAACTAGGAAGATGACTACATTAGTATATGCTCATAGGTCAAACACATGGCTAGAATGGTTATATTGGCAATTGGAATACATTTAAGACTAATTGAGTTAAAGGTTTTTTTTTTCTTTTTCTTTTTTTTAAGTGTGTGAATTAATGATTAGTAATTTGTAAAGTAGGATACTACCAAGGAAGGTTTTAATCTTGAGATTTCTAATATAGTAAACACCATAGGATTGGTACTGCAGGAAGGAAAAAAAAAAGAAAAAGAAAAAAAAGGAGATAGAATCTTCACACCATTGATTTAAGAAATTGATTGGCTTTTTGAGATTTGATATTTATGATTTGTTGGGTTATAGTTATAATTCGTTGTACAAGTATAAAATTGATTTGCTTTTCGAGTTGTGATATTTATAATTTTTGGGTGATAGATATACATCTTTGAACAAATATAAAATTTATTTCATTTTCGAGTTTTGATGTTTATGATTTATTGTATTATAGTTATACACCTTTGAACAATTATAAATTTGGTTTGAAAAATGATCTTAGCTTTTAAAAAAATGGTCGTAGGAATTTTTAAATTTGAGTTGTATAACTTGCGATTTTCGTGTTTAGTAAATTTTGAATTTTAAGTGGAAGTAATAATGGTCAATTTTGGTTTAAAATATTTGAAAATTATGAAAACAATTTTTGAAATTTTTTTATTTTAAATGGTGTCCTATGATTGAGAATTTACAAATCTATTTAGATTTTTGGTATTAAAAAAAAAGTTGACTGATAAGATTAATTTAGTTTAATGAGGGATTGCTAATATTAAAATTTTTGGGAGAATTTCGAAGGATGTGATGGAAAGTTATTTTGATTGATTAAAGGAAGTTACCATTTAAAAGTTGTGATTTTGTTGGAATAACTTAGCATGAATAGAAGTTAAAATTGATGAGAGCAATGAGCTTAATTTTTGAGATTGCTTTTAATATGCTAAGAGTTTTATTATGAATTATTTGAAAATTTTATAGTGTTAAATTTTTGATTGATTGTGGAATTTTTATGAATTCGTAAATTATGAACTCTTGAGTTAAATAGTTGAACTTAAATGTTAATTTTGGAAAATGTTAGTTGTAACGTGATAAAATTTTGCTTTGAGATTTACGAGAGTGATTTAAATATTTTTTATGATGAATTTTAACGGCTTGAAGTGAATATAAATTTTGGTGGTTTATTTTTGAAAGTTTAATTTTGAAACTTTTGGAGGAAACTTGAGTTAAATTTTAATGGTAGGCCCCAAGATAACCCCACTGAGTATTCCACACTAATTTCCATGTCACCCATGACCATGATAGTAGTATATACACAAGTGTTGTTAGTCATCTACCCAGCTATGTGACTGTATTTCCACCTTGACTTACTCGACCTTCCTTCAATTCTAGATCGTTTAATTGCGACTTTCTAACCCAATTGCAATTGGAATAATGAGTTAATGGTTCCTTAACTGTATTCATCTAGGAGACTATCTTCTCTCCGAAATTGTGTTCCTAAATTATTTTTACTGCATTCTTTAATTAATTTTATTTCATGCTTTAACTTGATCTTCTTTATTTTTGTGCATTAATTATCACCTCGTGAACTCCCACTTTCTATTTTTGATCTTCTGGCGTCTCCTACTGTGACTTGTATATTTGGAGTACAACACTAAACTTTTCCTCCCAACAAATTTCATATGTAAGACCTAGACAAGCCCACCTTCATGTAGATATATCATGTCCCACTAGAACACGTCTCCTTATACACTATTTTCATGATATAACCTTCTGATAAAGATAGCTAAACTATAACCTTTACCATGATACCGATATATATTTTTTACCACGGTAGGGATTCCATCTCGACTCAATTCTTTCGACCCGATATGTGATTTTGTTCTACTTAATTCCTTAAATGCTTAAATTTGTACTTTATCTTGATTGCTTGACCCATTATCCCATGATACTATTAGTTTAATTCTTGTAAGTTGGGTAGAATACCTCACCACCTAACAAACCTTTTTCCTTGTGAACCACATTGGTAAGTTCACTTAGACTATAAATTCAGAGGACCCTACTTTATCTAGTCTACCAAGCCATAAATGAAGAAACACTAGGACAACTGTATAGGCCCACACTTCGGGCAAGACTCGATTTTAAAAGATCTTGGACTATTTAATTTCCTTCATCAGTACCTCCCTTGCTCATATTTTGACTATCTCATGCTGCTAATGTAGCTCTAGTTTTGCAAGCTTATCTTTTATCGAGCTTGATCATGACATATTTTATTGGGTGCACCCACTAACATATTGTCTAATCAGAACCGGTGCATGATGGTCTGATCAACCTATTGCACTTTGGTTCGCCTATCACATATTATTCTACGTGGATGAAGACATAGTAAACTTGCCTTAGAGTCTTATTCGCGACAGCCTTGGCAATTCTCTTTTGAATTATTTTTGCCGCCTATGAACCCCGCAATTCGTACTCAATATATATCACCGTCTTTGAAACCTTTGTTGTTCTTGTCTTTTACTTATTTTGGAAAGACAAGGCACTGTACTTGCTAAGATAGACTCAAGGTATCACCCTTGGTTACCCAATCGGTTAATTATACACAAATGTAGATAGCCACCGACCGACTCATGTGGCTATATCCTCGCCTTTAACTGCTCTTCATTTTCTCAACCCTAGAATCATTATCGTGTCCTTCCAATTATTCTCGAGCACTCGAGAATGATTCTAATCAATCACTTCAATCAAACCTTCAATCGAGGCGATTAGTCTCTAGTTTCTCTCTAGGAACCACATTTCCCAAATGTCTAAATTATTCTCTTTGATCTACTCAATTCATTATTACTCTCCAATTTGGATTATCGAAATTTTGTTACTATCACTGGCAACCCTTATTCAATTCCATAACCATGATATATGTTTGTATATATCGACTCCACAATTTTCTATTGCACGGTGGTGTTGAACGACGTTTTATTCTTCTCCTCCAAAAATTAAATTATATTTTGGTATTGACGAACTCTTCCTGTCCCTCAACCCTATCTACCCTATTAATCCTAAATTTCGAGGACGAAATTCTTGTAAGTTGGGAAGGATGTAAAACCCCTAATTTTTATTTATTTATTTATTTATTTTATTAGACTTAAAATGAATTTATACAATTGATAGTTTTATTTATTTATTTTTTTTGTATGACCCGGTTTGTCCAATTCAGTCCGAACTGGGCCCGAACCAAATTTTAGCCCATGTAAGCAGGTAGTGTGACCAAATGTGGCCATGTAGACATAGTTTATGTACTTAGAAATATTTTCTAAACTATTTTAGAATTTTATGTGCAAGTTCTAATTATTAAATATTTGTACAATTATTGGTATTTTATTATTAAATTATATTTTACAGTATTGTACATGTTCTTGGACCCGGATGAGGGTGTGTGGTAAAGTTCACACATTGGAACAATTTTATTATTTTATTATTACTAAAGTTATTTTGTGAAAATTAAATAGACATTTTATTATTGTTGATATTATTTGATATTAATGTGATATTATCATCGTTGCCTTTTTTTGACAATTTGAATTCGGGTATATATGTAAAAAAATATTTTAGATGCATTATATATATAGTTAGATAATATTAAACTTTTATTTCAAATTGTTGGAGATTTAATAAACATGTTTTTCCTATTTAAATATTATTATTATTTGAGTTGATTTATTAAAGGTTAAATTTATATATATGTAGATATGGTCAAATATATTAAATAAATTGGATAGTTGACTTTTAAATGGTATTTGAATTTTAAATAAATTTTTGGTATATTTATGGTTATATATATATATATATATATATATATATATATATATATATATATATATATATATATATATATATATATATATATATATATATATATATATAATAATAATAATAATAAAGTTGTAAGTTAAGATTTAAAAAAAAAAAACATGGTGGCCGGCCCATGGGGTGGGACCGACCACCCCAAACTAAATTGAAAGGAGCTACTGCTCCTTTGTGCGCCCCACCATAGGCACATTAGCTCCAGGAAAGGGGCCGAACCCCCTTACACAAGCAACAGCACTTGTGTGCTAAGAGGGGTCGAACTCATTTTAATATATATAACTTAGTTATATATATATGCTTAAGTTTTAGAAACTCAAACCCTAACCAATCTCCTTCCACCTTCTTCCTCCTCTCCTCCTTCCTCCTACCCTCTCCTCGGCCTGCTGTCCGCGAGCACAGCAACACCCCGCGACAACGGCGACGGAAACAATGACGACGACAACAACAAAAACAGATTCCCACTTTAAGGTAACCGACTCTTCCATTAAATTTCTCCTTCAATTTTAATCCGATTGTAGATCCGTAAATTCGTGTAGATAGCCCACATGACCCTCTTCATCACCTTCAAAAAGAATTATTTATTCTTCAATAAATTTCAGATTTAATTTGATTAAAAATCTCGATACATCAGTTTTCAAAAACCTTAAAAATCCCGGTACGAGGTACGTCCCGACAAACCGGGCGACCCCGTTGCAAACCGAAAGTACCGAAAGGTCCGTATCGAAATTGTGGACGTGCGAGAATTGACGGGATTCAAATTGGTTGCGTGTGCGCAACGAATTTGGTCCGTATCCGTCGAATTTTTGCGTATCGAACTTTTCGGAATTCTCCAATTATTTTGTGCACACTCATCAAATCGCGACGAAACTTGCACCATTGGACTCGAAATATTTTTCTGGTCCTGTGAGCCAAGTTTGGTCCGATTCTGAGACCTTTTATCGGGACGCTATTTTGGCGGGCCCACAATCCCACTCAACGGGTGATTTTGTGCACAGCCCACCGGAATCCAAAATTGGACATACCGTTGGGTTCGTCTCATCAAAACAAATTCGTAGACATGTTGTTTGACGACTTTAGAGACCATATGTTCTGGCGCGCATTTCGGTGCAAAGCGGGTCCAACGGCGGACATCGTTTTGACCCGAAATTACGATTTTTCCCCTGTTCCAGAATTTAACTTTTGGACAGGCGTTTCCTATGTATATTTTTTATTCCAAACTCGTTCGTGATATTTGTTTCAGCATCCGGAGCTTCTTGTGGATTTTGACTTTCGTGTTGACGATTCTGATTGTTGGATTTTGCTGCTTCTCGCACCACCCACAGGCAAGATACCTTGCCTTATTTACTGTTCATAATTAGATGCACCTTTATGTATTTATTTACTGTATATTTTATTATTTGTTCTCAGTTTGATCCATTACTTGCTATTTTTAGTTCACTTTATTTTGCTTTCAGTTATTTTTTCTTTTTGCTTTTTGTTGCATATGGACCTAGTCTTAGAGAACTACCTTCTGTTAGTGACCTTGGGAGGGAGAAGACAGTTAAATGTATGGGCTACCCCAAATCCAAAAGCTGTAGTAACTGCGTACTACAGTAGTCGAGTCGCGAGGGTCACTAGCCTCGAGCTATGTGGACCGAGGGTCACGTGGGCCGCTAGCCTTGAGTTATGCCGGCTGATAGTATTGGTATTGACGTGTGTGTATTGTGAGTTGTTATATTGTCCTGGGGGAGTCAGCCTTCACCTGCCCATACATCTGAATGTCTTCTAAATTGCCTACTAGAAAGGTTAGGAGACCTTAGCAAACTTCATGTTCCAAATCATGGCATGAAAAATATCGCATCGTTGAATAGTACGTTACCCCTTGTCCTTGCTTGGTGGTAGGGGTAGCCTACTGTTTCGATGATGGGATATTGAGCCGTGTTATGGTTTGGACACTTTTACTTTATCTTTATTTTATGGTGCATTATATTCAGTTCATATGGCATGTTCTTCCTGTATCTTGTTACGTCCCTCTGAGGACCTGGTTATCTCTCCAGGTGTGTGCTTCTGTGATATTGCAGGTGTTCTAGTCGAGGTCGTGATCTTCTCCATCCCTTCGAAGATGGTTGCGCTTGGCTAGTCTTGTTATTGCATCTATTCCTTCTTGTACCTTTTATCTGAGATAGTTGGTAGTGGACTTTGTCTCCGCCCAACGATTGTATACATGACAAATTCAAAGTTGCTTTTAAATCATTATTTATCTAGTGGATGAGATTTAGTTATTATGGTTCTACTGCATTTTACAGCTTATGTATACATACAAGGTTTCCATATATTGGAGTGTACTTCGTATGTATACAGCTGGCATGGATACGTACCTAGTCCTAAGTATTTTGGGACTGGGGCGTTACACCCCGATACTCCCGACCCCCTCGAACGCGTGGCAGCCAAACTGAAATCCACTCGAAAAGTGCTCACCGATGGAGCAAGGAAGCTTACAGAGACATATTCCAGGCTGTTCGCATTGTCGAAGACGACATTTCTCATACGGAGATCCTATTCGCCCATGATCGCTCCTCTTCGTCCCGAGCATCCTTTGATCTCACCAGAGCGCTTTTGAAATACCGTCTCAAAGTCGAGGAGGAATTTTAGAAACAGAAATCCAGGCTGACTTGGAATATTGAGGACGACAAGAAACTTCCACTCATGTGTCAAGGGCCAAAGACAATAACTCAACCTCCACCAAATCACAGATGAGAGCGGCCATATTTTTACAGATCAAAGGGATATCCAGTCGGCCGCATCTTCCTTCTACAGTCAGCTGTTTACCAAATACGTCATCCACAAGGATGAGGAGTTTTTGGCGACCATCCTTCGGCTGATCGAGGATTGTGACAACACCCAGCTGCAGCTTCAGCCCTCCGATATCAAGGTTAAAGATGCTATATGGTCGCTTAATGAGCATAGCGCTCCTAGCCCGGATGGCTTCACTAATCTTCTGCAGAACTTGCTCGGACATTATCAAGATAGACATTCACGAGGCAATAATAGCTTTCTTTAAGGTGCCAGTTACCCCAAATTGATATCTAGTGCCAATCTAATTTTGATCCCCAAGAAGAATAATTCGGAGACCTTCAAAGACTTCCGTCCTTTGAGCATGTGTACTTTCACTAACAAAATCATCTCCAAGATTATTGCTAACCGCATGACGGGGTTACTCTCCAAAATTATATCTGAAGAGCAAAGCAGGTTCGTCCGCGGCCGCAATATTTTAGACAACATTTTCCTGGCCCAGGAGATAATCAGCTGCATGAAATTCCCGATTAGGGAAGGGAGTATTGCCATCAAATTGGACATGGTGAAGACTTATGATAGGCTCGATTGATAATACATGATCTGGGTGTTCAGGGCCTTCGAATTTTCCGAGACCTGGATCGACATCATTTGGAGATCTATCAGTAACTCGTGGTTCTCCACCGTTGTAAATGGTCAAGTTGATGACTTCTTTAAATCGACTCGCGATGTCAGACATAGAGACCCATTATCGTCTGCAATCTTCATAATCGTCGCTGAAGTACTGAGTAGGAATCTCAACAAGATGGCTGGTACCCCCCCGTTTCCAGCACTTCCATACCGCTAGCGGCTGCCCGATCATCACCCACCTGGCTTTCGCTGACAAAATCCTGATCTTCTCTTCCGGTGACGCTGGATCAGTGGAGGTGGTCCACAACACGTTGTAGAGATACACCCGATGTTCCGGCTAACGCATCAACCATCACAAGAGCGTTATATACGTCCACCACTCTGCTGACAGAGACCACACCTCCTTGTTAACCAACATCACTTCCTTATTTGTATCCTATCCCCCTTCCCGTTGGTGTACGGCAGATCGAACTCGGGCCTTTATGATGATTTAGAGGGTAAACTCAGGAAGAAGATCGAGAGATGGCACAATGCTACCTTATCACCCGACGGAAAGACGATTCTGATCAAGCACGTTCTTTCCTCCATCCCAATTTACACTCTAGCCGCCTGCACCCTCCAAGAAGGTCCTCTCCACCATTGAAATGCTCTTCGCTAACTTTTAGGGTCACTATGATGGCAAGGATAAGCACCATTGCGCTAGCTGGGACTCTATGGCTAGACGGCAAGGATAAGCACCATTATTTTGGAAAGATAATAGATTTCTTGATTTGAAACCTTGATATTTTTTATTATGAAATATGATGTTCTATATAGTAAGTCCATAATATTTTATGATACTAATAAGATCTATGTTCTCTGTGGAAATAACAAATAGGCTGAGCTGCTCAAAGACGACAACCACTACTGACCCAATGGAAAAGATGTTGCGTTTGATGGGAGCACAACAAAATAGTCCTAGGACGACAGAGATAACCTAGACGTAGTTCAGAGCGCAGTAGAAGCAGTTAGAGACAATACAATAAATAGTCTAGACAATAGTTGTCAATAATGCAACAACACCGAATGCTACAACTAGAAATGATATAATCAGATGCGAAGAAGAAAAGTTATGCATTTGATATTGCAAAATTAAAGAAGCTGAATCCTAACTCGTTCATGGGGGCAAAAGACCCTGTTCTAGCAACATATTAGCTTAACAAAATAGAAGACCTATTCGAGCTACTTGGCAGAGGTACAAGAGAGTGGCATGCACATAACTACAATTGTGTTTAAACGTACATGATTGGTGGGACGTACAAAAGAAAATCCTCATCAGGGATAATCGAGATGCCAAAATTACGTAGGACATGTTCAAGAAAGCCTTTAAGAAGGAATATCTCCACCAACTATTTGTCGATAGAAGGAGAAGGAGTTCGTCCACCTGGAACATAAAAACATGACGGTTCGATAGTATGTGACTGATTTAAACAAATTTGACAAATTTGTTAGTTCATGACTACTATATGTAGTGATATGAGCTCTCAGATTTAAGGAAGGTCTAAGTCTGCCATATATGCGCATGTTATAATCCATCACTACTAGACGATGAGAGAGTCATTCAACCAAGATCTCAAACTAGACCCACAATACCCTCCGAATGCTCCAGGAGCTGGGCGTTCGAATATGCATGGAAGCCTCCGAACAATAGCGGCTACTAAGGTGCAATCAAGGACATATTGTGTCAAATGTAACAAAAAAGGGTACCTGACAAATGAATATCATGTCCTAGAAGGAGGATGCTTCAATTGTTGTCGCATAGCCCACATAGTGTGAGATTGTCACTGCGAAACAATCTAATATCCTTTGATGCCTAAGTAATAATAAAACCATGGGCAAGAGCCACGGGTTCCTCAAGATGCTCTATTGAATGTACAGAATCAATTACCCGATGTGCAAGGCCGAGTCTTTGCACTCATTCAAGAGTAAGTTTTTGCCTCACATACCTTAGTAACATGTATATTATTATTCTAGCTACTATTACTTGATTCTGATACTACTCATAGTTTTATATCGACTGATTTTGTAGAAGAGCATAGATTGACTCAAATATTCAACATGAACCTTAGTGTTGTCATACCTCGACTCGCCAAATCGGTCGGCATCACCTTGACTCGAGATAAATCGATCCCACGAGTCGGGACGTGATGCCGTACAAGTCTTTATTGGACTTGTACAAGCAAGAATGTGTACTTGAATTTTTTTGAGACAACGAGTTGAAATTAAACAGTGCAGAGAGTTGAAGACACAGAATAGAAAAAAATTTATCTTTTCATTCATAAAACTTGCAAAGTATGTGCAAGGTCATTTTTATATTACATATGCCGTTGCGGCTACATCTTTGAAAACACAAAAGAAAACTCTCGACAAGCTTCCATGAAATAATCCTTGTTGTTCCATACATTCGTTCCCATTTATACATTTGAACAAAAGCATTCGATCTGAATTGGGCTTCAAAATAATTCAAAATAGGAGAGCTTCGAGCCGCTTTTCGTTCTTCAGCTTCAGTCTAATCTCGAGCTTCCATAGCGCGCTCGTCACCGGGGGAGTTGGGGGTTAGCACACTTGCTAGTGGATGGGACGAACCCACTCGTCTAAACCGACACTATTTATTAAGGATTCTAGCATACGAAGTGATCTTTCTATTTAGAACTATATAATTTACAGTTCATATCGAAGGCACATTTTAAACAGTAAACAACATAACCGATCTCAACTTATCTTACCACGACCGTGCTCCTTTCCTACACAAAATAGCTATAATACTTACCACCGGCACAAGATAATAGGTGAGCATGCAATCTATCTTATATGTGGTCATTGTTAATATCGACACCATGAAGGATGATTATGTAGCATTGCGACACGCCCTACCAGTCCAGGTTGTGAACCTAACTGGAGATCTCGTAATGTCTTGCGCCGAAGCACGATTCCATAATTTCCTCCTAGGCCGATTTGGTCCCAGCACTCCGGGTACCATTTTGAGGAAAGCTTACCTTGTGCACAAGTCGTCCATGACCATGCGAATGTATGAACAGTTTAATATGTATGAAGTAAATTTTATAGCAGATATTATTAAACCACATAATCATTTCTACTCGTGCAAGAGTTCTTTTTCCCGAAAACGTACGTTCTGATTTAGCATCCCATAGGCACAAAATTCTCCAAGGCATAATATACCGCAACCAAAGTTTCTTTATTATGTTTTACAGAACATGAATTAATTCTATCTCTTTCCTAGAACTTTATCTTTTCTCTTTTTAGTGTAAAACTTATAAATTAGGAGTTAATTTCTCTAATTTGATATAATTATCCTAAGCTCTTGATCTTAGTGGCAGAGCATACATCCAGTTAGCATCATCGATTTGAACATTGAACTTTAAGAATTTTGTTGGCAGGAAGGAGTAGAAAAGAAGGGACCGAAGAACCACCCATCTAGAGAGATTGCACCGAGAGTAGGAGATCACTTTGTGATAGTAAAGCGTCAGTTACACGAACTCCTATAATGGCATGAGCATCGAATTAGAATCCCTTCTTTAATCCTTCCTTCAAAATTTCTAAAGGCGTATTCAGAAATTGACGCAAAAGTACACTTATCAAACCCAAACAACAATTCATTCAGAAAGCTAAGAAAACCAACAAAACCAACAGCAGATCGGTTGCGTCGTTCTCTTTAGAGTTCATTCGCCAAGACACAGTCCACTGCATCTATGACTTATTCCAACAGTAGACGATCCATTAGTTGGAACGATACTCATATCATTCGTCCAAATCGATTTTATTGATGCCATAATTTTCGTATATCAAACTCGTCGCTGAGTCAGACTAGCCATCTATGTTTCCGACCAGGTCTGACTTGCCACGAGCCTATTACATAGTGCTTTGCCCTAACGGGAGCGGGGTACTACATAATATACCACTAAGAAAAATTTTTATCCTGAAACTTAAGAACAAGGGTCTGACCTTCGTCGGCGAAAAGTAAAGGGTACTTCTCCTTCATTTCTGCCTCTAGTTTCTACGTCGACTCCTCAACTGAATGGTTGCACCAGAGTAAGGACACGATCGGCTCCGTAGGATCTTTTCTTTATGGTCCAAAATTTGTACAGGCTCCTCTGAGTATGATAGATCGGCATACAGCTCAAACTGATCGAAGCTAACCACATGACTTGGGTCATACACGTACTTCTAAAGTTGGGTGACGTGGAAGACATTATGCACTTCAGCCAGGGTAGGAGGTAGCGCAATCCGGTAAGCAATTGCCGCCACTCTTTTGAGAATCTCGAAGGGGCCTACAAATCTCGGACTTAGTTTGCCCTTTACTCCGAATCACATGACGCCCCGCATCGACGTCACCTTCAGAAACACATGGTCCCCGGCTAAGAACTCTAACGGTCACCAATGAGTATCTGCATAACTTTTCTGTCGACTCTGAGCAATACAGAGCCTATCTCGAATCATGCAGACCTTTTCAACGGCTTGTTCGACTAGTTCTGGCCCGAGCATTTGTCTCTCCCCGACTTCGTCCCAGCAAATTGGAGATCGGCACTTTCTCCCGTAAAGTGCCTTGTAGGGAGCAATCTGGATACTTGATTGATAACTGTTGTTGTACGCAAACTCCGCAAGCGGCAAGTGCGTGTCCCAACTAGTCTTTAAATCTATAGTCTTTAAGTCTATTACACACAGACATAACATATCTTCTAGGATCTGATTCACCCTTTCTGTCTGGCCATCGGTTTGCGGGTGGTACGCAGAGCTAAGGTTCAGCTTAGTGCCCATCGCCGCTTGCAGACTCGTCCAGAAACGTGACATGAATCGCCCATCTCTGTCCAAAATGATCGTGGCAGGTATCTCGTGGAGTCGGACAATCTCATCGATATAGATTTGAGCTAACCGATCGATGCTCCATGATACTTTGATAGCGATGAAATGAGCGGATTTGGTCAATCGATCGACAATGACCCAAATCGCATCATTTCCCCACGGCTACTTCGGAAGGCCTACGATGAAATCCATAGAGATGTCGTTCCACTTCCATACTGGAATGTCGAGGTTCTGTAGCTCCGTACCTGGTCTTTGGTGTTCGGCCTTCACCTGTTCATAGGCCATGCGCTGTGACACAAAAGTTGCCACATCTTTCTTTATGCTGTGCCACCAAAAGGTCGTGCGCAAGTCCTTGTACATTTTGGTGCTTCCAGGATGCAACGAGTACTTCGCATAGTGGGCCTCCATCAGAATTTCTTTTCTAAGTTCTGCATGGTCCGGCATGCATGTTCTCCCCTTCATTTGTGTCATTCCGCCCTCGTCCACCATAAAGTTGGCCGCCTTCCCTGTCGGAATCAGCTCGCGCATTGATGAGAACATAAAATGTTATATTTTTATCACTTAATGTTCACCATTTATGCTCATTTTATGACTGAAGGTACTCATTATATTTCTATTTTGATTTAGGTTGCAGTTGGAGACACTATGTACAAAATGGAGCTAAATTATAATTCTGGACAGTTTTGGCACCTTTTACCAAAATGAGCATAATTTTCTCATCCGACAAGTAATTGAGATGATTCAAAAAGATTTGGAAAGCTAAGACACAGGGCTACAACTTTTATATTTTGTGTTTTTCGAAATCAAGCTGCATCATGGACGAAATCAGACTTGAAGTTGGGTCAAAGATGTTGTGAATAAAAATAGGAACCAAAATAACCATTTCCCTACTTGTTCTATGACTTAGTCTATTTGGTTTGAGAAGTTGTAACTTTTAGAGGATATGTGGGGAGATATTGTGGGCTTGTAACAACTAATTTATGGTATATAAAAGGGATAAAAATTATGAGATGACAACACACAACACAACTCTTCTTCTTCTTCTCCAACTTTTCTTTTGAAGTTTTGATGAACATGTGCGACTAAAAGTCTTGTTGGTCGAAGTGTACAGAAGCCTTGGAATCAATAAACTTGTGAGATCTAAATTATTTTTATATGTTTGATTTATACTTTGAATATTGAATGTTTTTCTATGCCAACTTTCATGATTGTTTTGTTTAATTACTAGGAGGCCTACTAGTTTATTATTCATTTCAATCTACTGCTAAATTAGATATCAAATCCATAATTGTTTGATGTTTCTAATTTGTGAAGCAACCAAGATTTAATGAACTGCTTTGTTCTATTAGATATTAGGGGAAATTTTTTTGACAAAATTAAATACAACCGCTTATGCTTGTATTGTTTTGCTTTTATCGATCTCTTTGTTCTTTAAAAAATTGCTAGATTAAATCTTTAGCGCTTGTTTGAGATTATTTAGTAATTAAAGTTAATTAGGTCGCTTGTATCGAATTAACTAAGCCTAAGAGTGATAGGAAGACACATCCAACGGTAAATATTCAAAGTATGATTTAATTTATGCTTGCATCGATGATCAATTTTATGATTTCCAATGGTGAATGTTCACTAAAACCAATATTCCTCCCTTTGATTCATTTTAATACTTTAATTGTTTATTTAGCTATTTTTAAATTTTCTCTTATCATATTCAAGACCTCCCCCATCCATATTCACATTGCATAAAAGTACACTAATTGTTCTCCGTGGGATCGATCCTTACTCTCACTTCTACAAATCATTTTAAGCGTAAAGGTTTTATTTTTGGGTGCCTACGATTGAACACCAAATTTTGGCGCCATTGTCGGAGAGTAATCTTAGTTAATTTTTGTGCTTTTTGTGATCTTTTTTTTATAATTAATTATATTTTCATTCATTTACAAAAAAAGGAAAAGAAAAAAATTATTAGTTATCATTCTCATTTTTTTGAATTGCTTTTCATATTGTTCTTTATTGTTTATGGTTGTGACTCGATCTTCTAATCAAGGTGATTTTCAGACCGATCCAGAAATAGAAAGAACTTTGCACAAGTTAAGGAAGGAAACTCAAAGAGAATCTAACGAGAACAACCTCGCTCCGGATTTCATATTCTCTTGCAATTCTAATCCTGAAGAAGGAGTCATGGCTGCAAATAGAACTTTGAAAGAACTTGTTGTCCCAGATTTGAATCAACACCCTTTATGCATAATGTTTCCTATTTTAGATGCTACTACTAATTTTGAATTAAAATATGGACTTATACATTTATTGTCAACTTTTCATGGTCTTGCAGGTGAAGACCCTCACAAGCATATAAAAGAGCTTCATGTGGTATGCACAAGTATGAAGCCAACGGGGGTGACAGAAGAGCAAATCAAATTAAGAGCATTTCCATTTTCCTTAAAGAATTCGGCTAAGGATTGGCTCTACTACCTACCCTCCGAAAGTATTGTCACATGGAACGAGATGAAAAGATTATTCCTAAAAAAGTACTTTCCAGCTTCAAGGGCGGCCAATATCCGAAAAGAAATTTGTGGGGTAAGGCAACACAATACAAAATCTCTCCACGAGTACTGGGAACGTTTCAAAAAATTATGTGCAAGCTGTCCCCATCATCAAATTAGTGAGCAACTACTTATTCAATACTTCTACAAGGCCTTCTATCAAATGATAGAAACATGATAGATGCTGCTAGTGGAGGAGTTTTGGTAGATAAAACTCCTGAGGCTGCAAGAAATTTAATTGCAAATATGGCGGCCAATTCTCAATAATTTGGTACTAGGCTAGATCTTCCATCTACTCATGCCAACGAGGTAAATATTTCTTTCCTAGAACAACAAATTGCTAGTTTAACTTCTCTTGTTCGATAAATGGTTGTAGGTAACATACAAACTGCGAAGGCTTGTGGGATTTGCTCAATAGTAGGGCATCCAATTGACATGTGCCCAACTCTTCAAGAGGAGCCCAATGAACAAGTGAACGTGGTAGGTGGTTTTCCTGGACAACCACAAAGAAAGTATGATCCCTACTCAAACACATACAATCTGGGATGGAGAGATCATCCCAATTGTAACTATGGGAATCCACAATCAAATTAGCTCGTCAATCAAAATTGGCCAAGTTATCAACAATACAAGCAGCCATATCCCCCTAAACAACAACTAAGCCAAAATTCTAACTCTGGTATGTCTTTAGAAGAAATTGTTAAGTATCTTACAACTAATACTTTACAATTTCAACAGGAGACAAGGGCCAGTATTCAAAGCTTGGATAATCAAATGAGCCAAATGGCTACAACAATTAATAAGCTAGAGGCACAAAGTTCAGGGAAGCTACCATCTCAAACGATAGTAAATTTAAAAGAAAATGCAAGTGCAATCATTTTAAGGAGTGATAAAGAGGTTGACATTCAAGTAAAAGAAGCACCTACATTGTCAAAACAAGAGGAAGATAAAACAACCGTTGCAGACATATACTTTCTTAGTCCCGAGGCTTGATCAAAGATGGTAGACTCGATGTCGAGATCAGAGGTTCAACAAACGTTCACCTTCTGATTATTCTCGAGATCCAAGATGAACACTATAATATGAATCTGACTACAAAAACAACAATAATCAGAAAGTAAATCTCACGTTCTTCCTTGCAATTGCAGTTACTGACGGACAGAACTGAGTTTAAAAAATAAATCTCATGTTCTTCCTTGTAATCGCAGTTGCAGACGGACATAACTAAGTTACAACTCAGATGAAGGAGAAGAAAGAAGAAAGAAGAAAGAAGAACAGGAAAGGTTCTTGCTGGGGTGATTAAGATCACCATTGCTCAAAGCAAGATTCGCCCCAACACGATCCGCTTTCAGGAACCAGCAAGTTCACGAAGAACTTCTGGAACGCTCGTAAGTCAATATTTGAGACTTGAACAGACTTCCTGGACTTTACAGACTCCCTTAACTCTCTTTTTGGTGTATCTTACAACGGAGGCCAATGGGCTCTATTTATAGAGTGGAGTTGAGACTTCACCTCTTCTCCTATCTGATGTGGGAATAAAATACCAATACTAAAAAATAGAGTTTGATATTTTAGATCATCCCACAATCAGCATAGAAGTGTGACAGTCCACGCCTACCCCCCGAACACTTCCGTGCATGTACGAGACATCCTGGAGTCCGTGTCCGTGTTCGAGTCCGTACAACAAAAATCAACTTATATCTTTTTTGGAATTAATCCTTTTTTCTTCTAGGAAAATACTCCCACATGACACACACTTGTGCCCTACCACACCTCATGTGCACACCTCAACACAAGCAATGCATTATATTGAGATACTCACCATTTGGTGTAGCCGATGTGGGACTATCTTTCCTAGTACAAAGGCAAAAATACCAACAATCCCCTACATATCTCAATATATGGGTTGAGCGTTCCCCACAGTGACTGCCCATCATGTATTAGGAGAGATGTCGCTACGACTTGAATCTTCCCGTATAGGTTAAATAACAGCATGATACAAGAATAGACTAAGCCTTGAATTCTGTACCATAACTGCAATTCTTCCTACTCACATAATGACATCAACTGTGCTTCTGGCTGCACATTAAAGGCCTTGTGCCAGCCTGGTTTCAGTGTATAATTTTAGGCGTCTACAAGTTTACCCTCAAGAGACGGCCTGATATCTCTGTCCATACACTATAGGTGAGTTCTTTATAAAGAGTCATGGCATGAAACATTGTGCTTCTTTGCGGTGCTACGCCGCTATGACATGGCTTAAAGTCGATGCTTTACCCCACCTGGGTACCTCATCGTTGTGTCATACTACTGTAGCATGAGGTCACAAGCCTCTTTGTAGTGCCAAACTATCCAGCATGAAGCCTTGCGCTTCCGTGCCATGTTACGCCGCTATGACATGGCTCGCAAAGCCGATGCTTTACCCTATCTGGTACCTCTTTGTGGTGTTATGCCACTGTAACATAAGGACATCGTCCTTTTTGTAGTGCTGTCTACCTCTCTTTATTACGATTATCATACAACATTAGGCTACTTGCCTATTTGTGGTGCTACTCCACTGTGACTTGGCTTGCAAAGCCGAGGCATTATCCCTACCTGAGAATCTCATGGTGGAGTCACCCCACTCTAGCATGGAGTTACACTCCTTGTAGTGCTGTGCTACCGTGCTTCCTGTAAAGCACTCCAGGTATTCACTCTGCCTGAGAACTCATTAAGGCATTTAAGCCAACCTTTCCACAGGATCCGTTTTCCGCAGAAAACAATAGTAAAAAATAGTGGTTGTAGGTCCGTAACCTCTCCATGTCACAGAGGACAAGTACCCACCGTTTCTGATATTCTTTCGGTTAATAGTCCTCCCTTGAACCAAAAGCTAGATGCCTAGTAGATTTCTCTTTGAACTAATAGCATAAAACTTTATGGTAGGAATGTAATAACACAATATCAGAATGCCTTCAAGCCTATTTTACAAGCTGTATCATCGACCAGCTGGCGCTTGAGGCCCTTGGCGAACGAATCTGCCAGGTTCTCCTGACTTTGAACATTAATCACTGTAATAACACCCCTCTTGATGAGATGTGTATTGTCCTGTGCTTCAATCGCACAGTCCTCTTCTTCCTGTTGAAGAGGTCATTTGATGCCACCGTCGCAGTCGTCTGGTTATCGCAGTATGTCGGTATTCCCGGTATTTGTGCCCCAACCACTGGAAGATCATACATGAGCTCCTGAAGCCATTCTGCTTCCTCTACTGCGGTATCAAGTACAATGAACTCAGATTTCATGGATGACTGCGAGAGTATAGTCTGCTTCTTCGATCTCCACGATATAACAGCTTCGCCCATTGTGAAAATATATCCACCTGTGGACCTCTCACTCTCCACTTCTGAGCACCAGCTGGCATCACTGAAGCCTTTCACTACCGACGGATCTCTTCTGTAGTGCAGTGCATATGTCTGAGTCTTCTTGAGATATCTTATAACCCATTTCACAGCTTTCCAGTGCTCAATACCTGGGTTGCTCGTGAAACGAATCAGCATTCCTACAATGAAAGCTATGTCAGGCCTTGTAGCAGTAGTAGCATACATCAAACTCCCGATTACGCTTGTATACTCCAGCTGCCTGACGCTTTCCCTTGAATTAGGCTTCAATTTTAGATCACACTTGTACTGCGTGTCGATCCTTGGAAGATCCTGATACCCGTAACGAGTGATCATCTTCTCAACATAATGAAAATGTGACAGCGCTAGTCCAGTGTCTCTCCAGATGATCTTGAGTCCCAAGATAACATTAGCATCCTTCAAGTCCTTCATACTGAACTTCGTCGAAAGAAACTTCTTTGTCTCTGTGACACAGCTTATATCCGTACCTAGGATTAGCATGTCATCCACGTATAGAAAAATAATGACTCCTCTTCCGTCAGCAAACTTCATATAGACACACTTGTCTGTTTTACTGACCGTATAGCCATTTGACCTTATGACTTTGTCAAACTTCTTATGCCACATTTTCGAAGCTTACTTTAAACCGTATAGAAATTTTACCAACTTGCAGACTTTATCTTCAAGACCTTTGACGACAAACCCTTCTGGTTGTTGCATGTAGATCTCTTCGGTCAGCTCGCTATTCAGGAATACCGTTTTTACATCCATCTGATGTATCACCATCTTATGTATCGCTGCGAGAGCAATCAACATTCTGATGGTGGTCATCCGGGCTACTGGAGCATACTTGTCAAAGTAGTCGATCCCCTGCTTCTGAGAAAACCCCTTTGCCACTAGCCTGGCCTTGAACTTGTCAATGGTTCTATCAGCTTTCATCTTCTTTTTGAAGATCCACTTGCATCCGATAGGTTTTGCTCCTTCAGGTAGATCAACCAACACCCAAGTGTTATTGGAGGTGATTGATTCAATTTTATTGTCTATCGCCTCCTTCCAGAAAACATCATCTTTGGTCTTTATCGCTTCGTCATAGGTAAGCGGATCTGCTTCCACATGATAGGTGATGAAGTCATCTCCGAAGTTCTTCGGCCTCCTCGCTCGCTTCGACGATGGCTCAGCGAGTTCTGGTTCAATCGTTGTCTCCTCAGCAACAACTTCATCTTAGACAACTGGCTCATTGAAGATCTCGGTCTCCTTTATACCTTTATCATTATCTGGAATATCCGTTAGAACAATATTCTTGTGCCTTGCAAACTTGTCTTCAAAATATTTAGCATCGCGAGATTCGATGATATGATTTGACTCAATATCAAAAAATCTTCGAGCATCACTCTTCTCGACATACCCCAAGAAGATCGTCTTCGTAGTCCTTGTCCCCAGCTTCTGAATCTTCAGATCTGGGAGCTTCACATAAGCCAGACACCCCCACACTTGAATGACATTCAAGTTAGGTCTAACTTTGAACCAGAGTTCATGAGGAGTTACGTCCGAAGTTACACACGGCACTCTATTTAGAATTAAAGTGGTTGTCAATGCAGCTTCTCCCCAGTAGCATTTAGGAGGACCCGCAGTTAGCAGCATTGAGTTCATCATTTCTGTCAACGTTCTGTTCTTCCTCTCCGCTACTCCGTCAGATTGAGGAGAATATGTAGCAGTAGTCTTGTTTATGATTCCATGTTCTTTGCAGAATGATGTGAATTCATGAGACCGATACTCTCCGCCTCGATCACTCCTTAGCCTCTTGAGTTGTTGTCCAGTTTGCCGTTCAGCCTCGGCCCTGAACTCCTTGAACTTTTCGAACGCTTCGTCTTTAGACTTGAGCAAGTAGACGAACGCGTACTTTGAGAAGTCATCGATAAAGGTTATGAAATACTTCATCCCAACTTTTTTAGAGAATTGTTTGAAGTCACAGATATCAGAGTGCACCAACTCCAGAAGATCTGTGCTTCAATTGACCTGATGAAAGGATTTTCTTGTGATCTTTGTCTGAGCACATACTTCACACTTCTCTACCTTACCCCCACATTTGGAGATAAGTCCTAGACTTGACATTTTGTTAATTCTTTTGCATTGAACATGTCCTAGCCTATTATGCCACAACTCAAGAGAATAATCAGAAAGAGCGATTGCATTGATTACATTTGACTGGTTTACAAGCTAAATTTTGAACATCCCTTCGGTTTAAAAAAGCTTTTCCGAAGTATGTTCCCTTCTTGGACATCACCATCTGGCCATCATTGATGTCCATCCTCAAGCCTGCATTACTAAGCAGGCTTTCAGAGATCAAGTTCTTTGCAATCACCGGAACGTGCTTCACACCTTGAAGCGTCAGAGTGTTCCCGGATGTGAGTTTCAGCTCCACAGTTCCGATCTCCAGAACTTCAGCTTGGGCTTGGTTCGCCATGATAACTTTCTCAGAAGTTGGCTGGTATGTGATGAACCATTCCTTGCTAGAGCAGACATGGCAGGTCGTACCAGTGTCTATCCACCAGATAGAGTCAGCCCCCACAGCTGTGACCTAAGCAATCATAGCAACAATATTAGAAACCATGGAAACCTTGCTAGGCTCACCTTGCTCAGCTTGTTTGGGCTTGGATTTGCATTCACTCTTATAGTGGCCCTTCTTGCCATAGTTTAAGCAAGTCACGTGGGACTTGGACTTCTGTTGCTTGAACGAAGGACCCTTCACTTTCAGATTAGTGGAGTCCTTCTTCTTGTGATGAGAAGCCACCTACTTCCCTTTGAACTCCCTTGTCTGCACCAAGTTGGCCTTAGCCAGTTGGCTAGACAGAGAGTACATCTTCTGTTGAGATCGCATTTAATCCACAACGTGGATATCTTGTAGAAGATCTTCCAAGCTAATGTCCAGCTTCTTTCGATGCATTCTAGCATAGAAGTTGCTCCAACCAGCAGGAAGTTTCGAGACTATCCCTCTAATGACAAACTTGTCAACGAGGGGCATCTTCTCGTCATCTAACGTCTGGCACAACTTCAGGAATTCTTTTACTTGAGGTAACATCGCCATCTCGTCTTCGAAGAGCCACTCGTGGTACTTTTCGACGATGAAGATTTTAGACCTGTTCTCATCATCTTCATATAGCTTACCCTAAGAATCCTAGATCTCTTTGGCCTTCACCCTCTTGAAATATGACTCTGCCAGAGAGTCTTTCATAGAATTGAGAATCAGCAGTTTACCGATGCTATTTTCTCTCTTCCATTTTCTCTGCTTGACGAGTGCAGCAGCAATAGCATCGGCAGTTCCTCATTCTGGAATCGTCGGTTCATCCTCAATTAACACATGGTCTACGTCCACGAGTTGAATTAAGGGTGATCTTCCTCTTCCAGATTTGGAAATATTCTCCATCGAATTTCTCCAACTTGTTAAAGCTGGTATCGATGAGAGAAGCACGAGAGTTCTCCATCTACAAGGATCTTGCTTTGAGATTGTTAGTCCCGGGGCTTGATCAAAGATGGTAGACTCGATGTCGAGATCAGAGGTTCAACAAACGTTCACCTTCTGATTATTTTTAAGATCCAATAGGAACACTATAATATGAATCTGACTACAAAAGCAACAATAATCAGAAAGTAAATCTCACACTCTTTCTCGCAATCGCAGTTACTGACAGACATAACTGAGTTCAGAAAATAAATCTCACGTTCTTTCTTGCAATCGCAGTTGCAGACGGACAAAACTAAGTTACAACTCAGATGAAGGAGAAGAAAGAAGAAAGAAGAAAGAAGAAAGAAGAAAAGGAAAGGTTCTTGCTGGGGTGATTAAGATCACCGTTGCTCAAAGCAAGATTCGCCCCAACATAATCTTCTTCCAGGAACTAGCAAGTTCACGAAGAACTTCTGGAACGCTCGTAATTCAATATTTGAGACTTGAACGGACTTCCTGGACTTTACAAAGTCCCTTAACTCTCTTCTTGGTACATCTTTCAAAGGAGGCCATGGGGCTCTATTTATAGAGTGGAGTTGAGACTTCACCTCTTCTCCTATCCGATGTGGGATTAAAATACCAATACTCAAAAATAGAGTTTGATATTTTAGATCATCCCACAATCAGCATAGAAGTGTGACAGTCTATGCCTACCCCCCGAACACTCCCGTGCATGCACGAGACATCCTGGAGTCCGTGTCCGAGTCCGAGTCCGCACAACAAAAATCAACTTATATCTTTGTTGGAATTAATCCTTTTTCCTTCTAGAAAAATACTCCCACATGACACACACTTGTGCCCCACCACACCTCCTCATGTGCACACCTCAACACAAGCAATGCATTATATTGAGATACTCACCATTTGGTGTAGCCGATGTAGGACTATCTTTCCTAGTCCAAAGGCAAAAACACCAACAAACTTCCCCAACGATGATGAGGTACCCAATTGTAAGTTTCCACCTCTTTCTGATTATAAACTAGTACCTCCTTTTCCTCAAGCTTTAGCAGAATCTAGAAAAATTGAACAGAATAATGAGTTATATGAGACTTTTCGTAAATGTGAGGTAAATATTCCACTTTTAGATGCTATCAAACAAGTACCTTGTTATGCTAAAATTTTAAAAGAATTGTGTACAATAAAAAGGAAACAAAAACTTAAAGGATATGAAAAAGTGAAAGTAGGGGAGGGTGTTTCTGCAGTAATTCAAAGAAAACTCCCTACGAAATGCAAAGATCCAGGAATGTTTACTATCCTTTGTAAGATAGGTAACAATAAATATGAGAAAGCCATGTTAGATTTAGGAGCTTCTATCAACGTCATGCCATATTTTATATATGAATCTCTAAATCTTGGACCTCTGAATAAAACTGGTATTGTAATTCAATTGGCTGATAGATCTAATGCCTATCCCAAGGGAGTAATTGAGGATGTTCTTGTACAAATGGACAATTTGGTTTTTTGTGCTGATTTTTATGTGCTTGATATGGAAAATGGTGACCAAACTGCTCCTATTTTGTTAGGAAGACCATTTTTAAAGACATCCAAGACTAAGATAGATGTGCATAGTGGCATACTTACTTTGGAATTTGATGGTAAAATTATTAAATTTAATATTTATGATGCCATAAAATATCCTGATGATGATAATACTATTTATTCTATTGAGGTGGTTGATTCTTTAGCACAGGATATTTTTGAACTTGATGGCAAAGATGAATTAGAGTTGTCATTAGTGAGCATCTCGAAAAAGAGCATAAGGGGTTAGCTCTGAGTACTAATTTGTAGGAAACTGTTGCAGTATTGAATGATTGTCCAAAAATATAACCGTTAGGTAACTTTCCTTCTATTTCCTTATCAATTTCTAACAAGAGGCCGTTACCCTCTATTTTACAGGCCCCTGTTCCAGACTTGAAGCCTCTTCCTAGTCACCTCAAGTATGTTTTTCTTGGAGATGGAGGAACATTATCAGTGATCATCTCTAATAAACTTAGTACAATACAAAAAGAAAAGCTTGTACATGTCCTTAAGGAGCACAAAACGGCCATCGGTTGGACAATTGCTGATATAAAAGGAATTAGTCCGTCTACATGTATGCTTCACATCTTACTTGAGGAAGGAGCAAAACCATCCCGACAACCGCAAAGAAGATTAAACTCACCCATGATGGAGGTAGTAAAAAAGGAGATCCTAAAACTTCTTGAAGTTGGAGTGATCTATCCTATTTCAGATAGCCAGTGGGTTAGTCCGGTGCAAGTGGTTCCTAAAAAGACCGGAATAACTGTCATAAAGAATCAAAATGATGAGCTAGTTCCCACTCGTGTCCAGAATGGGTGGCGGGTTTGTATAGATTATAGAAAATTAAATGCTGAAACTCTAAAGGACCACTTTTTATTACCTTTTATTGATCAAATGCTTGAAAGGTTAGCTGGTCATACTTACTATTGTTTTCTTGATGGTTATTCAGATTATTTTCAAATTCCAATTGCTCCAGAGGACCAAGAAAAGACAATTTTTACATGTCCGTTTGAAACTTTTGCATATCGCCGCATGCCATTTGGTCTTTGCAATGCCCCGGCCACTTTCTAAAGGTGTATGGTTAGCATTTTTTCAGAATATGTTAAGCATATTATAGAAGTATTTATGGAAGATTTCACAGTTATGGAGACTCTTTTGATAAATGCTTGCATAACCTTACACTTATTCTCCAAAGATGTATAGAAACTAATCTTGTGTTAAACTCAAAAAAATATCATTTTATGGTTGAACAAGGTATAATTTTGGGTTATATTATTTCATCTAAGGGAATTGAGGTAGATAAAGCCAAAATTGATATTATTCAATCTTTACCTTATCCTACTAGTGTGCGGGAAGTTCGTCCTTTTCTTGGACATGTAGGTTTTTTATCGAAGATTCATCAAAGAATTCTCCAAAATAGCGTTATCCTTGTGCAAGTTGCTACAAAAGGATGTGGCATTTGAATTCGATGAGGCGTGTAAAAAGGCATTTGATACACTAAAGAAACTATTGACTTCTACCCTAGTTATCCAGTCCCCTAATTGGAACGTGCCTTTTGAGATAATGTGTGATGCAAGTGATTATGTAATCGGCGCTGTATTGGGTCAAAGGATGGGAAAATCATCTCATGCAATTTATTATGCTTCAAGAACATTAAATGATGCTCAGAGAAATTACTCTACTACTGAAAAAGAACTTTTAGCTGTTGTTTTTATTTTAGAAAATTTTTGATCTTATTTGCTTGGTACTAAAATTATTGTCTATTCTGATCATGGAGCTCTTCGTTATTTGATGACGAAGAAAGAGAAAAAACCAAAGTTAATCCGATGGATACTTCTCTTGAGTGAATTTGATTTGGAGATCAAAGATAAAATAGGGAAAGAAAATCATGTTGTAGATCATTTAAGTCGTTTAGTTCATGTGGAGGATGAACTTCGTCTGCAAGAAACGTTCCCCGATGAGCAATTGTTTGCTACAATTGCGACATTACCCTGGTATACAAATATTGTAAATTATTTTTTTACTAATATGTTTCCTCATGGTTTGTCAAAGGCTCAAAGAGATAAGCTTAAAAGTGATGCCAAATACTATGTGTGGGATGACCCATACCTGTGGAAGCATTGTGCAGATCAAATAATGAGAAGGTGCGTACATGAAAATAAAATTATTTCAATTCTCACCTTTTGTCATTCTTATGCATGTGTAGGACATTTTGGAGCTAAGAGGACGACAAAAAAGTATTAGAATGTGGTTTCTATTGGCCGTCTTTATTTCGTGATTCATATTCTTTCTGTAAAACATGTAATAATTTCTAAAAGACAGGTAATATATCTCAAAGGAATGAAATGCCACAAAATCCTATATTATTTTGTGAAATTTTTGATGTTTGGGGCATCGATTTTATGGGACCATTCCTTGTATCTTTTGGTTATGTTTATATTTTTCTTGCTGTTAATTATGTATCAAGTGGGTAGAAGCTAAATCTACTAGGACTAATGATTCTAAAGTTGTTTCAGATTTTATCAAGTCCAACATATTCTCCAAGTTTGGGATTCCGAAAGCCTTAATAAGTGATCGAGGTACTCACTTTTGCAATCGAACCGTCGAGTCTTTGCTAAAAAAGTACCATATGACCCACAAGGTGTCAACTGCCTACCATCCACAAATAAGTGGGCAAGCAGAGGTATCAAATAGAGAGATCAAGTCCATCATTGAGAAGACTGTCAATCCGAGTAGAAAAGATTGGATTTTGCGCTTGGATGATGCTTTGTGGGCGTATAGAACTGCTTATAAGACACCTATCGGTATGTCACCATACCGATTGGTGTTTGAAAAACCGTGCCATCTTCTTGTTGAGTTAGAACACAAGGCTTATTGGGCTATCAAGAGTCTCAATATGAAGGCATATAAAAATGGAGAACATAGGAAGTTACAACTACAAGAGTTGGAGGAAATTCATAATGATGCCTATGTGAATGCTCGAATTTACAAAGAGAAAATGAAGGCTTTTCATGACAAGATGATCTCTAGGAAGGATTTTCAAGTTGGTCAAAAAGTCCTTCTATACCAGTCACGACTTCATTTATTTTCGGGTAAATTGCGTTCTCGTTGGATTGGACCTTTTGTTGTTACTAATGTTTTTTTATCATGGTACAGTTGAAATTCAAAGTTTAGCAACATCTAAAGTGTTCAAGGTAAATGGCCAAAGGCTCAAGCTTTTTTATAAAGGTTTCAAAGTGGAGAATGTGGATGAATTGAACCTTGAGGATCCAACTGATACCAATTGAAGGACGGCACGTCCACGACTATAAACATAGGCAACCCAAGGGGAGTTTGTTCTTATTCTTGCATTTTTTGTTTATTTTTGTCTTTTCTTTGCATTTAGCCTTACATTGGGACAATGTCAGTTTAAATGTGGGGGAGGGGATTCAAATTATTTTAAGCAGTTTTAGTTTTTTTATGTTTCAAAAAAAGATTTTATATTTTATTTTTTTGTGGTTTTCAATAAAGTTTTATTTTATTTTATTTTCAAAAAAAGGTTTTGTTTTTTTGTGATTTTTAATAATTTTTGGTTGTGTATGTCATGAGGAAGATTTAACTAAGTTTAAAAAATTTATAACATGATTGAATAAATACTCTTTTCAACTTAGAATTAATTAGTATAGTTATTTTACTTGAGGATGGTTGTGACTAAATTTGGTAGACAAAAGCCGGTGAGATTTTGAGCCTTTAGACTGACACATCAGTCTCACTATTTTCTTTGATGACAGATATTCTTCCATGGACTTGTTTCTCTAGAACTTGCTTAGATTCTCTTCGAGGTCACATCGGCACATGCATACATGAATATGATTAAGGTCATCTTTGTTATACGTTACATAAGCCAAATAGCCTACCCTAAAATTATTTTACCTTCGGTTGAACCCCTTTGAGCCTTATTGTTTCTATTTTTGTGAACCCATATTACAAGCTTTAACCTGAAAAAAATCCTTACCCAGGCCAGAAAACTAGTGGAGCATTATGATATGTATGAGTTGTAGAAGAATGAAAATTTTAGCATTCTTGACAACCATGTGCCCAACCCAGGGAGTCATATGCGCCCAAGCCAGGGAGACATATGCGCCCAAGCCAGGACAACCCACATGCGCCCAAGTCACCAGAGCAAGCAATGCGCCCCTGTTGAAGACATACGCCCACTCTGGACTCCTCCAGAAGGGGGCACATAGCCCTGTTTCAGGCTATGCGCTCAAGTCAGGATAGCACCCCGACTCGGTCAATACCCACGATCAATCGTACACCGAAGCATACAGCCACGTCAGTCTCCACGCGCAGTCGTGCACCGAAGCATGCGGCCACGTCAACCCCATGATCAATCCACGATCACGCAGTCTGCATGCGCCTATACTCTATGCGCCCAAAGCAGGACTATGCACCCACATAAAAATTGGTGTATTTTCTCATATGGGCACATAACATCATTCCAGCACGAAGACGACTATAAAAGGGGTCTCATACCTCTTCAAAACACAGAACAGAGAGCATTTCAAGAGCTAAATTGCTGTCCTTCTTGCCAGTGAGCCGAGAGTTAGCAATTTTCTTAGGTTTTCTCCCACTTTTGTAATCAGAGTGTCAACGGAGTAACGGAGCAACTGTCGCTCGATCTCTATCGTCCCATTCCCCAGAATTCTTTTTGTACTCGGGGATCCTCAGTGCAGGATCTCTCAGGCATACTCGATTTGTGGTGCCTTGTGCAAATAAGAAAAGATAGCATTTCTTCCTCTTTTTTGTGTGTGTCCACAAAAATGGCGACTCTGCTGGAGACTACCTTTTTCTCTAACGAGAAAGTGGTGACGCAATCCGATACCGACAAAGTGTGAAGCACTCAAAAGATGTTGATCGTAAAGTTCGATCAGCAGGCGTTCGAAAAGATACTCTCGAGGGACGGCTCTACTCCCTCCAAATCAGTGAAGCCAAACAAGTCTCGCAAGACTTGGCTTCCGAAGGCTCGTGGTGCATATCCTGCCAGTGTCATAGAAGATATACAACCGAAGGACTCTGTCACGTGGGTGCATAGGCCTTCTACATGGGCGCATGGAGCTCCTCTGTGGGCACATAGCTCTGCCATAGAGGCTCCTGACATAAAGAAGGCATATACCGTTCCGGGCTCTACTAGCCCAGCGACTTCTCTCTTGTGCAATCAACAATAGAGTGTTCAACGTTCGAAACTTGGCAAAGAAAAATACTACAATGCCAAGAATCAAAGTGTTCGACGCTCTGGGCAAACTCAGCAATGCTTACAAACGAAGAAGGCAAAACTGGGAGAAAATATCGCTGCTTCACGAAGCATGCGCCCAAAGCTATGCGCCCAAGAAGGTGTGTGGGCACATAACTCTGGCCAGAAGACTTCTATCTTCGATAGACTATGCGCCCAGGGCCATGCGCCCAAAGCTATACGACCAAGCTCTGTTGACCTATACTATGTGCCCACATCCAAGAAGCTCAGACATGCTGCCAGGACTTCCAGAAAGTATGCGCCCAAAGACAGACTCCAAGATCTATGCGCCCACAATAAAAAGACAGACGCCACCGCGTATAGCACTGGGCTATCTTCAAGGTCATTACAAAACTTAGGTGTGGGGGTTGCCCCTGCACATGAACTAAGTCCGGATGTGCCAACTCCCCTTACAAACCCATATACAAAGCTCGACGATGCATGTGACATGGAGTTTAAGGCAAAACTCCCTTTCCACTGATTTACGCTACATGATAAATCATAAACGTAAAGCGAGGAAGGATACGGCAATTTATGGCGTACATCCGTGCACCAGTATTGTCATCAACTGTTGCTACTCCAAAGCAATGAGAGTACCTCAGAGACAGTCCGTGTTTCAAAGACTGCATCACTCTGATAATGAAAAGCCGCTATGTGTTCATCCAACATGGCTTTATGGGGTCCTCCTTACGGGAGTCCCAATCAAAGAAGGTGGACCATGAACCGAACTTTTCTCTCAGTTCTGCAAACAGAAGAAGAAGAAGTCTGCCAACAGATAGCCAATAAGCTGTTACATCTGAAGGAGTCTATATGGGTACTCGGTCAAGGTCGAGATTCCATATAGATGACGAGGACTCCCAAGCTGGGGGTGATGATCCTTCAGCTGGGGGTAGTATTCCCTCAGAGTCTGAAGCAGATGACCTTTACACCAGGGGTAGCCTTCTAGATGACGATGATCTCTTCGAGTTTGATGGTGACTATCTGCCTTCCCTACCTGAAGACAAGGGACTTTTCAACTCAGAGACAGACAGTATCAGCACCAGTTGTACTGTCTCCTCTATTCATTCTCGTATGTTATCTACGTACATGGCGGATAGAAAGAGACCTGAAGAAGCCAGTGATCAGACCAACAAACGGCTAGAGAGTCTTGAAAAAACATTTGCCAATATTACTGATGTACTTACCAGTATCATGGCAGTCCAAACCGCTGGGGCTGTTCCTCCACCTCAACCAAACGTCTCAGCTCACGTTAGTCCGGCTCATAGCAACAACCATCCTTTACTACAGAAGAAGTATCATTCCGTTGCGCCTCCTCCAAATCTTGCAAATGCTGGGGGTGGTCCTTCACCAACGACACCTGACAACCGTACAACAGCCGTTTCTCAACATCTGCTCAATCAACATGATGCAATTGATTCTCTTATTTTCTGTCTCGATACCATCTCACACAAAGACGAGCTTCAGAAGATGGAGATATCTCAACCTTATCCTCCTGAATGGGAGAATGCTACTTGCCCTCATAACTACAAGTCATTGACACTAAATTTATTTGACAGGATGACTTCTCCTCGCCAACACATGACATACTTCAACACGCAGACTCTACACTTACCCAGGGACGATCCATTCTTGTCAAAGTTGTTTATTAGCACCTTATATGGGATAGATTTTGAATGGTTCTGCAGTCTGCCTGACGGTTGTATTAATTATTAATTCCTTTAAATATTTGGAGAGGTTATTCTTCAACAGGTTTTATGAGAGTGGCATGCATGTTAGTATGTCCATCCTCATCGAGACCAAGCAAAGGAGGACTGAGTCTGTTATTGCTTTCATCGAACGCTTCAGGCGACTAGCATTGAAGATGCCCTTCGGTATACCAGACTCAGAACTTATGAATACTTGTCGACATAACTTTCTTCCTACAGTGAAGTTCTGTCTGGGTATACATAAGTATTGATACATAGCCTATTTTTATTAGGGCCACTGATGCTGCTGAAAATGATGTCCCTAATATGGAATTACTGGGGTTGAAGACACCCAAAATATGAAGATAAAGGCAAGCACCCTCAAAATATCCCTGTCCGTGGAGGTAAAGGGAAATAAGTCTTGAAGGTCGACACTTCCAAGGGAGCTTCCAATTCCCAGGGCGCTCCTGACAAACATAAGGAGACTTTCTCCTTTGACGAGGATGATGTTATTACCATTTTTCACACATTGATGAAGGGTAATAAACTGACATTGCCTCCACCACAACGTCCTACGGAGGCGAACCAACTCAACGATCCCAAGTACTGTCTTTATTATAAGTACATGCACCACTCTACCCAAGATTGCATCGTCCTGAAGAAGAAGATACAACAGCTTATCGACAGCCAAGTGATCAACCTCGAAGCTGAAGATAAGGTCGTATCTTCTAGCATGATCTTTTTTCAATTTGGTGACTTTTCTCCCCCAGAAGTCCCAAACAGCGTAGTCCCAATCCCTAAGGCAATAATAGAAGTCGTTAACCTGCCGCCAGCTCGCAACTCAACCTTGGTGCCACTCACGACTGAACGTGGTGAGATCATGTGGGTCCATCCGGACCTTGTGCAAGAAATAACACAGGTGGTACCTTCCCAAGTAAAGAGGGGTAAGAAATACAAATCATGTCATATGGTGTCTTCTTCCATTTACAAAGTTCTATATGGCAAGACGCGATCTGGGAAGGCTTACCTAGGGACTTATGACCCCGCAGAAGAAGAAACAGTACCTTCTCAAGCTCCTGCTGCCCCCACAAGTTCAGAGGCTGGTCCATCTAAGTCCTTAACTACCGACAAAGCTAAGCAGAAGGATACTCAATTTGACAAGTCTCTGAAGGTGCCAACCCCCGAAGGCATGGATCGGCCTTACAACTTTGACATACTGGAACAGCTGGCTAATACACCTGCCAGGTTGTCTTTGATCGATCTATTGCGACTCTTCAAAAAAATGCGAAAGGCCTTAAGTGAGGCATTACTACATGCCGATTCTTATCTCGCCACAGCTGGCCTTAAGTGAGGCATTACTACATGCCATCTCCTGTCCTCACTGCCACAGCACTATAGAAGTGGTGCCCAATATCACCTTTTCACAGGAGGACATGCTACTAAAAAACAATCGTCATGATAGACCTCTGTACTATAGAGGGTATATCGGGGTGATTAAGGTGGATCAGATGCATATCGATCCAGGTTCCTCCCTCGGCATCATTCCTAGAAGTTTACTCCAAATTATAGGAATCCCTCTGCACAAGCTATCTGCAACCAATACAACTATCATGGCTTTTAATGCTGGAAGAAGCCACCCGCTGGGCAAGATCCGTCTCAAGTGCCAGATTGGCGATCTCCGAACAGAGGTTTCTTGCTATGTAATCGACGCTAATGTATCCTACAACATCTTGTTGGGACGTCCGTGGATACACAAGAACATGATCGTTCTTTCTACACTTCACCAGTGCTTCATGTATGTCAACATGGCATCATAATGACGGAGTTTGCCGATATCGATCCTTTTAAGGGCATTGAAGCCTACTATGGAGATTCGGTACTTTACCAATCTCAGCCCTCTAATGATGACAGCAACGAAGCTGAAGTGAGTTTATCCGCCAGTGATTGTCCCCTGATTATCCGAGTCAAAGGACGTACTACTCCAAAAAGTACTCCAAAGCCTCTCACAATCTGGGTTATCTTGATAAGGTCAAACCCTTGACCATCACTCTCCGCAAAACACCTCGGGTAGAACCTGCTGAAGTCCATCCTCCCAATCCTGAAGAGTTATCCTATATGTCGAACTTGGCCAAGTCTGTGGCTCCTCTTCCAGACAATGATCCCCTCAATGAGTATATCAATACTCAAAATAATATACCTTTAGTGGATGATGTTATCCCTGAAGAAGAACTTGCATATTTTCTAAGTAAAGGTTTATCTTTGAATTACTCCGATATCTACCAATCTGTAAACCAGTACATAGATATGATATACGTCCTAGGGAACGGCATAGGACCACATCTCTGTATGCCGGTCACGACGTCTCGTCTATAGAAAAAAGTCTGGCCAGAAGACATCCACTACTTCATTGTTCCATCTAGAAAGAAGGGTGAATAATTGATCATCTTCGGTCAAATAATTGGTGAAAGAAGGTTCGTTCTGGACCCTACTTCTCCCAATCACAATACTGAAGCTGACTATGACTCTGGGAAAATACAACTTTACCGATATAGTTGGCAAGCCAAAAATATCATCCAGAACATGAGATATGATATAAAAAGCGACCAGGGTCTAAACTACGATCAAGGATGACGATTGCCAATACATCACTTTGTTCCTCCCGGCAAACCCGAAAACTATTATCAACAAAATGGTGTTGGTTTGGGTTACGTTACTCCTCCAACAACTCCTGAAAGATCATACGTCGAAGAAAATCGTTGTTCTAATTCTTCTGATTTCTGTATCTGGGATTCTGACTCCAGCATTGGAGACATATTCAAATCAACTTTGTCCGTCAACATGGTGTCAGTTGACCAAATTGCAGACGATGTCCAATCGATCGAGCTTGAACAATAGGCTCAAAAGATGGATACTAGATGGGAGTTACATTTTGAACAACGTGAACCACCTACTGAAGACAAAGTCGTCCAAGTTAATTTAAGAGATGAATCATCTCTTAAACCAATCTTCATCAGCAAAAGTCTGTCTGACTAAGAACGATAATCTCTTATACAGCTTATAAGAGAAAACATTGATGTCTTTGCATGGAGCTATGAAGATATGCCAGGCTTGGACCTTAAAGTTGCTATCCACCGCCTAAATATCTCATCCAAAGCTAAGCCAGTGAAGCAGCAGCAACGACGATTCTGACCAGATATCATGGAGGCCATCGAGAGTGAAGTTAAAAAAGCTTATTTCAAGCGGGTTCATTCGTGAAGAACAACACTCTGACTGGGTCACTAACATTGTGCCAATTATGAAAAAGAATGGTAAAGTTTGAGTCTGTATCGATTACCATGATTTGAACTCTGTATGCCCGAAAGATGAGTTCCCTCTACCAATCACCGACGTAATGATCGACAATACTTGTGGCTTCAAATGGATGTCTTTCATGGATGGGTTCCCAGGCTACAACCAGATCAAGATGTTCCTCGACGACGAGAAACACACATATTTTTGAACACCGTTGGGGGTATACTGCTATACGGTGATGCCCTTCGGATTGAAAAATACAGGGACGACATACCAGCGATCTATGAACACAATTTTTTACGATCATTTACGTAAAATAGTGGAATGGTACGTAGATGATATCGCAGTTAAAAGTCATCTCAAGGAAAACCACCTCCAAGATTTGAGAACAGTATTCGAACTAATGTGTGCACACAAACTCAAGATGAATCCAACCAAGTCTTTTCTGGGAGTCTCCAGCGGCAAGTTCTTTGGTTTTGTTATCACTTCAAAGGGTATACATCTTGACCCACAGAAAGTGAAAGCTATCCTCGATATGCATCCTCCAAGAAATCTCAAAGAGCTACACGGACTTCAAGGAAGGCTAGCCTACATCGGACGATTCATTTCAAATCTTTCTGGAAGGTGTCAACCGTTTACTCAGCTCATAAAGAAAGGAGTATCTTTCGTCTGGACGGAGCAATGTCAATACGTATTTGACGACATCAAGAAGTATCTCATACGCCCCCAGTATTGGTGGCTCCAATAATGGGGAAGCCCTTTTTACTATGTGTCCGCGCTATGGACCATTCCCTTGTGCCCTATTAGCTCAGAAGAATGAAGGTGGCCATGAACAGACAATCTACTACCTCAGCCGCACGATGGTGGTGCCGAGCACAGATACAAACTTGTGGAAAAGGAATGTCTCGTACTAGTATTTGATATCCAGAAGACACGCCACTATGTGTTTGGGCAGACTATCCACATCATATCTAAAGTCAATCCTCTCAGAATACTCATGACTAAATCAGGTTCTCTTAATTCCCGTTTAGCTACATGGGCAATGCTGTTGACTCTATACGATATGTTGTTCGTCCCTCAGAAGGCAGTAAAAGGCCAAGCATTAGCTAATTTTCTAGCAGCTCATCCGATACCAGAATCTTCCAAACTCTACGATGAAATCTCGGACGAAGTAGTGGAGTCTAACACTGCAACCGAAAAAATCCCCATTTGGCGAATGTTCTTTGATAGTGCATCAAGAATAGGAACTAAAAGAATTATTGTGGCTGGAGTAGGCATCGTGCTTGTATCACCCGACCATCTGGTTATACATCGTGTATATTCTCTCGTAGAACCCTGTACTAATAACGTGGCCGAATATAATGCCCTATTGATCGGCCTTCAACTGGCAAAACAACTGGGAGTCGACTATCTAGAAGCTTACGATAATTCTAAGCTAATAGTTAGTCAAGTCCGAGGGGATTATGAAGTATGTCACGAAGACCTCATCCTATATCACAAAGCGACAATCGAATTGGCTTCTACTTTCGCTGGATTCTTCATCGAGCATGCGCCTCGACTAAAGAATATAGAAGCAGATGCTTTAGTCGATCTTGCTGCTTCCTTGACCATCCCTACCAATGCTTAGCATTCGATCATAGTGTCTGGTCGAGAGCTCTTCTGTGTGAAAGATGCCTTGCATATTCATCACAGTTATGCAACAGAAACAAACGTCAACGTTAAAGACTGGAGATTTCCTTTTATAGACTACGCCATCAATGGAATCCTTCCTGAGGACCCAAAGGAAGCAGTGTCTGTCCAAAGGCGATCCCTCAGATTTTACTATGATACAGCTACCAAAATGCTGTACCGACGCTCTTATGACGGGCTACTGTTACGATGTTTATCAGACACAGAAGCCAAACATGCACTCTGTGAGGCTCACGATGGAGTTTGTGGCGCACATCAACCAGGCCCCAAATTACAAGATCGTCTCAAACGAATAGGTTATTATTGGCCCACGATGATAGCAGATGCTGTTGAATATACAAAGAAGTGTAGGACTTGTCAGTTCCACACCGACTTCATTCATCAACCTTCGAAGTTTCTACACCCGATGACGGCATCTTAGCCTTTTGAAGCCTAGGGTATGGACATCATAGGTCCAATCAGCCCGCCATCCTCCAGAGGATATCGGTTCATCCTAGCTATAACCGATTACTTCTCCAAATAGGTGGAAGCTATACCACTCACCGAAGTGAAGACGTAGAACGTGATCAGTTTCATCAAACATCACGTTATCTATCGCTTCGGCCTGCCTTGTAGGATCATCCATGATAATGGTCCATAATTTATGAGCCATGCATTCTATCGGTTCTGCGATAAGAATCGAATCCAGAATGTAGCCTCTGCTGCCTATAATCCAGTAGCTAATGGGTTAGCAGAAGCCTTCAATAAGACCATCATTAAACTTCTCAAGAAGTTTGTGTCTTCAACCAAGTACGATTGGAATGAGAAGCTCGATGAATGTCTCTGGGCCTATCGTACAACGGTTCGGACTCCAACATGAAGTACGCCATTCTCTCTGGTTTTTGAAAGTGAAGCAGTTCTTCCCCTAGAGATCCAGATTCCCTCTCTTTGAGTAGCCTTAGCCAGTGAGTTGACTGCCAAAGAAAGTTATCGTCTACGACTACAAGAGTACGAAGTGCTAGACGAAAAATGCTTATTAGCTCAGCAGCGTATTGAGCTATACCAAGCACGCCTTTCCAGAGCCTTTAATAAAAAGGTGAAGGAAAGAATCTTCTAAGTTGGTAATCTGGTTTTAGCAGTGAGAAGACCAATGGTCATGACGTACAAGACAAAAGAAAATTTTAGCCTAAATGGGAAGGTCCTTTCGTTGTAGAAATAGTATATTCTAACGGTGCGTATCGACTAACCAAACCTGATGGTGACTTGCTCATGATGCCGATCAACGACAAGTCCTGAAGAAATATTATATGTAACATTCATGAACAGTGTTCATATATACCCTGTTTTAGTCATATAAATGTACAGTGCAATGTTTATGTGATTAAAAAATATTTAACTATTATCCGTATTTCAAGAGTCTTGAATACGCCATGGATAATAGGTCCTCTAAAAAGATTCCCCAGTAGAATTATTTCTATTTTGGACTCTGTCCAAACTCGGTCTGACGAAAACAAGTCACGTCCATATTACCTCTGAACTGTTTTTCGATAATTATTTCCCCAGTGGGATGATTAAGAAACATTTTGCCACATCCATATAACCTTTGAGCAAAGCATTCATCAAGGATAATCACGTCCACTCCTACCTAATGTTATATATCCTTCAACGTCCATATTACCTCTGGTTAGATATAGAACATCCTCTGCTATTACGTCCATATTACCTCTATTAGCAGCTTCTTTTCAACTTATTATCTATATTCAAGAACCTTGAATATAAAACGGACAATAAGTCCACATCAAATTCCTCAGCGGAATACCCACCAAAATATCCTTACTACGTCCACATTACCTCTAGTTTTGATATTTCACAAACTTCATTCATGAATTTTGAAAGACAAAAGATTCTTTATTAAAATTGTCTATCAAAAGACAGAAAAAAGAAAAAGATACAGGAGTCTTGACGACTAATTAAGCCTATTACAAAATAAGATCTAAGGAATACACAATCGATTGATACTATCCCTTAGAGCCGTAATTTCGACTTCGGACTTGGCAGTATCACAATGGCACGCTTCTTCCTGTCGGGCAGCTTCATCCTGGAAGGGGACCAGTTTTACGTGCTCTCCCTCTAAATTCACCATATGTTCTTTTAAGTGGTCGAAAGTTATGGCGATCATGGTAGCCTGAACCAAATATTCCTTCTGTTCAGACGTCGCTGTCCTCAAGCTGGCCTCCAGTTGAATAATCTTATTTTAGATCCACGTAATGTGATTATATTTCTCAGTAATCTGTGCAGCCAGCTTATTCTTCGAAGCAACACGTGCCTCACTCGTAGCGTTGAATTGCTCATACTGATCAGCCAACTCACTGATCTCTTGAGCGAGGGCATCCTTCCTTGCTTGGAAAGTAGCCCCCTCTTCTGCGAGAGCCACGACTAAGGCCTCGTCTTTTGCACGAAACAGCGACGTCGGGCTCCATTGTTTGGCATCCCAGAATCTAGCCACCTGACTCTCCAGATCATTCAGAACCCTCCTTAGAGCATTAGCCCGCTCTTCATAGCCGACGATGATCTTAAGGACTGCCACCTGGCATTCAACAACAGCCTTCATAGGGCCAAAGGCGATGTTCCGGTTCAAGACCCCAGGAAGCTTTACTTTTAAGATAGAATAGAAAGCTTTGACAACTTCATGGGCCATCTCGTCGTCTTCGGTGGAGGTCATCGGGGAGGAAGCTTGATGCGGTTCTTCCGCTACATGAAGAGATACCTGACAAAAAGCCGAACCTGACAAGAAAATAATATATGTATCAGTAATAAAAAAGAAAAAGTACAAAAGAGTTGTAATTTTGTACCTTCGGCATGCTCAGTGCCAACTTGGGCTAAGTCATCGGTCTTGGCTTCAGAGAAACCGAGAGCAGGCCCAGGTTGTTCAAGAAGAACAATATCGAGGCCTCGAGCAGCATCAGGCTGGTATCTTCTACGGCTCCAGATGGACGGGGAGTAGATTCAGTAACAACCACTTCAGGAGGCTGTTCAACCTCTCATTCTGCAGCCGATGTCGGCTTACTGACAGAATCCTCCATACCAGCAACCCTAGAGGAGCCAGGGACAACCTCTTTTCCTTTCACGATATGTTGGGCTATCTCTATGCGTGGATCCTTCTCATTGTCTATAAGGGAATATACAATGGCGGTCAGCCTCATGAGGAGCACGCAAAATCAAAGTCAAAAAATCTCATCTGAAGTGAGGTACAAAGATAATGTACCCACGAGAGGGTGAGCCGATTGGACTTGATTCTTGTCCAGCTCTTTCATTATGGCCCCGATTTCAGACATCGCCCCCAAGGAGATATCGAAAGAAGGACTGGCTCTCTGGTCGCTGTAGGTCCTAAAAATCAAGTTGTATTTATCAAATAAGTAGAGAAAATTAAATTGCGCACTCTTCAAATATCTATTCCTCGCGTTGGCCGAGAGATACAACTATAGAACCGAGACTTTCATGATGCCCCACAGAGAGATCGGGTTAGCTTTGCACGAGATGAAGTACATCTCCAGCCTGCCAATGGGGGATATCCCCTATGAAGAGTTTGTCCCGACAAACGATGAATTGGACAGACTCTGCCAAGAGAATACTGACATGGTGTCTGTATTTGAAGAGCTACTATGTTACTACAAGATCTGTTCTCTCTACTACAAGAGTGGCACGGCCGGCACATGCTATACCACCAAATGGCTGCCATATCTTTTTCTCAACCATATCATCGAGAAGAAGACCAAGGAGCATGAGAACTGCCATCCTAACTACTTCCGACCACTTAGCGACAGCGAAGTGATAGGGCTGATGGAGACACGCGATGATATGGATATCAAGATCAAGGATGATCTCCAGTATCCTCCTTTCAAGGAAGGAGATATTATTGAAAGCTACATGAGGATGGGCTACAGTCCCATGTCAAAGGAAGCCCAGTTGGCAGGTTTTCTCACTTACTGGCTCCGACGATACGTCGTCCCTGGGGCCAGTGCAGTCGACCGCTTCTACCGCGGTGTACTTTTTGCTGCTGTCCGTCTGGTCTTCGGCTACCGGATGGATCTGCTGTCAGTAATGACATGCAGGGTGAACGCCGGCCTTCGCCTCTTCGTCGATTCAATGATTAAAGGGAAAGACGAGAAAGGACACTTCTCCCGGCTGGAACTGCCATATATATACTTGTTCGGATGGCTGCTTCTACACCATCCTTCACTAATGAACCCCGACATGGGGGCAGTGGACGACAGCTTTCTAAGAAGATTTTCTGGATGTAAGTGGATTTATACCACTTTGAGAGATTGCCGACCCGCTCTGAACCTTGGTAGAGGATGGAGCTTCTACTGTGTTACCCCTCCAGTCGGTTATGAACATATGTCTACAAACCTTGTGGACTCCGGGAGGATACAACCTTTGGGCCACACAACATTCGATTGGCTGAGGACAATCCGGCCGTCACACCTGGTATACTGGTTCGAGGATGAATGCTATCTCGAGCCCTATCTTCCCAGCCATTTTATGCGCCAATTCGGTTATGACCAGTTTTATGTAGGTAATGCTATCTTATGCCTACAAGGAAAAGGGTTTTTAATTGATGGAGCTCGAGCTTGGGCATATTACAATGCCCAGGACACAAGGACGACGTTCTCGCCACTATAATCTGGGCATTCGCCCTGATCATCCTTTGATTCAGCCTCCTTGACTGGGGAAGGCTGAACGTCGTCTGTCGGTCAAGGACAAGGAGGGGACACTGTTGTCACGTCCACTTCCTCAGACGAGGAGGCACCTACCTCAGCTGCAACTTCAGGGTCCTGTGCAAAGGACAAACGCAAGGGTAAGAAAGCTTCTAATGGCTTAACCAAAATGGCTATAGAGTCTAGGAAGGGATCTACCTCTCGAATGGTAACGACCCACGACGTCGTTCCACTCCTTCCAGTTTGCCGGAAAGACCTTCTCAAGGGAGGTGATCCAGCACCCACTTCCTCGGCTCTCCTTATGGCAACAGTCTTCTTCTTCCTCTTAAAAGTTAGCTCCTGGGCCAATTCAGTTGAAGCTTTCCACTTATGGGGAGGATTGGGAAGAGTAGAATTATCTTTTGTGTCCTCCTTTGGAGGCACTGTCGGCTCCCTAAGGATAGCCCTCGGCCGTGGTGCTGCAGCTGGCTTCACGGCTGGAGTAGCACTTTTCTTCTTACGACCCTCCGGCGCCTTTCGGGCTCATTTCGTAGAAGGGGGGCCAAACAGAGTCCCCAATATCAAGCTCTGTTCACGATCATACCGGGGATGAAAGGTATTGATCTGAACATAAAACTTGGTGGCAACATAGTACATGTAGGTCTCAGGCTTATCTGCGGGCAGAGTGAAGATTTCTTCCGTGCATCCGGCGTTGTAATATATCCAGGCACGCGCCCCGTCAATTATGCTGCCTATTGACTCCAAATGCGGGCTAGCATTTTCCAAAAGGAGCTGGCTGTAGCCAAACTGTCGTACGAAATGACTCAGTAGGTATGTCTCCAGATAGGCATGGTTCCTATTTCTGAGCACCAGATGCGACGGCCTAATAGACTGAAGCCAGTGAAATGCCCTAGCAGTCAAGCTAGTGGTATGAACTCCCTCATCCACTAAGGTATCTCCCGTACTGCCACTGTCGGATGGAGGGAATACCCTGAAAAACTCGTAATCCTGCAAGAAGCTTAAAGCCCTTCTGCAAGCGGGTACACCAGTAACGGCCCAGTCCGTGTCACAGAATCTGCGAAGAAAGGCGTCTCCCGCCAAAGAGTCCACCGTCGACCCAGCGTTCATCAGGGTAGGACAGTGCAGCAGCAGCCACCCCATCAAGAAATGATACAGAAGTTCGGTCCGGGCGAAGTTGGTTCTGCCGTCAGGAGTAACCGCATTTCTAACAAAATCCCGTAGACCCCGTTTAGTGGCACAGACCATCGCGGGAAGCAAGGCAAGCCGGTATCCGAATACTAGCTTCACAGCCGGAAGTATTATGCTCCGGCTCATCCTCTCAATAGTCCCTGAACCCCCAGGGACTATACAGTCATGAAGCCAGATCATCAAAAAAGCTCCCAACACGGCTTTCTCCGACAACGGATATTCAGATTGACGGAAGTAGTGGCCAATCTAGAACTCCCCCTCAGGATCATCACTGTCCTCGGTATCCGTTGTATCATAATCTGCCATCCAGACTTCTATCTCGGACTTGGTCATAGGTTTTAAAATCGAAAAGGAGGCCGGATCCTCTCCTTCTCCTTGAACGAAGACGTAGCCCGTCCAAGCTCTTGTGTGGGGATTGGCCCCCTCGCTCATTCCTTTCTTGTTGATCCTATGGCAGATGAGGAGGTGGCAGAATAACTCCTTGTATACATCCATCATCTCGGAGTTCTCATTCTCCAGGTCTCGGAGCTCCGCATCACAAGGCACCTACTCTTCATACGGCTCTGTGCCCCAAGAAAGCTTCGACATTCCTGCATCTCGTGGAGAGCCAATCCTATCTCCCCGCCCGGAGTAAAGAAAGTACAAGTGTGAAGGTTGTATAACTCTGCCAAGGAGACAAACATTGGCCAGTTGACCTTTACGCCATATTGGGTGGCCCTAATAGCATAAAAAAGGCCAGCAGTCTTCAAGGTAGCTTCATATATGAAAAGCACCTAGTCAGTGAGGTTGCTCCAGAATGAAACTGGATACCTCCAGCCTTCCATCTGTCTTGATCCCTGTAGCCAAAGCCAAGAAATTTAGAAAAAGGCTTTCACATGAAATTCGTATAGCCATTGCCACCAGCCAGGCCACAACCTACGAGAGAATCTTGAAGGTCGCACAGGCAGTAGAGAAAGAATTGAAGCATAAGCGAAAGAGGGACAGAGACGCATATGGAGGAGGCAACAGCCAATCGGGAGCGGAGAAATGTTCCAATGTCCCAAAGAAGACCCCAACGCAGCAGTATCATCAGCAGCCGCGAGTAGCCCCATATCAAGTCCAAAATGTTCCCACCTGCCAGTATTGAATGAAGAGGGGCCACGTCCAAGAAGATTGCCGTAAATGGTTAGGGTTATGTTGGACTTGTGGATCCAACCAACACATATCTCGGTTCTGTTCGAAGAGAAACACGACTGCCCCACCGCTACAAACTGCACAAGGAGGAGCTGACAGTAATCTCTAATAAGATATAGTTGTGGTTTTGATTATAGCCCTATATTAGACATTGACTCATGAACTAATGGAAACATGTTTTAGTAGCAATTGTCTAGACTATTCATTTCTAGTCGATCATAGCTTTAATAAATTTCGAGGACAAAATTATTTTTAAGGAGGGTAGATTTGTAAACCCTTGATCCTATTTGATTTACTTTCTAGGATGTTAAATGGATTTTAGGGTTTAATAAATCTTTCACTAAATCAAATTGAGAAAATAGGATTATTTTACAAATACTTCTTTCCCAAGGGCCTTTATGCAATTACTCAAATCTTCAAACTCAAAATACAGTCGATCATTTGAAATTAAAGAGGACTCTGTTAATCTAACTCAAACCCTTTCAATCTTCAAGGGATAACTCAAATCCATTCAAATCCAAATCCTCCTATCCCAATCTTCCCTTTTGATCATCTATGTATACTTAGAAGCAGAACAACCGACCTTGGTTCCCCTCTAAACCCTAGAATCTCTACCCTTTTTTCCTCGTAAGGGCAATTAGGAGGAAGTCTAAGGGAGTTTTTGTGGATAGAGAAATAGTTCTGAACTTGACATCGACATCAAGAGGTAACCATCTAATATTTAAAATACTTGTACAAATTCTGTCATTGTAAAGCCTGGGGCTGTTATCTTTGGGTATTCGATGTAATTCTTGATAAGCAATTAGGGGGAAGGGTGTGTGGTTGTGTAGAGCACAAGGGTTTCATAATACTACTTTGAGTATTAGTAGTGGCCTGGTGATATCAGAATTTGATATCATGGCCGACCCTTAGATATCAGGGTTACTCTGGGTATCATATCCGACCATGGTACCAGTGTAAGGTGTTGACATTATAGAGTTTACCTACAAGTAGGGGTAGGGTCTTGGTTGATATGCACATGTAAGGTTTTAGTTTCAGACTGAACATGTATTAAGCACCAGTTTTGTTCTGGCATTGTATACCTTAACTTATATGTTTTAGTACAGATATCGAGGGTATCCTAAAAGTGTAGGTGTTTCTACTATCTTACATGTGTTGGTGATAGGTTGTGTTGGAACCCTGTGTAAGTATCAAAGTGTACAGGAAGAGACCTGATATCAGTCTCTAAGAAGAATTACCACATATAGGCATTATCAGTAGATACCAAAAATAGCAGTAGCAGTCGCAGCCAAGTATACGGTTTCGGCAACCATCAGATGCAGCATATCTAAAGCCGTGCTATCTTTTATGGTGCTGAGTTGTGCTCATGTGTTTCTTTTTGTGTCATTACGACGCATATCAGGGATGACCTTTGGTATCCTGTTGTTGCTGTAATTGGCAATTGGGGTGTGTGAACCTGTGGCAAGTCCCCATGGTTTAGGAATCAGTAGGCCATTCGAATAAGAGTAGATGGCTATAGCAGTAATGTACATTAGATGTTGTATCAGAGTTAGTAATGAGTGGCAGTGGAAACTTGCTACAACAGTTTGTAACAGTTGTACAGGGACATTAGACCCTACAAGAGTAAGGAGGGGTACCAAGTTCCCAGTTTAAGTGCAGGGTATCGGGGTGATTGCATAGTAAAACCATCTTGTATCAAGTTGTTAGATTTCTTTGTATCAAAACCATTTCGATTAACCAACAAACATGAGATGTAGACCATGTCAAGTTACAAATTGAATGAAGGTTAGTTATAGTTGATGGAGATGTTAGTAAGGGTAGACTTTATACAGGACTTGGATGTGTTCCATGTCCAGTTGTATGTGAGGTACATGCAACTAAGTACAAGGATATGAAGGGAGTGTCAGGGAAAGGACTAAACAGAGGTATTTTGGTCCTTAAGGTCAAGTGGGAAATGGATTTAGAGGACACTTGGGACTAATGGGTGTAACAGAAACACTAACTCATGCATATTGGTACGCTAGATTCATGTACTGGGCTAAATTACAACTATCTGTACCTTCAATAATAGCCTAGAGGCCTAATAAGGAATGCAGTGAAATGCATGGGGTTCCTAGGATCTATCCTCAAAACATTGTATACCATAACAGCAACAGAAAAAGAAGTTACACCTATCAAGAGTCTAGTGCAGTAAGTATCTGCTATAGAAAAACATTAGAAGGGTGGGTAGGCAAACTAGATCATGCCTTCAGTTATCATGATGGTTGAATGTACCAATAGGACATGAGTCCCAAACAGAACCCTAATAAAGCCATGACTAGCCAAATACAAAAACTACCCATTAGAGTCAACCTAGATAACTAACAAATGAAAATATAGACTAGTATTACTTTTGACTAATGATTGACAGTATGTGTATGATTTATAAAATAGGTTTTTTTGGATCTCGATTTGGACATTTGAACCATAGCCAGCAGCACAGGACCAAAGGCAAGTATACCTTGCTATTCCTTACAGCTTTATTTATATGCTTATCTTCTTTCATTATTCGGCTGATTTTGAGTTGATTGCTGACATGTGTTTCTTTATTGTTATATAGTCCTTGTTCACAGCTAGCCTTGTATCCATATTGGACATATTTTTTACTTTTACATGATTGAATTGTATCATAGGATGACTGCGCTATAAATTAAACTACTATTTCCTTGTTTTGATTCTTGCAACCTGCGAGTCCACATATGGGACAAGGGTTGGCCGTTTGCATCTGCGAGTCCACACTCGGGGCGAGGGTGATTTGTCTTGAACTGACCTGCGAGTCCACACATGGGGCGAGGGTTAGTGATTAGTTCAAACCTGCGAGTCCACACTCGGGGTGAGGGTTTGGTATCCATTGATCTCTTGTTCTCACGTTTCTTCCAGCAGTTCATTTATGCGTAGTTATTTATACATTTGTGTGTCACGTTGCTTGTCTTTTTCTGTTATATCCTATATTTTCTCCATGCATGATAGACTGTAGAAAGGCATGTTTTTATGTATCTTGCTAGTCCTCTGAGGACCTGATGATCTCTTCAGGTGTAGTTGATTTTGAGCCAGGTGCAGACGAGCATGTTTGAGCCAGCACAGACCACGGTACCACTGCAGCTGAGAGTATCTTGATGATTAGCAGTTTGGACTCAGTTATTTCTTTTTTCTGTCTCTATTTTATTTTTGTCTACTGGTAGTGAATTTGTGTCCATCAGACTTGACATGGATTCTTGACAACTTGGAGACATTCAGTTTATATTATTATCTCTTATTCAGTTTTATGGACATGTATTGATCTTTGTTGTGTCCTTATTATTCTATGGATGAGATCTAGACTGCCATGTTAGTTTTATAGATTCTATGACTTGCGTATACTACACAGCGTTCTACCGCCGACACTGCGGCGTAGGCTGGACTTGGAAATGTCTCGTATCCGAAAAGCGGGTGCGGGTCATAACAGACGTGCCTCTCCGAGCAAGAGCTTCTTGTCGTTAGTCATCTGCTTCAGGGAGGTCTTGTCCTGTTCAAGAATGGTGATCGTCCGTTCCGTAGGCTGGTTATGACTGATCCTGGCCAGAACCTTGCTGACCATGTTGGTTATGAGGCTTGTGCCGAGGACTTGGCAAGCAGAGCTGAAAGGGATTCCACCAAGTTCCGGGACAAACATGTCAACTGCAAGGACAAAAGAGAAAGTCAGACTCAGGATCTCCATAAAAAAAAACTAAGTGCTGGAGGAATCCTATGCGCCCAAAGGCTATACGCCCAAAGGGTCATGTGCCCAAACAGCATATGGGCACATAAACATACAAACAACATATGGGCGCATAACATGCAGCAGCATGTGGGCGCATAGCACACCATAGTATGGGCGCATGCTTTTGTTGGCGCATATGAATGCCACAGAAACATACTGCCTTGGGCACATGCGCCCAGGCAGAGGAAAAGTCTGAGCGTCGTAAATTAATGCTCAAGACTTTGTTTTGAGGCGTAGCCTCACCCAGGATCGGGTCTTGGACTAGCAAGGACACTGTCGCGGGAGGAGAGCCACTCGGTGCAGTCTCCTTGCCCTTCGTACATCTCTTGGTGTCACGACCCGTACCCTAGAGTAAGGGCACGAGAAGTGGGTACGTCCAGCCTACACCGCAGTATCGGCGGTAGAACGCTGTCCTAGGTCACAACATCTAACAGTATAAGGCTAAACAGTTTATACTCTCCGAATGGGGGTGACATAGCAGAATATAAACTCAATCACAACTAAGAAGGAAGAAGTACGATATGATATAAAGCTCAAATGAAATACAGAAGATCAGAAGAGTCTAAGTGTCTAAGATAACATCTCAGCAACATCCAGAAATACAAGTCTCAACTATTGAATATGAAAGAATATATACAATCCAGATCCCAAAAGACAGTAATAGTAAAACCTAGACTAGGGAGCCTCAGTCTCTATAGCTAATGGATCCGGCTGGAAATCCGGATCACTAGTGTCATCTAGAGCTGCCCCGTAGTAGGTATCCACACAGGCGTCCTCCTCGTCCTCTGTAATATTTTTAATAGGTCCAGTCAGGACAGGAGCGAGCACAATACATCTCAACAAGTCATAGTAGGAAAAAAAATATAATCATGCTAGAGAATAAAATACAAAAAACTGAAGAATAGCATAATATAAGAGAGAGATAGTAAGTAAATATCTATGATATATAAAAAAGAGACAGTGCTAGTGATTCAGAGTACAAGATAAACGTGTGAATGGCTTAGGACTGATTCATGACTACACTAAGAGTGATTCATGACTATACTACTTTGGATATTTATTCACATGACCATTCATACTCCCCTATACCCCAATCAATACACAAGGATCCAGTCAAGTTACGTTAAGTTTCGTGACTAAACTATTTAACCCGTATAGGGTGATTCATGAATAGATTCATGAAGGCTCGGTGATCATGAGAGTACATGAGTCACTAGCTGATTCCCGAAGATTCATGATAAGAGAAGCAAGAGATACGTGATGTAAGTGAAACACACGAGACAAGAGTATCTGATGCTCCCGAGAGGGATAACATCTCAAGAAGGGATCCATAGAGTACTAATCCGTGTTACCAACGTGTCAGCATCAAGTAAGATAATCTAAAGCAGGAAATATAATCCTAAACAAGATATGAAATGATCAGAGAATATACTCGCCTGGTATCTGAGTATCCAGATGAAATGTACTATCCGAGGAGAGGTGTCTGGCTCCTAATCAGAACATCACAAGTCACAACAAGTCCAAAATGGTAATATGAAGTTCTAGTATGCATTCTATATGATTCTAGGTCAATCTAGACCAAAGTCAACTCTTGGTCAACTCTGGTCAACCCTATAAGTCAAACTAGGTCAACTATGGTCAAACTAGGTCTAACAAGTCTAAACTAGTCTAACTTGTCTATTCTAGGCCTAATCAAGACTAAATAAGTCTAACTAAGCTCTCACTAGTCTAACAGACACACCACAGGCCAATACCACATATATATATATATAACTATTCACACATATGAATATATATATATATATATTTTTTTATGAATATATATATATATATATATATATATATATATATATATATATATATATATATATATATATATATATATACAATAGGAATATGCCTAGAACATTAGCTATCACACATATAGAATACCCATCTATGCTACTCTACCATTCACACATCACATTAGATTAGGCATACTCACATATAGAGATATACATGGTATTTCATAAAGAGGGGATAACATGTTAGATGTGTGTGTGTCTAATATTCATGCATGTGTGTGTGGGTGAGAGTGTCAATAGGAATATGTGTGAACTAAACCATGATTTAATGTGTGTGGACTGGACCATGTGAAGGGATTTCATAAAACATTGTGTTAATGATACATTGTGTGTGAGTACATAGTGAAGAGAAATCAGAAATTTAGATTTTGGAATCAAGACAGTGAGTGACAGTGCCTACCTGAACAGTATAGTGTTCAGGAATAGAGTATGTTGACTGTATAGGAATCCCAAGACAGGGACAAGGTGAACCTGTGTTCAGTGTTCAGGTTAATTCAGTGTTAGAGAGGAGGCAATGTGTGTGTGTGTGTAGGATGTGTGTGTCTGTGTGTGCCACAGGAATCCCAAGACAGGGACTGGGCAGTGAACCACTAAGGCAAATCATATGTCCATTGTGGATGGATAATTGTGTGCTAGAGTGAAAACATGTGTGGGTGAACATGATTGATAATTGAACCTGTGTGTTACACATTTAACCTGTGTTCAATGTTCTCGAGAATGCAAGGATTCTCAGGATTTTATTAACAGTGAAGCATTAACTAGAAACTCAGATTTTTGGAACCAAGGACAGTGAACAAGGTATAGGAATCCTGGACCTACTAGTTGACAGTTCAATAAATAAACTCAATTTCAGTAAAAGGAAGAACCAATACTCAAATAAGGAAGGGAAATCAATTCAGGTATTGAAGAGAAATAAAAATCAATACAGTTTTTAATTGGGAAGAAAATGACAGTTTATCCTTGAATCAAAATCAGTTCAATAACAAATTTCAACCCATCTCACATAATGAATCCAATACCCTCTAGACAGTTCATAAAATCAATTTCCAGTTAAATAATAACCCAAACAGTGCATAAACAGGGATTACAAATTCAGTTTTAAGGAAAACTAAATGACAGTGAATTAGGAATGAAATCACTTCTCAGATTTCAAGTCAAATGGAAATCGAAAACAATTTGTAAAAGGAAAGAAAAGACGGTTTTAACATTAAACTAAATCTCAGGTTTTGATGAGTTCTAGCCAATGACAGTTAACATGAATCAATAGTGTGATGTTGAACCATTCGACAATTAAGGAAAATGATCATTCAATTTAGTTTAAGGAAGAGAACTAATTCTCAGGAATTTGAGAATTCCTGGAAATAGAAAAACAGTGAATGGTGATCCTAATCCCACATATGAATTCAACAATGAACACAACTAATACAGTATGAGAATTTACATTAAATGGTCATTCAAATTCAGTTTGAAACTGGGATTCAAACCCAACAGCAGTGAATCAAACTCAGATTTTTCGGATACGAATCATTCAACTTGGAGTATCAACCAATACCTAAATCGAAAGCCAACACATTGTCTAAAATCCCATGCTTGAATCCAAAACCTATTCTAATATGAAAAAAATTAATCTAACATGAGCTAACAAATATGTGAGAATCATTTGGCATTTGAAAACATCAATTAAAATGGATTAAAATACGATTAACAGTTTTAGGAAAATTGCGTATACAATGTATCAGTGTATCAGACATTCAAAGCTCGATTTCGAATCCCCATTCCACATCAAAACCTATTCATATATGTAAATCCAACTTATCAGAGATTAGCAAACATGTCTAGGATCTAAAATGATAATTAAATCATAATTTAAACAATTAAAATGGGAAATTATCACTGAAATCAATAACTGGACAGTACACAGGAATACAATGTCGTGCACGTGTTCCAGAGAGTCTAGGACACGACACGACACGAATCAAGTCTCGTGCTCGTGTCACTAGGTTCGCCAGGTGATGGCCTACCCAAACGTGTCCCTGAAATACCACCACGACGTGTCCACGAAGGACACGAAGCTCGTATCAGACAGCACTTGCACCCTCGTGCAGTGCAGTACAAATTGCGTGCTCACGCAATTGCGTGTCCGATACCACACGAGTCCCTCTGAAACTTTGTGGGTGGCATGTCAGACATTGCCCCTAGGTGCTGACCAAAAATGGTGGTGTCTCGTGTCGTGTCCAGTGAGAACTAGATACGAGGTAGCAGGACAGTGAACCACGTGCGCACGGGGCATGTCCGCGGGTCCAGTACCATCCCGACACGACACGAAATGTGTTCACTCCATTAGAAACGTGTAAGCGACACAAAACCCTAATTTTCTATTCAAACAAAATCAGAAAATAAGAACGAAATGCCCACTGTGGGGCATTTCGTCGAACACCTACGAATGCACACTGGTACGTGTTCGATACGGACACGTAAAGGACACAAAACCTAGCAAAACCTATTCCTACAGTTAGAGGACACCTACACTACTAAAATACCCCACTTTACCGACGGAAGTTTAGCGACGGACGGATTCCGTCGCTAATAGCGACCAGTTTCCGACATCTTAGCGACGGATTAGCGACAGACAACATAACATAATTTTTTCCAATTTTAAATGTAAAAATTTGTCGGGTTTCCGTCGCTAAGTCGACGAACGTTAGCGACGGATTCTTTTTCGTCGCTTATTCGTCGCAAATGTTGGCGGCAAAATCTTTAAAACATTGGCGGGAACTTTAGCGACTAACTGGCGACGGATATATCCGTCGGAAAACAGCTTTTGATTGGCGACGGTTTAGCGACTAATTTATTCCGTCGCTATTCCGTCGCTAGGTTCTGTGCCCTAACTTAAATTGAACCGACGGGGGAGAATTTTTCATTCCCTCCAAAACTCTCTCTCTCTCTCGCGGCTCTCTCTCTCTCTCTACCAGGTATCTCTCTCTCTTTCTCTCTCTCTCTCTTTCTCTAATTTTGGGTTTTGGGGCCGGGGGGGGGGGGGGAGGAGTGGGGGGGGGTCGGCTTCGCGGGGGGTGGAGAGAGCGGGGGGGGGGGGGGGTGGTGAATGGGGTCAGGGGGTCGAAAGGGTTGCTTCGGGTTGCCAACAGCATGCCCCTCTTCTCTCCCGGTCTACATATACCTCAGATTCGCCAAGGCTTCCTTCAATCTCCACTGCGACGCCAACAATCCCGACTCCGGTCAAAACACCCATTCCTTTTTTTAGTAACCCATTCATTTTTCTATTCTAAATTCTTTATTATTATTGTTGTTTCTTAATCTTCTTTTGGGGGAGGGGGTGGGGATTATGACTTTTTCCATTCATATTTTTTTAATCAGTGTTGCATTCTAGGGTTTACATAATGTGAGAAGAACTTGTTAATAATCATCAGCAACGAAGACGAATCCACGGAAGTATATTAACAAATAGTATTTGCTATACTACTACTACTACTACTCAGTACTACTTAATTGCTCCTTTAGTTAGTGACCCGATAGTATTTTCATTCACTGGCGAGCGGTGGCATGGTCTCGCCGTGAGGTGCAGACGCAACCAGGGTATTTGTTGAATTGCCCCATATATGCAGTGACTGTCTGGCAATTGCTTTTATCCATTGCACTTGTTCGAAGGAAGGAAGAAATAAAGAAAAGAAAAGAAAACTAGCTCATCCATCTTCGACAGTTTCTTAAACTACCCAACACTCAGATAGGTCCATAAACCATTACGGGGGACGAACAATTCCCAAACATTTTCTCTTTCGACTTCAATACCAGTATCGGTATCGGCCGATATCGCAAACTATGATTTAGAAGCTACCGAATACTGATTTTCCTGGGTTGACTGTATTATTCATTTATTTGATACTTACTCGCTCGAGCTTTCATGCCTATGCAAATTTTCTCTTTGAATTATTATCTCATGCGTGCTCTCTCGTTGACACTTAACCTGAAGCTTTATCTTAACTCTCCTGTATGGTCGAGGCTGGTTTTACATTTCTGATACTTCATATATCAATGTAACCACTGTTTCCTATTTTTCTTAACGATTAATAATATGTGTTATCTAGAATTTTATTTCTGAATAGCTAGTTATTATGTTAGAGTTTATGTGTTGGGATGTTGGGTTCATGTGGAGAATTAATTGGGATTTTGAATGAGGATTTGACATTGAGTTTGGATTGGAATGTGGACTGATACAGTCCTGGATACATTCCTGTTTGAAACCGATTTTAATTCCAGTTCTATACTGATTTTTGCAAGTTCTTTTCCATGTTTAAACAACATGTTAGATTAGATTCCTGTTAGTTAGTTCACTGATTAGTTAGAATTCAATTTGGCGATTACAATTCGAACTTGGTTAATGTTAAACTGTTATTACACCATTTAGATTCCTGTTAGTTAGTTCACTGATTAGTTAGTTCACTGATTAGTTAGAATTCAACATGTTAGATTCATTTCCTTAATACTTGATATTGATTCATCCCTTTTAAACTGATTTGAAGATTGATCCATATTGATTAAATGTGTTGGGTTAATTAGTTATTTGATTTTCGATGTTAGTCCACTGGCATTGAGTTCCTGTAATTTTTTCGTTCAAATTGATTTTGATTTAATATTCTTGTCAATATTTTCCAATGTCTGAGCCCACATGAACACATGCCCACTGTAAGTTGGTTCCTGAAATCTGAGTTTCCTATTTAATGTTTACTGTTTGTTAAATCCTGAGAAATTCTTAATCACTATCTTGGGTCGAACTGAGAATGTAATTCCTGAAACACTCATAAGCTCATAGCTCACACATACACCTGTTTTATGGTTCACTGTCACCTGGAATACACACACAGAGTTTGGTTCACACGAGTATTGATATCACCGATGCCAATACTCGTAGGAATATATAGTCCGATACCGATTCCGATACCGATACTTTGAACCTTGATTTAAATACATGTTAGTATAGTGTCTTCACATATATGTTAAGAGTATATACATGATTAGCAAGGTAACTAGATACAAGTTATGATACAATGTAAATGCAAGTATACATGTTAGCTAGATAGCTTAGACTTATATTGCAATCTCCTATTCACACGAGTATTGATATCGCCGATACCAATACTCGTAGGAATAGTCCGATACCGATATACATTGTAGAGCTCTGTTTTGCTATTCTGGACATGTTGTGACCTGTGCTGTTCTAAATAGGAGCCAGACACACTCCTGAGACGGGGGAGTATGTATAGTGATGTGGATTCTTACTAACTTATCATGTGAACCCATTTATGGGCCCTTCATTGAACCTTCTCATGTGCAACTTTCAGTCCATTCACAGTTCCCTATATTGTACTCTACATCACCTAGTTCACTTATATCTAACATCCTAACCCTAATCCAAATTTATGAGTATCGGTATCGGGCTATTCTTATGTTTAGTTTGTCTTACGATACAGATTTTCACATCCAAATTGAGGATGAGTCGTTATTTTGTTGATCGTACATGGATGTACAAACGGCAACACGAGAGTAGAATTGGTGTGAGTGACGATTTTCAGGCAGGCGTGGAAGTATTTCTTAATTATGCAATGAGCAAAGCTCAGTACATGGACGGTAACAAAATTAAGTGTCCATGTGTTAAATGTCACAATAGACGTTACGAAGAAGTGGTGACTGTGAGAGATCATTTGACCCGTAAGGGTTTCGTACGTAATTACGGCCTGTGGTCATCGCAAGGTGAACTATATTCGGAAAGACAGGCTGCGGAAGCTGCTACTTATGCTTTTGATGATAATGCTGCAACGGATGTCATCGAAGACCACGGATGCTCTGTTGATTATGGAGATCTGCAGAACCTTGCACGAGATATGGTGTATGATGCGGCAGGGCCTAATTTTGATCCGGAGGATCCTAATCCCGAGGCGAAGGAGTTCTATGACATGTTTCAGGACGCAGATACTTCTCTATATCCTGGTTGTGAGACTCATTCCGCACTGTCAGTGACGATGCGGTTGTTGAACATAAAGTCTGATTTTAACTTGCCACAAGCTTGCTATAATCGGATCACAGAAGTAATCAAGGAGGTGTTACCGAAGGAATCAAAAGAGCTACCAAAAAACTTCTACAAGTCAAAGATGATGGTCCGACAACTGGGACTGGGGTACGAGAAGATAGATTGTTGTCGCAACGGGTGCATGTTGTACTACAAAGAGAATTGCGTATCAGAAAGTTGCAGCTTCTGTAATGCGGATCGTTACAAGCCAGTACAGGAAAAAGGAAAGTCGACTAGAAAACGATGTCCTTACAAGTATATGCATTACTTGTCGATCACGAAGCGCTTGCAGAGGATGTATATGTCTCTAAATATAGCAGAACACATGACGTGGCACAGCGAAGAACGCATAAAGGACGAAGGAGAATTGTCACATCCTTCGGATGGAGAGGCGTAGAAACATTTTGATTTGTGTCATCCAGATTTTGCTGCAGAGCCTAGAAATGTACGCCTGGCGCTATGTGCTGATGGCTTCGCCCCTTTCGGACAGTCGGGATCTCAGTACTCATGCTGGCCGGTCATTCTTACCCCTTACAATCTGCCACCATGGATGTGTATGAAGACTCCTTATATATTTCTGACAGCTATCATACCCGGTCCTAAAAATCCGACGAAGAACATCGATATATATTTACAGCCGTTGGTGGATGAGCTGAAACAGCTGTGGGAGATCGGCGTCACGACTTATGATATTTCCAGGAAACAGAACTTTCAGATGAGAGCTTCACTCATGTGGACAATCAATGATTTTCCAGCATACGGTATGCTGTCGGAATGGAGTACGCACGGCAACATGTCTTGTCCGATATGCATGGAAAATAGTAAGGCGTTCCGCCTTAGGCATGGAGGAAAAACTTCTTTCTTTGACTGTCACCGTCAATTTCTGCCCGCGACCCATCCTTGGAGAAAGAATAAGGACGCGTTCAGATATGGAAAACAAGAATTTTCTCAACCTTCTGCCAGATTTTTGGGATACGATATTTGGGAAGCTGTAAAGGAATTGCCCACCGCAATGGAAGATCCATCGAACCATCGTGTCGAGGGGTTCGGACAAAGCCATAACTGGACCAAACGGAGTATCTTCTGGGACTTGCCTTATTGGAAAGATAATCTTATAAGGCATAATCTTGATGTCATGCATATCGAAAAGAACGTGTTCGATAATGTCTTCAATACCGTCATGGATATTAAAGGAAAGACGAAGGACAATCCAAAAGCAAGACAAGACATAGCCGAGATATGCAAGCGTCCTCATCTGAACTTGATACAAAGGGGTGCTGGTGGACAATTAAGTAAGCCTATAGCGCCATACACATTGAGCAAGGAAGATAGATTAATAATCTGCAAGTGGATATCTAATTTAAGATTTCCCGACGGCTATGTTTCGAATTTGTCTAGATGCGTTGATCTCAATGAACGCAAGCTAACGGGAATGAAGAGTCACGACTGCCACGTGTTTATGGAAAGATTACTGCCCATTGCTTTGAGAGAGTTGTTGCCTTCTGCTGTATGGGTTCCGTTGGCCGAGCTGTCTACATTCTTCAGGGATATCTGTTCAACTAAGCTGACGGTACAACATATGGTACAACTTGAGGAGAAGATTGTCTTAACAATCTGCAAGTTAGAGAAAATATTTCCACCGGGCTTTTTCGACAGCATGGAGCATCTACCGATTCATCTAGCATACGAAGCCCGTGTCGGTGCATCTGTTCATTATCGATGGATGTACCCCTTTGAAAGGTAAATAAAAACCGATATAATTTAAGTGAAATTTAAGTGGATTTTATAATTCATTGTTAATTCTCAAGATAATTTGTCTCTTTAGGTACCTACACCATCTAATGAAGAAAGTTGGCAACAAGGCTCATATAGAGGCTTCGATATGCGAATCATATCTTATCGAGGAGGTGTCAAATTTCTGCTCCATTTATTTTGATACTCATGTCGAGACAAATCGAAATAGACCTCAAAGGAATGAAGAAGACGTTGAGGATGGAGGTATATTCAATTTAAGGGGCAAGCCTATTGGGGCTAGTAAGAAACGGTGGTTGACCGACGATGAGTATGATACCGCTCACCGATATGTCTTGTTAAATTGTGACATACAAGAAGTGAGAGATTTGGAGAAGTAAGTGATTACGCCTCGTTATAATCTCTAATTTGGTGAATTAAGTGACTACACTTATTTTTATTCTCTCTAACAGTGTATTTAGAGGTGAAGTCAAAATGAGGACACCATATATTACAGATGAGGGACTTCAAAGAGAGGTTGATTGTACCTTTCCGTCCTGGTTTCGTAAATACGTAAGTAACTGAGATAATATGTTATGCGGCTACCATTAAAATATATGCAGCTAAAATATTTAAATTATCAATACATGTTTACAGGTTTTATTGCCTGAAACAACACTCATAAATGAGAGCATTCGTTATTTGGCATTGGGACCGAAGAAGCATGCAAAGACTTTGTCAGGCTATGTCGTTAATGGCTTCAAGTTTAAGTCAACTCAGCATGCTATAAATGCCGAATTTCTCAATGACGGCTTCGATACCAAGAATTCTGGTGTTTGCATAAGAGGCACCATCTATGACGACGAGCCGGACTTTGACTATTATGGAGTGCTTCGGGAGATTGTAGATTTACAATATAGTGGCCCATATGATATGCATATTGTGATGTTCAAATGTGAGTGGTTCGATACGAGACCAAATATCGGTTGGAGAATCGATAAACAATTTGGATTCGTCGATATAAATCATCGCAGGAGGTATAGAGGGTCCGACACGTTTGCGATAGCAAGTCAGGCTGTTCAAGTCTACTATACAAGCTACCCAAGGCGTCGTAGAGATCGATTTGACTGGTGGGCAGTATGCAAGATTAAATCTAGAAATACATTTAACGTTGGAGACCCAGCATATCAAGAGGACCAGATCGAGAAGCCCCAATACATGGGACAACAGTCGGATACCATGGACGTGGAAGATGTCGATATACCTCATGCTGAGGAAAATAGAGGGGAGGAAGAGGTTGATATACAAGACTTAGCTGTCAACCAGGGGAGAAAGAGGCGTCTTGTCCCAAGTATTGAGCCTGAAGAAGAAGAAGAAGAAGAAGAAGAAGAAGAAGAAGAATAAGAAGAAGAGGATGAGGATGAGGATGAGGATGATGATACAGATGAAGTCGACGATGAGGATGATGATATAGATGAAGTCGACGATGAGAATGAGGATGAGAACGATGACGATGACGATGAGGACGAGGACGATAACGATGATTAGATTAAATATCGGTATATATTAGAAGCACTTACAACTAACTTAGTGAATTCAGTTTAGACGGACACATTCTTATTTCAGTTTATGTTTTTGTCGTTCGATCATCTACTTATTGTATGATTTTCTTTTTACAGATGGCACTCTTAGTTCTCATTGTCTTGACGGCACTCGCCGCCCTGCTGCTGGTATATATATTTTAGTTCAGTTTTATATTCATTTATACTTCTATATTGTTAATTATATTTATGTGTTCTATTTACAGGTCATGGTCACTACCACTCGTGCTGCTGGTAGCCGTAGTGGTGCTGGTGGTGGCGGTACTGGCCGTGGTGGGCGTGGTGGTAGCGGTGGCCGTGGACGTGATGGTAGCGGCCGTGGACGTGATGGTAGCGGTCGTGGTGGTAGCGGTCGTGGTCGCCTTCCACATACCCCGGATATAGAGTCCTCCGATCCCGACCTGGAGAGCCCGGCCACAGACTCTTCCCGCCGTCGATCTATCTCTGCGACCCATCCTTCATCTTCATCGAGGCCTGAGACTCCATCCGCTAGCGGATCCGTTCCGCCCCCGGATGCACCAGCGGGTACACCATCAGTTACTGCAGGGTGGGCTCCGGAGTACCCCCGGATTCAGCTTCATCCTGCTACCGGTGAATACATCCGCGGACCCGCGGATCCTCCGACGCCTCCAGAGAGGCCGATAGGCGAGAACCGACGAGAGCTATGGCCCGCGGGTGATACGTAAGTAAATTTAAGTTAATTTATTAAATTTGTTTCATTTATTCAAGTTAATAATCCAGTCTTTGCTTCTTTGTAGGTTTTTCCTGTATGATGCTGCCCGGATACTCGGGCAAATTATCCGGGAAAACTACCATGGCCCCTACCTCAATTTTTCTGAGGTGCCTCAGAACATGCAGTACGTCTGGCTCGAGGAGATGAAGGTATATATATATCTTTTGGTTAATTATTAATTATTCTTTAATCCACTAATTTTTTAATTACGTGATAATTTAATTTGTATGTCAGACGACGTTCTGGTGGCCCCCCCATCGCGATGAGTTGATTCGCAAGGCCTACAAAGCCGCCGCCGGAAAGAAGATACGGGATGCGGTGTACGACGTTCGTACGGCGCATTCGAGGAAGAAGTGGCTCCGGGAGGAGTACTACGAGCAGATGTTGGATAAGATGAATACTGCTCAGTACAGGAAGAAATCAGAGAAAGCGAAGGCGAGCAGACAGGCCGCTGGTCTGCATACGGGAGGTTCAAAGCCCCACGCAGCGACGCGTGCAGATTTGGTGAGATACCACAAATTCATTTCACTATTAAATTCGGTACTATTAATATACGTAGTTAATTAAATTCGACGTATATTTCGTATGCAGGCAAAACGGGCGGTAAAGGAGGGGAGAGAGCCGGAGTCGGTCACCGCCTACGATGTATTCCTGCATACACACAAGAGACGGGCAGACGGGAGCTTCGTCGACGCGAGGGCCCAGGCGACTGATGTAAGTAATTACGTTTATGAGATTTATATTAGAAATATAATTATTGTTAACTTAATTAGGTGAACGTAGGATTCAAATTATAACTTAGGGAAACATAGGATTTAGATTATAACTTAGGAAAACTTATAGTATAAACACATTCATTGGATAGGCTGCATATCGTGAGGCCCTTAGGCAGATTGAGCCCCCTGCCGAGGTTGTCGGCGAAACGACGCCCACCCAGACGCCCTCTTCTATGGCCGCTCGCTACGACGACATGTTCGTAGAGTCTGTCGGCGGCTTTAATAAAGGGCGCGTCTACGGCGTAGGTTCCCTGGCGGCGTCGTTGCAGGGCGCGACTCCGAGATATCCACCGCCCCCCGCCTCCTCCCGCGCCCCCGTCGGACGATATGAGGACGCAGCTTGCGACTCTCACCTCCGATATGTCGGAAATGCGGAGTCTAATGTCGGATGTGCTGGAGCACCTTCCGCGTCCTTCTTCTGCTCCCGGTCCAGATCCGTCTGCTCCCGGTCCGTCTAGTACGGTTGCCGGTCCTTCCGACCCTGGACGTTATTCATTTGACCGTTCTGCCGAGGTCCGCCTGGTACCGGATACTGCGCTCATTGGGCTCATGGACATGATGTCGCCAGAGCAGCTCCGCAACCTTCCAGAGCATGTGTTGTCCCAGGTGCCGGCGTACATGGTGGAAGAGTACATCCGCAGGGCCGAACGACGACGCGATCCATCTCAATGATATTTGTACTATTTTTGGATATTTGTACTGTTTTTGGATTTTGAATTTTGGATATTTTGGAAGCGTACATGAATGTTTGGATATTATGAATTTGTGTATTTGTGTTTGGATATTTCTGTTTGATATTGGATATTATGAATTTGGATATTTGTTGATCGTACATGGATGTTTGGATATTGGATATTGGATATTATGAATATGTGTAATATTTACGAAAAGGAAATAGAATGTTTCTGTAATTTTTTTTTATTAATGTTGCATTTAGCGACGGACTAGCGACTAACTAGCGACGGATATTTGCAGTTACCGACGGACGAGCGACTAACTAGCGACGGACTAGCGACTAACTAGCTAGGTCATATAAATATTTGCAGTTACCGACGGACTAGCGACGGGATATCCGTCGCTAACTGGGTGATATAAATATTTTGCAGTTAGCGACACCCTAGCGACTACCTAGCGACGGCGAGTCCGTCGCTAACTGTTTGAAATAAATTTGCAGGTAGCGACGAACTAGCGACTAACTAGCGACGGAACTTCCGTCGCTAACTGGGTACAATTAATATTAGCGACGGAATGTCGACTACCTAGCGACGGCAAATCCGTCGACATGGTTCTGGAAATATGGTAGGTTTCCAGAGACTTAGCGACGGATAGTGTGTCGCTACTCCGTCGCTAATCTGTCGAGGATGACGACGGACTAGCGACGGCTTAGCGACCCATTATCCGTCGACATGGTTCTGAAAATATGGAAGCTTTCCAGAACCAGGCCGATGCCCTACCCATCGCTAATCCGTCGCTATAACGTCGAGGTTAACGACGGAATGGCGACGGAATAGCGACTGATTTTGCGTATCAGGAACCTCTCTGATACGCTTTTACCGACCTATTTACGACGGCTTAGCGACGGATATTTTAATATTATATGGCATGTAAACCGACGGGAACAAGTCGCTAATCCGTCGCTAAATCCGTTGAAAGGCAACCGTCGGTAATCAGTCGCTAGTCCGTCGGTTAATCATTTGTCCGACGGCTTAGCGACGGACAAATTGTAGCGACGACGTATTTCCCGACGGCCATTTTCATCAAATATCCGTCGCTATGCCGTCGGTAATTCATGTTACCGACGGACGAGCGACGGATGTGGCCGTCGCTAAAGTTGGTTATTTTGGTAGTGCTAGGGCTTCCTATCCATGCTTAGAAACTAAAATTTCATGAAGAGAATGAGAAGTTACCTATTGGTGTTCTTCTCCAAAGAAAGCTTCAAAATGGGGGATCCTTCTTGCTAACCCCAAAGCTCCAAATTGTCCCAAATTTGAGAATGACCTCCATAAACAGTAGAAGAACAGTGATTAGAATACTATGGAAGAAATCTCAATAAAAATGGAGCTCTATTGATTAAACTATGAAGAAAATAGAATGGAGGCTCACCTAGTTTTTAGGAAAAATGATAGACTATTGAAAAGAGGCACAAATTTCTAAAAAGATATTATATAGACAAGGGGGTCCTTGGCTGGCCACTTAGCTAGGGTTAGGGTTTCTAGGGGTGCATCTAAGGCTAGCAATGCATCAAGTCTATTTGAATGGCCTAGAATCTAGGGCTCCTTCCTAGTCAAGTTGCAACCCACTCAACCTAGCTAATCATGACTTAAACCCATTTAACCAATACTAACTAAACTCAATGTGGCTCACTAGACTAGCTATGACTAATCTAGGTTAGGTCCAATCTAGGTTAGGCTAATCTAAACCACATGAAAATTAATTAAATAATATTTAAATCACACCATTCAAATAAATCATTTTAAATTCCTAATAAAATATATTAAATTCAAATAATTCAAAAATGACAAAAATACCCTCAAACTAAAAATGATAAATGAAATACCCTAATCATGGCTAGGTTCTAGGTCACTATCTCTAGGATTACACTAGCAAAACACCAAATCATAACTCATAATTTTAAATAGTTTAAAAATGATTGAAAATCACCAAAAATCATAATATAAAATAAATATCAATAAATAATATTTATAATTACAAAATTTCAAAATTACTCTCATCTGGAAAACTGGGTGTTACATTTGGCGGCCTTGGGAGACATGGTTCGTGCAGAGAAGAGATGAAAAGTCTTTTAAAAGTTTTGAAGGAAAAAAGAGTAATGAATCTTCTCTCTCTTCAAGGCCTACTTATAGGCATGGGCCAAACACTATGCGCCCACTACTCCTATGCGCCTATGTGTCCACTGCATACTATGCGCCTACTATGGCTTATGCGCTCACATGAAGACCCAGTCTCTTGTACATTATATGACTATCACTTGCTGACATAGACAACGCATGAAGGATGGACCTCTTCAAATTCTACTCCGATAAATCTGTTAGTTTAGATTTTTGAGGAAGATCTCAACATCCATCTCTCTGACAGTCTGGCCAAACTCTATGCACCTAAAGGGAGAGCTATGCTATGCGCCCATTACATCAGGAGAAGACGATCTATGCTTCTTTTAAAGTATTTCGAACTCGTTCAAGTATCAAAAACTTTGAAAGGGGTCTTGTAGAAGCATAAAAATTCCAGCATTCTTGACAACCATGCGCCCAAGCCAGGGAGTCATATGCGCCCAAACCAAGAAGACATACGCGCCCAAGCCAGGACAACCCACATGCGCCCAAGTCACCAGAGCAAGCTATGCGCCCATGTTGAAGACATACGCCTACTTTGGACTCCTCCAGAAGGGGGCGTATAGCCCTATTTCAGGCTATGCGCCCAAGTTAGGACAGCCCCCCGACTCGGTCAACACCCACGATTAATCGTGCACCACACCGAAACATACGGCCACGTCAGTCTCCATGAGCAGTCGTGCACCGAAGCATGCGGCCACGTCAACCCCACGATCACGTAGTCTGCACGTATCTACACTCTATGCGCCCAAAGCAGGACTATGCGCCCACATGAAAATCAGTATATTTTCTCATATGGGTGCATAACATCATTCCAGCACGAAGACAACTATAAAAAGGGGTCTCATACCTCTTCAAAATACAGAACGGAGAGCATTTTAAGAGCCAAGTTGCTGCCCTTCTTGCTAGTGAGCCGAGAGTTAGCAATTTTCTTAGGTTTTCTCCCACTTTTGTATTCGAAGCGTCAATAGAGTAAAGGAGCAACTGTCGCTCGATCTCCATCGTCCCATTTCCCAGAATTCTTTTTATACTCGGGGATCCTCAGTACAGGATCTCTCAGGCGTACTCGATTTGTGGTGCCTTGTGCCAATAAGAAAAGACAGTATTTCTTCTTCTTTTTTGTGTGTGTCCACATGGGTGTATAAAAATAAGTGTGGGGGTATCTGAATTTTTAGTTTGGCTACATATTTTTATTCTCAAATTCTTGAGTTGCATCATGAAAAAAAATAAAAAAAGCAAAAAAAAAAATTAAAAATGTAAAAAGAAAATGAAAAAAAAGATGATGAGAAAAAAGAAAGAAAGAAAGAAAGAAGTAATGAAAAAAAGTGATGGAGAAAATTATTTTTGATATTCATTTTCATAATTCTTCCTCCAATTCCAATAAAGGGGTATGTTGAATGCTTTATGGTCAATTTGAAGAAGCTAAATGGGGTGATTGGTTTTATATATTTTATATATTCGAACTTGAGTTAAATCATTTTTGCTCCACTAGTTTTGATGGTTTTTTTAGCTACACTCCTAAATATATCCTACCTTGATTCTAAGCCCTATTACAATCCATAAAAGTCATTATGATTTGTGTTATGCACGTGGTCCAAGTAGTGGATAATGAGAAGATATGCAAGCTTATGGTAGATCATTCCTTTTGGAATGAATTTGAGCAAAACACATACCCTTCAAATATACGAGAGTTGAGTGTTTATTCCCATGAGGGTCTACCAATTTTGTTTACTCTATCTTCAAATAAAATTACTTAATAAGTAATTAGAAGTTTTTTAAGAATATATTTTTATGATATGTTATGAGTTTTGAAGAGCATGGTTATTCTTTATTTATGACATTACAACCTTGATTTTTGTCTTGAAAAAAATAAATAAATAAGAGTTTTGTTCGAGGACGAACAAAAGTTAAGTGTGGGGGTATTTGATGAGAACATAAAATTTTATATTTTTATCACTTAATGTTCACCATTTATGCTCATTTTATGACTAAAGGTACTCATTATATTTTTATTTTGATTTAGGTTGCAGTTGGAGACACTATGTGCAAAATGGAGCTAAATTGCAATTCTGGACAGTTTTGACACCTTTTACCAAAATGAGCATAACTTTCTCATCTGAAAAGAAATAGAGGTGATTCAAAAAGATTTGGAAAGATAAGACACATGGCTACAACTTTTATATTTTGTATTTTTTGCAAATCAAGTTGCATCATGGACGAAATCAGATTTGAAGTTGAGTCAAAGATGCAATGAACAAAAATAGAAACCAAAATAACCATTTCCCTACTTGTTCTATGACTTAGTCTATTTGGTTTGAGAAGTTGTAACTTTTAAAGGATATGTGGGAAGATATTATGGGCTTGAAACAACTAATTTATGGTGTATAAAAGGGGGTAGAAATTATGAGAAGACAACACACAACACAACTCTTCTTCTTCTTCTCCAACTTTTCTTTTGAAGTTTTGATGAACATGTGCGGCTAAAAGTCTTGTTGGTCGAAGTGTATGGAAGCCTTGGAATCAATAAACTTGTGAGACCTAAATTATTTTTATATGTTTGATTTATACTTTGAATATTGAATATTTTTCTATGCTAACTTTCATGATTGTTTTGTTTAATTACTAGGAGGTCTACTAGTTTATTATTCATTTCGATCTACCGCTAAATTAGATATCAAATCCATAATTGTTTGATGTTTCTAATTTGTGAAGCAACCAAGATTTAATGAACTGCTTTGTTTTATTAGATCTTAGGGAAAAGCTTTTGACAAAATTAAATACAACCGCTTGTGCTTGTATTGTTTTGCTTTATCGATCTCTTTGTTCTTTAAGAAATTGCTAGATTAAATCTTTAGCGCTTGTCTGAGATTATTTAATAATTAAAGTTAATTAGGTTGTTTGTATCTAATTAACTAAGCCTAAGAGAGATAGGAAGATACTTCCAACGGTAAATATTTAAAGTATGATTTAATTTATGCTTGCATCGATGATCAATTTTATAATTTCTAATGGTGAATGTTCACTAAAACCAATATTCCTCCATTTGATTCATTTTAATACTTTAATTTTTTTTAGCTCTTCTTAAATTTTCTCTTATCATATTCAAGGCCTCCTCCATCCTTATTAACATTGCATAAAAGTACACTAATTGCTCTCCGTGGGATCGATCCTTACTCTCACTTCTACAAATTATTTTAAGAGTAAAGGTTTTATTTTTGGGTGCCTACGACAGCACACCACGCATCTTCTTCAGGAGTGGATCGTCCTCTTGTGCTGTCTTTATCTTGTTGTGCAAGCTCGACTCAAGGTGCAATTGGACCAATTATGCTCCACGGTAGCGAACTCGGAGTTCAATGCCCATTTCTACCTAGTCTTGCTAGATATCATGGTTGATAGGCAGGCATCCTGCGAACATTCTGCTTAGAGCATCCGCTACGACGTTTCCCTTACCCGACGTGTACTCGATAGTCAGATCATAGTCTTTGATGAGTTCGAGCCAACGTCGCTGCCGTAAGTTCGTCCCGTTGGGTAAAGATATATTTGAGACTTTTATGATCCGTATAGATGCTGCAAGCCACACCATAATAATGCCACCATAGCTTCAATGCGAACACAATCGCCGCTAGCTCAAGATCATACGTAGGGTAATTCTTTTCGTGTTGCTTTAATTGTCTCGAAGCAAACGAAATCACCTTATCCCTTTGCATTAGCACGCATCCCAAGCCAGTTCTCGATACATCGCTAAATATCTGAAATCCTTCTGGTCCATCCGGAAGTGCAAGGATTGGAACTGAGATGAGCCGTTTCTTTAACTCCTAAAAGCTAGATTCACAGTCGTCGTTCCACTCGAATGCGACTCCCTTCTGGGTGAGGTGAGTTAGAGGCGACGTAATCTTGGCGAAGTCTTCCACAAATCTTTGGTAATAGCCTGCCAAGCCGAGAAAACATCGGATGTCGCCTGTCGAGGTAGGCTGCTTCCACTCAACAATCGCTTTAATTTTCTTTGGGTCCACCATGACGCCTTCAGCTGAAATAACATGCCCAAAGAATGTCACACTGCTCATCCAGAACTCATATTTACTTAATTTGGCATAAAGTTGATGTTCATGCAGAGTCTATAGCACCGTCTTCAAATGCTCCACGTGTACGTCCTTGCTTTTCGAATATATGAGAATGTCGTTGATGAATACAACGACAAATTTGTCTCTGAATGGTCGAAACACCCTGTTCATCAAATCCATGAAAGCGGCATGAGCGTTTGTCAAGCCAAAGGGCATGATTAGGAATTTGTAGTGACCATATCGAGTTCGAAAAGCGGATTTCGACACGTCCTCGGACTTGATCTTCAATTGATGGTAGCCTGAGCGAAGATCAATCATGGAAAATACCGTCGTCCCTTGCAACTGGTCAAACAAATCGTCTATCCTTGGCAACGGATACTTGTTTCGTACCGTGGCTTTGTTAAGTTCTCGATAGTCGATGCACAGTCGCATCGATCCATCATTCTTCCTTACAAAAAATACTGGAGCACCCCACGGGGAGACACTAGGGAGAATATATTCGCGATTTAGCAACTCTTGTAGTTGTACGTACTTTCAGTTCCTTCAGCTCCATCGGCGCCATTCGATAGGGTGCTTTGGATATCGGTCGAGTATCCGAAAAGGTGTCAATGCTGAATTCTATAGCCCGATCCGACGGCATCTCTAAAAACTCGTCTGTAAAAACATTAGGAAATTCTGTCACGACTTCAGTCTGTGCCGTGCCTGCAATCTCTGTTCTTATATCTCGAACTGATGCTAGGTACCCACTGCAACCAGAATACAACATGCGCCTTGTCGAAATTGCCGATATCACCATTGCCATCTTTAACACTGCTCCGCATGAATAAGAGAACTCGATTTCGCCAGGAAAATGGAACACAACTCTCTTCTCCGTGCACTCGATAGTCGCGTGGCACGCACCCAACCAATCCATGCTGTAAAACCCCTAAATTTCTACTGTATATTTTTTTTCTGGTACTGATTTAATTTTTTTTTGTATTGTATGCCACGTAGTCGTATTGTACGTCGTGCACGGAATTTTATTTTTCGTTTTGCTCGACGAGTGCGAATATGTGCGAGGGACATATTTTCAGAAAAATATTTTTATATAGATTTATTTTTATGGAAAATATAGTTTCCAAAGTAATTATATCTATTTGCCGTTATTGCCAAAATCTTATATAAATTAAAAGGGTAATTTATTTTGTTGTTTAAAAATAAGTAGTAGTTTAGAAAAATTTTGGTTTATATAAAATATATTCTAGATATTTGCGAAATTTGGAATTTGCGTATTAATCTATTTTATCATTTACAAAAGCTACTTTATAAATTAATATTTAAATAATATTCTTGATTTTCGAAATTTATAAATAGCATATTTTAATAGATGTGAAAAAGATATTTTTAATCTTGTTTAATTTAATAGTTTATAAATTTGGATAATTTAAATTTGGAAAGAATTTTATTGACCTTATTTTAAAATGGCTTTTAAATTTAAGATAAGTTTTTATATATTGAATTGGATTTTAAACCGATTTTAAATTAATGGTAGAATTTATATTTATTTGATTATCTAGATTTAAAATAGAATTTTATTTAAATTGAGATTTGATTTAAATTGAATTCGTATGTAGATTTGGATTTGATTTTAAATTAAATTATGATTTATCTAATGGGGATTTAAACAATCCCAATCTTTATCCTAATGGGAATTCCCACATCCTATATATAGGCAGGTACTCCTCCATAATTCTCTCCACAACCAAAAGTTTTCCACAAAAATTTGTGCATCGTGTCTGTGCCTCCCTACATCCACTATAAGTAATTCTAGTACATATACAATTATCTTCTCCGTGTCCGACAACCCTGGACACCGACCCGTACCGTGTCTCGCAGGACACGTATCCGTTACAACTCTACCTCAACCACCGTCAAAACCCTATCCCGTTCCCGTTGACCCACGACCAGCATCCTCACCATTTACATCCCCGTCGCCACCACCACCACTGGCAACAACACCACCACCTCGGTCACCTGCTCCATAAGCCCAATTTGCCGCCACCCCGGTCACCTCCTCCATAAACCCAGAACTCCACCACCCGCCACCAGCGACTCCGACTACCATCACTCCGCAGCCGTTTCTCCGCCACTCCCCGACGACTGCCAACAACATCAACCACCAGCATCACCACCCCATCCGCCATCTCCGACTCCCGTCACCACCGACGATCCAAAAAAAAAACCAACACAGAAGAAGAAGGGGGGAAAACCCTCACCTGGACCTTCGTCGCACCGGTCATCGGTGGCCGCGACATCCCAGCAGCTGGACCGTCGCCTCCGGAAACCCCCTTCGCCGTCGATTTCGCCGGAGCAACCCCCTTCACCGTCGATTTTGTCGGAGCAACCCCTTCGCTGAGCTCGGTCGGCGCGCCACCACCATTCCGCCGCCAGGCCTTCCTCCGCCGACGGGACCCGCACGAAACCCCTCACCTCCGCCAGGTCTGCGAACCTCCGCCGTGTCGTCTCCGCCGCTTCTGGGCCGGCGAGATCCCGCGCCTAGGGCCGGCACCGCCGCCTACATCTTTTGCCGCCACCGTGATCTCCCTCCGACGACGAGACCGCCGACACGCCTCCACAGTCCCGGTCGCCGCCTTCGCCGACTTTAGGTAAACCCTTTCCCCTCTCTCTCTCTCTCTCTCTCTCCCTCTCCATGTCGAATTGGGAAAGGGTCTGCTGAGTGTTTGGTTGGATTATAATCATTATTAATCATTATTAATATTATTAATATTATTATTATTATTATTATTATTATTATTATTATCTTTATTGTTATTAGTATTATTATTAATTATCGTTTTTGAAAGGAATTATTAATTATCATTATTATTAGTATTATGTTCATTATTATTAATGTTATTATTAACATTAATTATTCGTACTACCATTATCATTATCATTATTATTATTATTATCATTAGTTTTTTGTTATTATCATTATAATAATTATTATTAGTATTACCATTTTTATTAGTATTATTATTATTGTTAATATTATTATTATTATTAAGGATATTATTTTTCTTATTAAAAAGAGTAGAAATAAATATGTATAAATATTTATAAATATGTAGCCTCTTATAAAATAAATTATAGTATTCCTTTAAATTTTTATCTAATTAACAAAGATATAGATTTTGTAACCATAACTTTTATTTTGATAAACTTAGATTTTGTAGCCTAAAAACGATTTTCGATTTTTCAAAGTATGTATTTTATTTAAAAAATATTTGACAAACAAAATATTTTTCAAGTGTTATAAATATTTTCTTAAATTGGTATACGTATTTACCTCCCCAAATTCTCCTTGATTATCACCATTGATCCTGACTGATCATGCGTTTTTATTTCTTGTGAATTTCGGACCCTTGCACATCGACCCCGACCATTGGACAGAACAGGACTTGTTGGATCATTGCACCGCACCAGGCGTAACACCAGGCAAGACACCTTGTCTTTACTGTTTAAATTTTCTGCTCAATATCATGCATGTTTTAGTTATTTCTTTTTAAATTATACGTAAATGCAAATTACTATATTTTATACAATTGACTTAGAGTTAAGGGACTACCGACAAATTTAGTGTGTCTCATTGACTTATCACGATGGTACACGAGTTGTGTGTGAGAGTTGTGAGTATCATATAGTGGTCACTTGCATGTTGGCTGATCACCCGTGCGCATGCGTAGGAATAACTGTCAATAGATGCATGATTAGAAGACTTGACAGTTATCTATATTAAAACAGTGTGGTGGAAACGACACGTGTTTGTGTGTCGCGGTTACGACACACGTATAGTATCATTGGGGAGGAGGGGACAGCTACTAGCGTAGGGGCTACTTTTTACACACATTTTGGGAGATAGTGTCTCGGATGAGCGCTACGTGTTACCCAGCCGATAGTGTCTCGGATGAGCGCTACTTGTTGGCCACTCTTTATTACATGCTTGAGACAGCCCCTGCGTAGAACGTTGTCCTCTAAATTGAAATTCACATAGAATGGTTAGGAACCTTTATACATGCATACTTTTATGTTGAGCTTATTTATTCAGTTATTGGCATGATATTATGTGTCTTGTTACGTCCCTCTGAGGACCTGGTTTTTCCCCAGGTGTGTGTTTTCGCGACTTCTTGCAGGTGCTCTAGTTAAGGCAATGGCTTGCGCTCTATTCCGTCGTGATGATTACTCTTGGATTCGTCACTTGCTCTCGCTTGCTAAATTCTTTTCTTGTATATTTTTTTCTATTTAATTTGGTTGGTAGTGGACTTTGTCTCCGCCCAACTATTGTGTACATGACAAACTCAAAGTTGCTTTATATCATTATTTATCTTTGTGGATGAGATTTGGTTGTCTTGGATTACTACATTTACAGCTTATGTATACATATGAGGTCTATGTATTTCGTATGTATACAGCTGGCATGTCTACGTACTTGGTCCTACGTATTTTGGGACTGGGGCGTTACATGTTTTTGTGGTGGCCCATGCAGGTCAAGTTTGTCACTTCGGCTAGGTAATTGTACCGAAGTGGGCCTGCAATATAGGATTAGAGTCTAGAATCTCATCCACCTACTTGACATCCTTTCTTGACTTCAAATTTCGAACTCTCGTTCGGCCTCCTTGAATTGCATCTTGTTTGACTCCTTCTACCGTAAATTTCTTAGTTTTGTGTTTAGTAAGATGACTACACTAGTATATACCCATAGGTTAAACACATGGCTAGATAGATTGTATTGAAAATTAATATCCATTGAGGTTATATTTGAGTATAAAGACATTTATTTTTCCTAGAGATATGATCATAGGGATTAGTTAATTCCAAGTTGGGTAGTAGCATATTACCGCCATCAAGGGATAGTTGAAATTTTACTTTAAATTTACAAAGTGGTATCGAAAGAGGATAGCTAGATCGAGAAAGTAGATTTTTTATAAATTTTGAAATTGTGAAATAGTTATGATTTAAGTTTTTATATTGTGACACTTGATTTACGGTTAACTTAAGTTTGGATTGTAATATGATAGAGTTTATCTCGAGATTATTTAAAGAGTTTAAATTATGATTTTCTAGATGACTAGAGAGACGAAAGTTTAGAAGGAAAAGAACTTGAGGTTTAAAATTTGCGCGTACGAGTTATAAGTTTATTTAAATTTTGAAGAGATGATGAAAAAAAAATGTTTTAATTTTTTTGGAAGATCTCGACTTTGAAGGAAAAATTCAAATTTCAAATTTTGTCCTATGATCTATGAATTATAGAGTTATTTAAATTTTGAGTTTAAAGCCTTGGTTATGGTAATTCAAATTTTAGTAAAAAAATATATATATATGTACATTTGGCGCTATACAAGGACTCTTTCGAGATTGATTAGAGACAGTCTAAGATAATTGGTAAAGGTGGCGGAGTATCTTAAAAATTTTATTGAGAAACTTCGAGAAACTTGAAATTTAGATTAGATCATATTGGTGGAGGACCAAGAAGCAAGGAAGATCACCCTAGTGAGATAGAAGTATTGTACATTAGATTGCCATGCCACCTATGATTATGATATTGCATATACACAAGTATAGTTAGTCATCGACCAAACCGATGAACATATCTTTTGACTTACTCGAACTTCCCTCAAATCTAGATCCTTATTCGTGACCCTCTAATTGTTTTAAAACTTAGGAATGATTGGAATCATTCCCTTGACCATACCCTTATCTATGAGATTTTTTTTCTTCTAGAAACTGTACTCCAAATTTATTTTACCTTGAATTATTAGAATCTAAGTATCTTTATTTCATGCTTTAACTTGGTTATTTATTGTTAATCATTATCTCATGAACTCCCACTTTCTATTTAAATTCTTTGGTGTGTCCTTTACCGTGACTTGGATATTTGGAGCACAACACTAGACTTTTCTTTCCCACAACTTTCATACGTAAGACCTACACGAGCCCACCTTCATGTAGGTATATCACGTGCCACTAAAACACGTCTCCTTGTACTCTAATTTTATATTGCGACTTTCGGGTCAAAATGACTGGACTCTAATCCCTACCGTGAAACCAATATACTTTTTTTAACTATAGATGAGACTCGACCTCGACTCCATTTCTTTCGACCCGATATACGATTTTGTTCTACTAAATTCCTTACATACTTAAATCTTGATTGCTGGACCTATCACACCATTAGTTTAATTCTTGTAAGTTGAGTAGAATATCTCATGACCTAACCAACATTTTTGTGGACCTCATTGATAGGTTCACTTGGACCATAGAATTCAGTAGACCCTTACTTATCTAGTCAACCAAGCCGACTACATAGGCCCAAATTTCGGGCAGAACTTAGATTTATAAGATCTTGGACTAATTGATTTCTTCCATCATTACCCTTTACTTATTATTTTATCTACCTATGATGCTAAAATAGCTTAGCTTTGCAAGCTTATTCTTTATCAAAGCTTGATCATGACATATGTTTAATGTGGGCGCCCACTAATACATTGTCTAATCAGAACCAACGTATTATGGTCTGATCAACCATAGTGCACTTGGTTCGCTTTTTATATATTGTTTAACGTGGATGGAGACGTAGTTAACTCGGCCCTAGAGTCTCCCCTGCGACTGCCTTGGCAATTCTTTTGAACTTATTCGGACGTCTTTGAATCACGTATTCGTACTCGATAAATATCTCCTTTTGAACTCCTTATTGCTTTCGCCTTCACCTATTTTAGAAGGACGAAGGCATTATACTGGACCCTCCTCTAGCCTTCCTATCGATTATGACCATACCGTATTATTTTCTTCTATGATCTAGATCGCGATTTCTTGCGACATGATTTGTTGAACCATTGTCAATGCTTGTTCCCCATCGATACCCCCTCGTGTCTTCTCACCCCCCCACATGTTCTTAATTTCGAGGACGAAATTCTTTTAAGTTGGGTAGGATGTAAAACCCCTAAATTTCTACTGTATATTTTTTTTCTGGTACTGATTTAAATTTTTTTTTGTATTGTACGCCACGTAGTCGTATTGTACGTCGTGCACGGAATTTTATTTTTCGTTTTGCTCGACGAGTGCGACTATGTGCGAGGGACATATTTTCAGAAAAATATTTTTATATAGATTTATTTTTATGGAAAATATAGTTTCCAAAGTAATTATATCTATTTGCCGTTATTGCCAAAACCTTATATAAATTAAAAGGGTAATTTATTTTGTTGTTTAAAAATAAGTAGTAGTTTAGAAAAATTTTGGTTTATATAAAATATATTCTAGATATTTGCGAAATTTGGAATTTGCGTATTAATCTATTTTATCATTTACAAAAGCTACTTTATAAATTAATATTTAAATAATATTCTTGATTTTCGAAATTTATAAATAGCATATTTTAATAGATGTGAAAAAGATATTTTTAATCTTGTTTAATTTAATAGTTTATAAATTTGGATAATTTAAATTTGGAAAGAATTTTATTGACCTTATTTTAAAATGGCTTTTAAATTTAAGATAAGTTTTTATATATTGAATTGGATTTTAAACCGATTTTAAATTAATGGTAGAATTTATATTTATTTGATGATCTAGATTTAAAATAGAATTTAATTTAAATTGAGATTTGATTTAAATTGAATTCGTATGTAGATTTGGATTTGATTTTAAATTAAATTACGATTTATCTAATGGGGATTTAAACAATCCCAATCTTTATCCTAATGGGAATTCCCACATCCTATATATAGGCAGGTACTCCTCCATAATTCTCTCCACAACCAAAAGTTTTCCACAAAAATTTGTGTATCGTGTCTGTGCCTCCCTACATCCACTATAAGTAATTCTAGTACATATACAATTATCTTCTCCGTGTCCGACAACCCCGGACACCGACCCGTACCGTGTCTCGCAGGACACGTATCCGTTACAACTCTACCTCAACCACCGTCAACACCCTATCCCGTTCCCGTCGACCCACGACCAGCATCCTCACCATTTACATCCCCGTCGCCACCACCACCACTGGCAACAACACCACCACCCCGGTCACCTGCTCCATAAGCCCAGTTCGTCGCCACCCCGGTCACCTCCTCCATAAACCCAGAACTCCACCACCCGCCACCAGCGACTCCGACTACCATCACTCCGCAGCCGTTTCTCCGCCACTCCCCGACGACTGCCAACAACATCAACCACCAGCGTCACCACCCCAACCGCCATCTCCGACTCCCGTTACCACCGACGATCCAAAAAAAAAACCAACACAGAAGAAGAAGGGGGGAAACCCTCACCTGGACCTTCGTCGCACCGGTCACCGGTGGCCGCGACATCCCAGCAGCCGGACCGTCGCCTCCGGAAACCCCCTTCGCCGGAGCAACCCCCTTCACCGTCGATTTCGCCGGAGCAACCCCTTCGCTGAGCTCGGTCGGCGCGCCACCGCCATCCCGCCGCCAGGCCTTCCTCCGCCGACGGGACCCGCACGAAACCCCTCACCTCCGCCAGGTCTGCGAACCCCCGCCGTGTCGTCTCCGCCGCTTCTGGGCCGGCGAGACCCCGCGCCTAGGGCCGGCGCCACCGCCTACATCTTCCACCGCCATCGTGATCTCCCTCCGACGACGAGACCGCCGGCGCGCCTCCACAGTCCCGGTCGCCGCCTTCGCCGACTTTGGGTAAACCCTTTCTCCGCTCTCTCTCTCTCTCCCTCTCCATGTCGAATTGGGAAAGGGTCTGCTGAGTGTTTGGTTGGATTATAATCATTATTAATCATTATTAATATTATTAATATTATTATTATTATTATTATTATTATTATCATCTTTATTGTTATTAGTATTATTATTAATTATCGTTTTTGAAAGGAATTATTAATTATCATTATTATTAGTATTATGTTCATTATTATTAATGTTATTATTAACATTAATTATTAGTACTACCATTATCATTATCATTATTATTATTATCATTAGTTTTTTGTTATTATCATTATAATAATTATTATTAGTATTACCATTTTTATTAGTATTATTATTATTGTTAATATTATTATTATTATTAAGGATATTATTTTTCTTATTAAAAAGAGTAGAAATAAATATGTATAAATATTTATAAATATGTAGCCTCTTATAAAATAAATTATAGTATTCCTTTAAATTTTTATCTAATTAACAAAGATATAGATTTTGTAACCATAACTTTTATTTTGATAAACTTAGATTTTGTAGCCTAAAAACGATTTTTGATTTTTCAAAGTATGTATTTTATTTAAAAAATATTTGACAAACAAAATATTTTTCAAGTGTTATAAATATTTTCTTAAATTGGTATACGTATTTACCTCCCCAAATTCTCCTTGATTATCACCATTGATCCTGACTGATCATGCGTTTTTATTTCTTATGAATTTCGGACCCTTGCACATCGACCCCGACCATTGGACAGAACAGGACTTGTTGGATCATTGCACCGCACCAGGCGTAACACCAGGCAAGACACCTTGTCTTTACTGTTTAAATTTTCTGCTCAATATCATGCATGTTTTAGTTGTTTCTTTTTAAATTATATGTAAATGCAAATTACTATATTTTATACAATTGACTTAGAGTTAAGGGACTACCGACAAATTTAGTGTGTCTCATTGACTTGTCACGATGGTACACGAGTTGTGTGTGAGAGTTGTGAGTATCATATAGTGGTCACTTGCGTGTTGGCTGATCACCCGTGCGCATGCGTAGGAATAACTGTCAATAGATGCATGATTAGAAGACTTGACAGTTATCTATATTAAAACAGTGTGGTGGAAACGACACGTGTTTGTGTGTCGCGGTTACGACACACGTATAGTATCATTGGGGAGGAGGGGACAGCTACTAGCGTAGGGGCTACTTTTTACACACATTTTGGGAGATAGTGTCTCGGATGAGCGCTACGTATTACCCGGCCGATAGTGTCTCGGATGAGCGCTACTTGTTGGCCACTCTTTATTACATGCTTGAGACAACCCCTTCGTAGAACGTTGTCCTCTAAATTGAAATTCACATAGAATGGTTAGGAACCTTTATACATGCATACTTTTATGTTGAGCTTATTTATTCAGTTATTGGCATGATATTATGTGTCTTGTTACGTCCCTCTGAGGACCTGGTTTTTCCCCAGGTGTGTGTTTTCGTGACTTCTTGCAGGTGCTCTAGTTAAGGCAATGGCTTGCGTTCTATTCCGTCGTGATGATTACTCTTGGATTCGTCACTTGCTCTCGCTTGCTAAATTCTTTTCTTGTATATTTTTCTCTATTTAATTTGGTTGGTAGTGGACTTTGTCTCCGTCCAACTATTGTGTACATGACAAACTCAAAGTTGCTTTATATCATTATTTATCTTTGTGGATGAGATTTGGTTGTCTTGGATTACTACATTTACAGCTTATGTATACATATGAGGTCCATGTATTTCGTATGTATACAGCTGGCATGTCTACGTACTTGGTCCTACGTATTTTGGGACTGGGGCGTTACACATGCCAAGGATTATATTGTACTCCTTGGTGTCGAGGATGATAACTTACAAGGATAGATTTTTCCCTCCGATGCAGATGTAACCATCCCTACAAATTTTAGTGGCAGACATATCTACTCCCGATGGAGTGCTAACGCTAAGATTCATATCTAATAATTGCATGGGTAATTTATTCTCTTCTATAAAGTCTGCAGATATGAAACTACACGTAGCACCCGAATTGAACAGTACTCTAGCATGCATATTTTTATAGAGTAATGTACCTCTCACAACAGTGTCGGACGTGAACGCTTCATCTCGAGTCAGTGCATAGACTCGACCTTGCACCCCCTGGCGATTGTGGGTTCACGGGCACTGCATTTGCGCCATGGACGGGAGGCACCCTGTTCTAATTTTGAACGTTCCTTGGTGGATATTGGTTTGCCCTCCCCATTCGACAATCTGCTACCTTGTGACCTAGCCGACCACATTTGAAGCATCTTCCTTGGCAATCTACCGCCAGATGTCCCATCTTATCGCATTGATGGCACCGTACTTGGGGATGAGGCCCCCGACACTCGAACGTGTTCTGGCACTTTGGCATACCAGATCCTCCCACGTCGTGAGGATGCTTGTTAAAGTTGTTACGGATGTCTAACCCGATCCTTTACGAAGCTCGACCAAAGATCCGCTCGCTATCTAGGACGACATTGTATGACTCCCTGTAGGTCTGACATCTTTGGTTCTGAATGTCCCGACGCAGATCGTCATTCTGGCCTTATTGGAAGCGCTCGCACCACGCTTCCTTGTTCGGCAGGAAGGCCCCGACAAACTTCACAAGTTTTACGAACTTTGCATCATAATCTTTGACTGACATATTTCCTTGCTTCAAGAACATGAATTCTTCTTTCTTCTGTCGACGAACGGTACGGGGAATGTACTGCTCGAGGAAGGCCAGTTTGAACGTCTCCTACGAGATCTTGGCATTGGGGTTGGCTTCGTGGAGCTCCTATTTATTTGCCTTCCACCATTCGTAGGCCCTCAAGTTTAGCTGCAAGGCTGCACACCCAACTCTCTTGGACCCCTTGATATTGAGAAGATTGAATAGGCCCTCAATCTTTACTAGCCATCCCATGACTTCGTCAGGCTCTGCTCGGCCGATAAAGTCAGGCGGGTTCATCTTCTTGAATTCGGTCGCCTTGAATAGAGAAGAGGAAGACATACGTCGTTACTGGTTGTACTTTTTCTTCTGACGCGGCGGTCGTCGAATTCTGTTACGTCGCTATGGTGCTTACAATCCAGGTCAGGGCCTCTATCTGCTTATGTTGGGCATTGATTTGGGCCTAGTGCTGTGCTTGTAGCTATCGTTGATACATCTCCGCCTGGCGCTGTTGGACTTCCATGAGGCACAATAATCGTTCCATGGCAGATTTGCTAGGGGTCGCGTCCTCGGTGATATCCGTGCTAATCATTGTGGCGTTAACAGCGGGGACACCCACTCTTTTCGACATTCCTACAAAATTGAGCAAACTCGTTCGTATTCTTAAAATATCTACAAGCTTATCTGTATGGAACGATTATTTTATGCCGCATATGTCGAAAAGCATACTTTTTAAAAAATTGCAACAACATTTAAAAGAAAACGTTTTCGAAAGGTCCGAGGTGTGAACCGTCCTCTGATACCAACTTGTCACGTCCCGACTCGCCAAATCGGTCGTCATCGCATTGACTCAAGATAAATCGATGCCACAAGTCAGAACGTGATGCCGTACAACTCTTTATTGGACTTGTACAAGGCAAGAATGTGCACTTGAAAATTCTTTTAAGACGACGAGTTAAAATTAAACATCGCAGAGAGTTGAAGATGCAGAATAAGAAGAAATTTAGCTTTTCATTCATAAAACTTGCAAAGTATGTGCAAGGTTATTTTTACATTACATATGTCGTTGCGGCTACATCTTTGAAAACACAAAAGAAAACTCTCGATAAGCTGCCATGAAATAATCCTTGTCGTTCCATAAATTCATGCCCCTTTATACATTTGAACAAAAGTCTTTGTCTGAATTGGGCTTCAAAATACTTCAAAATAGGAGAGCTTCGAGCCGCTTTCCGTTCTTCAGCTTCAGTTTAGTCTCGAGCTCCCGCAGCGCGCTCGTCACCTGGGGAGTTGGAGGTTAGCACACTTGCTAGTGGATGGGACGAATCCACTCGTCTAAATCGATACTACTTATTAAGGATTCTAGCATACGAAATGATCTTTCTATTTAGAACTATATGATTTGCAGTTCATATCGAAGGCACATTTTAAACAGTAAACAACATAACTAATCTCAACTTATCTTACCACGGTCGTGCTCCTTTCCTGCATAAAATAGATATAATACTTACCACCTGCACAAAACAATAGGTGAGCATGCAATCTATCTTATATACGGTCATTGGTGATATTGACACCATGAAGGACGATTATGTAGCATTGCGACGTGTCCTACCAGTCCAGGTTGCGAGCCTAACTGGAGGTCTCGTATTGCCTCGTACCGAAGCACGATTCCATAATTTCTTCCTAGGCCGATTCGGTCCCAGCGCACCGGGTACCATTTCGAGGAAAGCTTACCTTGTGCACAAGTCGACTATGACCATACGAATGCATGAACAGTTTAATATGTATGAAGTAAATTGCATAGTGCAGACATTATTAAACCACATAATCATTTCTACTCGTGCAAGAGTTCTTTTTTCCGAAGCCGTACATTCTGATTTAGCATCCTGTAGGCACCAAATTCTCCGAGGCGTAATATACTACAACCAAAGTTTCTTCATTATGTTTTGCAGAACATGAATTAATTCTATCACTTTTCTAGTACTTTATCTTTTCTCTTTTTAGTGCGAAACTTATAAATTCGGAGTTAATTTTCTAAGTTGATTTAATTATCCCAAGTTCTTGATCTTAGTGGCAAAGCATACATCCAGTTAGCATCATCGATTTGAACGTTGAACTTTAAGAATTTTGTTGGTGGGAAGGAGTAGAAAAGAAGGGGCCGAAGAACCACCCACCTAGAGAGATTGCATCGAGAGTAGAAAATCGCTTCGTGACGGTCAAGCGTCAGTTATACGAACTCCTGCAATGGCACGAACATCAAATTAATTAGAACCCTCCTTCAATCCTTCCTTCGAAATTTTCAAAGACGTATTCAAAAATCGACGCAAAAGTACACTTATCAAACCCAAGCAACAATTCATTCAGAAAGCCAAGAAAACTAAGAAAACCAACAATAGACCGGTTGCGTCGCTCTCTTTAGAGTTCATTCACCATGACACAGTCCATTGCATCTAGGACTTATTCCAGCAGTAGTCGATCCATTAGTTGGAACGGTACTCATATCATTCGACCAAATCGATTTTATTGATGCCATGGTTTTTATATACCAAACTCGTCGTTGAGTCAGACTAGCCATCTATGTTCTCGACCAGATTTGACTTGCCACGAGCCTATTACATAGTGCTTCGCCCCAACGGGAGCGAGGCACTACAAGTGTTACTATTCCATCGGGAGTGTAAATACCTACTAACATGATATGTAAGGATGATTATATATATGCATTAGAAGTAGGAAGCTAGTTGTCTTTAGATGTGATTGTCCATGATATTAAGGATTATGATATCTATCAAAATGTGCATGTTCATGTATTCTACAAGTGCAATTTAGACTTTATGATATCACTTCCAATGGTGACTTATCGCGTCGAAGAAATTGGGACGTGACAAACACCTCTCATCAGAAAGGAAGGAGAGTTTGTTGGGATTCCAGCATTGATTCGAGGTGTGGGAGACAATATGGAGTATCATGGAGCATCAACGAAATTTGTTACGAAGATGATGGAGTATTGTGGCTAAGCCATGGCTCAAAAAAAAACACTAAACATCATCATCAGACGTTGGTAGTATACCAGATATATAGTACCGGTATATTGGTTTTTGCAGTTTTGTTCCAGAACCTAAATTAGGGTTCCAAAGTATACCGGAGACATACTGGAAATATATCACCCACGAGATTTTTGGTCCAGTTTGGTGTCTTATCATCATATTTTCGGCCATCATATCGAATTTAGATGACCAAGATTTGTGTAGGGACTAATTTATAGATTTTCTAATCCTAAGTTAGGGTTCTTTGACCTTATATTGGGGCTAAGTAGGCTACTCTTTAGGATATGCTCATTGAGGAGATTAAAGGAGTCAATTTATCCAAATCTACGTACAAATATGTACTTTGCTTGTAGGCTCCCTCTTCAAGACAATTGGAGAAGAAGATCGCTTCGTTCGTCTATATATAGATTGAGATTTGACCACATAATGAAGTCACGCATATACCTATGTTTATCTGTCCTAGGTCACGCGTAGATGTTAGAATTTGCTACCTTCCGAGTGATTATTATTGTCTTTTCCACATCCCTTTGATCCCTACACTAACTTAGTGCATGATGGACTAATTTATTTCAAGTATAGATTATGTCTATAGCGGAGTCTATCTTAATATCTGAGTAAGAACATGCTGAAATACTCCATTAGTTCGATATATAATTGAGATGCAAGTAACGCATGTAAACAAATTATAATAGAGTTATTTGTAGTTAAACCCTCCCCAATTGTTAATCATATTTCTACTTTTTTCTCAAATTTATTTTAATTAGTATTACCCCCCAATCTTCGAATAAAGTGCAAAAAAATCCTCCTTAGATTTGCGTTTTTGCATTTGAAGACCCCTTCTTAAATTTTTTTCTTCATATTTTCATTTTTGTTCAGTTTGTACCCCTGTCGTTAACAGCCGTTAAAATACGTCTAAAAATACGATTTTACCCCTCCCCCCACGCTCTCCCCCCTCTCTCTCCGGTGGCGGGGGCATGTCAAGCGGGGCCGACCAGAGGAGAGGGGAGGGTAGTCGGCCAGCGGAGGGAGGAGGGGGCGGGTCGAGCTAGGGGTGAGCATTCAGTTAATTCGGTTCAAATCGAACCAAAAACTGAATTGAACCAAAAATCGAATAAGCAAAACCGAAATCGAATCGAATTGGCCCATAACTGAATCAAACTGAACCGAATTAAATCGGTTCAAATTTCGGTTTATTCGATTTTTTGGTTTATTTACACTTTTTTGTTAATATATATAGTACTTAAATATACCTAAATTTATTTAGTATATATCTGTAGTGTGTGTGTGTATATTATCTGTAGTGTGTGTGTGTGTGTATATATATATATATATATATATATATATATATATATATATATATATATATATATATATATATATACAAAAACTAAATTTTCTTATTCGATTTTAGATTTTGGACCGAAACCGAAACCGAATAAGAAAATTTAGTATTTTCAAAATCGAAATCGAACCAAATCTTTTTTAAACCGAATCGAATCTCGGTTCGGTTCGGTTCGGTTTGGTTCGATTTTTTCTTATTCGGTCCCCCTGGACCCCTCCTCCTCCCTCCGCTGGCCGGCACCCTCGACCCGCCCCCTCCTCCCTCCGCTGGCCAGCCCCCCCAATCCCCCTCCTCCCTCAGCTAGCCGGCCATGCTCGACCTAGGGGCGAGCATTATTTGATTTTGGACCAAAAATCGAACCGAATTGAATAAGAGATTCTGTTCGATTTTAAAAAAAATCGGTTCGGCTTTGGTTTTGAAAATATTAAATTTTTTTATTCGATTTCGGTTTCGATCGAAAACCGAATATATATATATATATATATATATATATATATATATATATATATATATATATATATATATATATACTAAAAAAAATATATATACTAAATATAAAAAAAAAATATATATATATATATATACTAAATATATATATATATATGTATATACTACAGATATATACTAAATAAATTTAGATATATTTAAGTACTATATATATTAACAAAAATGTGCAAATAAACCAAAAAATGAATAAACCGAAAATCGAACCGATTTAATTCGGTTCGCTTTGATTCGGTTATGGGCCAATTTTGTTCGGTTTCAGTTTTGCTTATTCGATTTTTGGTTCAATTCAGTTTTCGGTTCGGTTTGAACCGAATTAACCGAATGCTCACCCCTAACTCGACCCGCCCCCTCCTCCCTCCGCTGGCCGGCCACCCTCCCCTCTCCTCTAGTCGGCCCCGCTTGACAAGCCCCCACCACCGGAGAGAGAGAGGGGGGAGGGTAAAATCTTAATTTTAGACGTATTTTAACGGCTTTTAACGGCAGAGGTACAAACTAAACAAAAATTAAAATGTGGAATTTTTTTTAAACAAAAGGTCTTCAAATGCAAAAACAAAAATCTAAAGAGTTTTGTTAACACTTTACCATAGGATTGAGAGGGTTACACTAATTAAAATAAAATTGAAAGAAAATTAAAAATATGATTAGCAATTGGAGGGGGGGAGGGTGGGATAGGGTGGCGTGGGGGGGGGGGGGGGGGGGGGGGGGGGGGGGGTTTTAAATACAAATAACTCATTATAATAAGTTGGGATGAGATCGCTTGCTTCTTCAACCTTATTATATTTGAGATATTTTTGAACACTTTGTCGACTAGTGTTGTGGGTGCGGCAGCTGAATCGCGTAACCCACGTTCACACACAACGGTCGTATCAATATATTTTAAATCGAAACAATTTAATATTTAATTCGGACCTACATGACTCCGTTTGGACTTTATCATTAATCTCTCATTTGCTAAGTGATTATATATAATATTATCAGCCCCAATCTAGAAACTTAAAACGTTGGGATGCCGGCTTAATAAAAGAGTCCAACGGCTAATTGTTCAAACAATGGCCAACGAATCACTTTATATATATATATATATATATATATATATATATATATATATATATATATATATATATATATATATATATATATGAGATGTTTGCAGCGGCGGCACTAGGGTTTGTGCAACATAGTGGAGAATTTGGGGACGGACCACCGGACAAAGGGTTCACTGTGCTTAGGAAGGGGAACAATCAGACCTGGGAGAAAGGGAGGTTGCCGGGGGGTGGACCACGGTGGAGCGAAGAAGAAGGAACAAGCAGGTGATAACTAGAGAAAATAGCGAGAACTATGGTGCGACGGATCAGAGGGGGCGCACGCAGGGGATGAGGACATGGCCGACAATACAAAGGAAGGGAGTGCAAGGAGTCAATAGTACTCGCCGGGAAACACATCCACCGAATCCAAGGTGGGTTCAGGGCAATGGGGGAGGAACTGGAAAAGTGATGGAGAAAATCATGGCGACAAGGAGTAGCACACAATATAAAGATAATTGCAGGAGGACGTCAGCTACAGAGGATATATCTCGGTTGGAATCCTGGACGAATTTATGCAAATCTTCAACTATTTAGGAGGAAACGATGCTGCAGTATGTGGAACCTAAGGTAGTAGATGGACGGAAGGTGGTAGAGATCACAGGGGACGATTTGGAGGAGACTATGAAGTTCTGGAAGAACACACTGGTTCTATACGTGATGGGGAGTCGGCCGTTCTATGGGCAACTAAAAGCATTCGCGCAAAGATTATGGCATCCTAAAGGAGAGATGGAAATCTTCTCTCGAGAAAACGGATTCTACTTTGTTAAGATTGCTTTGGAGGAGGATTTAGATATGGTTTTGGAAGGGGGGCCCTGGACGTTCGATGGTAGACTCATAGTTCTGAAGAGATGGCGGCCAGAGATAAACTTCGAGAAGGACCGGTTGATAACGGTTCCTATCTGGATACGACTTTCGTGGTTGTCTCCACAATTATGGAGTATCCCATCAATAATGAAGATAGCGAGTATGGTGGGCAATCCTCTCCGTACTGACCTCCCGACGGCAAGGAGACATCGGTTGTTATATGCACGGGTATTCGTTAAAATTACGGCTACGGAACCTCTACCAAGTAAAATTGACATGGTTCTACCTAATGGTAATTGGCAAGAGCAGGAAATAGAATATGAGTGGGTCCCCACATCTTGTACAAGGTGTAACTGCTTTGGACACACAAAAGATCAATGCAGGGAGCATGATGAAACACTTGTGAGCAGGGGTAATGAAGATGTAGATGCCATGAACGAAAAGGGCTCGCATCAGGTGAACACAGAGGTACTTGAAGATGATCGGATGAATACTGAAACTAAGGAGGATAATATTGAACCTCCCATAACGAGCCAGTTGCAGGTTCAGAATCGGGAAGTGGAGATAGACTCGACGCCAGGGGGTAATAATCAGCCGATCATTAGTAGTACTGGATTTGTCTTCGGCAAAAGGGCTGGGCCAGAGGCAGCTAATGTATGCGAGACGACTCCTAGTCCAGCTATGGTAATATATAGGCAAGATGACATAATGGAAACTGTGATGGATAGAGGGGTGGAACAAAGTACAGAAGATGAAGGGGAAGGCCATCGGGATGTTGGAGTGTTAGCCAAAGCATCAAAAATAACACACCATAATGCGGGTCCTAGTTCGTCTCTATTAGTAGGGGGAAATAATCGAGATATAGTTGTCAGTCAGAAGGAAGGGGATGATCCAATAACCAAAGTTAATCCGAAGTGGATAGAGAAACTAGGTGGTGTCAATCTTGAGAATTATAACAGCAGTGATGAGCAGCGGCAAATACATCAGAGTAATGAGACTATCCTACAACGTCCTAGGGAGAGTACGAGACTTCAGAAGGACATCCTAAAATAACGTGTAGGCAACTCTAGAGGGGGTGAATAGAGTTTGTGTCGATAATCACCAAATAAAAATTAACTCTATATCACCTCCACAAAATAACTATCAAGATAGTAAATAAATTAGAGAGAAATACGGAAGTAAATAAAGACCAGAGGAGCATTCGCAGACACATCAGTTTTAACCTGGTTTCTCTCGTGGAGGACTAGTCCAGGCCTGAGAACTCTAGCTCAGGATTGAAATCCACTATTTGTGAAATAGTGTACAACCATGTGCCTTTACTCAGAAGAGCACGCCAACTTCTTACAGATTCGCAGGTGGTAGAACTAATTGGAATTGTCCAAGTGACTTTTCTTTTCAACTCTTGTACAAAAACTTCTAGCTGAATCGCACTTGAGCACCTTGGGGCTTAGGAAGTTTTGTGGCTAGTAGATAGGAAGAGTAAGGCTTAGGTAGTATAAGGCTTAGATGATTGAGAGTGAGAGATAGAAAGATGATATGAAATGAGAGAAATCAAGCCTTATTTATACTACTCTGGGGAGGCAGAGTTCAGCCCGAATTCTGTCCCAAGAATTCAAATTTTTGAATGTTGGACAGCTTGTACTAAGCAGGCCCTAAAAATCAGGGTGCTGAAAATCAGGAGACAGAGTTCGGCCCGAACTTTGTGTGGGGGCAGAGTTCGGCCCGAACTCTGCCTCCTAGGTGGCAAAATGGCCTTTGGGCCTTTGGGCTTTGTTTGGCTTGGTGGAGCTTGGGCTTGGTTCAAGAATTGGCCTATTTGTATGGTAGAGCTTGGAGAGATATATCTAGGGGTTGAGATGACACAGTGCGACTCAACGTACATATTCTCTTAGACTCAATAAATTGAAGATTACAGACTTGGAACAAATAGGAAAACCAAGAGCCCTTTGATGACGCCTTTCTTCTGATATTTGAGCAGATCTGAAGACGCCGTCTTTGGTCAATCATTAATTCTTCATTACCTATGTCCTGGTTTGATCATGCTTGATCATACTTACTGTATGTCTACAAAAACATGTTAGGCGAACAAAATATGTTACAGTACGATACATGAAGAACAGATGGCAACTCTAGAGGGGGGTGAATAGAGTATATAAAGATAATATCCACTTAAAAAATTAACTCTATCACAAATAAAACTAATCAGAGTAAATACAGAATTTAAAGTGAGAATCAAGAGAGCATACGCAAACACAGCCGATTTTAACCTGGTTTCTCTCGTGGAGGACTAGTCCAGACCTGAGAACTCTAGCTCAGGATTAAATCTACTATTTGTGAAATAGTAATTTACAACCCGTGCCTTTTTTTCAGAAGAGCACGTCAACTTCCTACAGAGGATCGCAGTGGCGATTTGCTCGGAATTTTTCAAGCGACTTCTTCAACTCTTGCACAAAACTCCTAACTGAGAGATGCTGAGCACTCGAGACTTAGGAAGCTTGTGGCTAGTAGATGGGAAGGGTATGGCTTATTTGAGCTTAAGAGAGAAGAGAAGAGAAGATTGGATGATTTGAAATGAGAGAATTCTAGGCCTATTTATAGGATTTTTGTAGACAGAATTCGGCCAGAATTCGGGTAGAAAATTTCAAATATTTAGCCGTTGGACAACTAGCAACCAGCTTACCCTAAAATTAAGGTTGCTGATTTTTAGGGGACAGAGTTCGGCCCGAACTCTGTGTGGAGGCAGAGTTCGGCCCGAACTCTGTCTCCAGAGCACAGAACTGGTTCTTGGGGACCAATGGACATTTTCAGGATGGTGGAGTTTAGGGATTATTGGGTAGGCTATAGGTCAAGTCTCAAGAGCTCAGCATGACACAGTTTACATCAATCTAGACTCAATAAAAGTATAAAATACAGACTCATATATAACTGAATTGCAAAGACTGAGCTGTCATCTGACTTGAGCTTGATGTGGACGTCGTGTGTCGTATTGAATTATTACAAGTATTATTTAGTCAATGTTATCAATATTTGGTTGACTGTGACTTTGTGTCAACAATCTCCCCCATATTGATAATTGACAAAATAATAAATGTATATTCAATATTCATACCTGGACACAGCATAGCTCCCCCATAATCAGTGCCGAGCTAAACAAGATAGCTCCCCCGTAAATAATACGTTGAACCTGTTGGCCTGATAAGGAATATCTCCCAAAAGCACCAAAAAGCACATATACCAAAAAGAATATACACAGAATATACATATCTCTCCCCCTTTGGCATTTAGCAATATAATAAGAATCAAGTAATAATGGGCAAACACACCAAAAGAGAAGAAACAGCATAGGAACTAACAGAACGAGCAAATGTCATAGAATAATAGAACTACCAGAAATATAAGAGTCACAACTCATAACTAGAGTCACTAAATCATAAAGAGTGTACCAAGTACATAAATCCAACTAAACAACTGAAAACACTAGACAGCATAAAAACAGAAACTATAATCAGCAACAGCATCATCTGGTAGAAGCCATCTCTATCATGGAGCACGAGAAGGCCCAGCGGAGTCGGAAGGATCAGTAAAGGAACGGCTGGGGTCCACAATAGCAGCATCCGGATCCAGGTAGCGCATGACCCAGGGATCGTCAATGCGATATCCCTCGCGACCGGGATCCCGCTCCATGGAATGGGCATAGAAGGATGACGGGACATGGAATACCGAATATCGTGCAGCGAGTTGCTGAGGGCACTCATCTGCATGGTAGTACGGTAGTCCATCTGAGTCCAGTGATCGTCCTCTAAGGTAAAGCGATCTCGGAGCATGGTCTGGATGGAGTCAAGAGTGGCAGGAGGAGGTGGCACATCCTGTCCAAGTGGAGGGGTGTCGGGCTCCTCATCATCGGAATGCTCAGAAGTGGCAGGAGAGGCTACGACTGCCTGAAGTCGTCGTGCCTTGGATAGGAAGGCAGGAGAAGGCAAGAAAGGACAATCATGAAGTGGTACAATAAATGCACGAAGGACCATAGGAAGATATAAGGGATAAACCAAGGCTCGTGGTTTCTTCCTACAGTTAATCATCCAGTCCATCATGGTACGTGGAAGATTAAAAGGAATGCGATAGTGAAGATGATACAAAGCCGATATTTCAAAATAAGTAATTTCATCGGTAGAACCCGCTTTGGGTAGAATAGTATTAAAAACAATCCGATGAAGTTTATAGAATATGGATTTAGATATTTAGCCATAAGCTTGCGAGGACGTGCGTTTGGAGTACACAAGTCATCCTTGAAGCTTTCAAGGGAAGTCCCGTCGGAAAATCGGAACGACCGAGCTTCAACAAGCTTTTCCCAAGAATTGGGCTCTTGAAGTTCAAGATATTCAGCTAAGTCAAAATCATCAAATGAGATATCGATACCCGCAACACGTGAATAGATGTGAGTATCATCATGAGTCAAGTTGCAGTAGAACATTTGTATAGCACTACGATAGATGACGAAATTCGTAGCAACTAGCTCATCAATGCAAAGATCACGAAAAATGGATTCATATTGTGAAAAGATTGTAAAGTTTATGGGGTGTCCCGCAAACACCGGACGGGTCCGAAAGTCACTAAACCAATCGTTGGACGCGTCTAGTGACACAAAGATTCGGTCGTCATAGGTGTTAGGTTCACGAGGACGTGAAGGGTTGAACAACGGATGAGGTGGTTGTTGTTGTTCAACGGGTTGCTCAACGGAAGGAGGAGCACTCGACGAGGATGCACCCTCGGTCCGAGATCTCTTCCCATGGTTGGCCAAGCGAGGAGCCATTGCACAAAATTGAAAAATTGAAATAGAGAAAAGAGTGAGTTATACCTCAAATAAATGATGAACAGTGAAAGAGAATTGGAAAATAGCCCTTCTCTTTGAATTTGGGAAAGAATGGAGCACTATAGAGAAGAAATTAGGGTTAGGATTTTGAGAAAATAGTGGAGGAGAAGAAGAAAAGGTGGTAAGAAAGAGGGAGGAGGAAGAGAAACCGAATATAAGGGAAGGGTTTCTCTTGGTCGGAGTGAATCAGAACCATTGGATCAAGTTTTGATCAACGGCTGGAACCTGTCCCCGATTCTGGAACAGGGAGGCCGAACTCGGCCCGAACTCTGGTAAGGGCAGAGTTCGGCCCAAATTCTGGGTCCTTGTCCCAGAACTGAAATCAGGCTGGAAGGATGAAAAAATGGTTAAGTATGGGAAATCAAGATAAGTTATAAAGATAAATGATTAAGAATTTCAATAAACCAGATAGTACAAGTAGAAAGATAGCAATATGAAATTGAAAAATAGCATATCAGTAAGTGATAAATCAAAATGTACCGTATAATAAACAAGGAGTTATATTATAATTCAGTATTTTGATTTTGCCATGAGTTAGCTGCAGGGGCCGGATCCCAGCTAGCGGTAGTCCTGAGGACTAGTGCACCGTGTCGCTTAGGCTTTTACGCCTTATTGTCAGAAGGGCCCTTTCGGCTTGTACTCATAGCAAGTTCATCATAAGAGAATCACAATATAATCGATATTTACGCAGGTGTATTTTAATTTATGACGGCTTCATCTAAAATTCCAAGTTCACGACAAAAAAAATTAAAGCGCTCTTCGGTTAATGGCTTTGTGAAGAAATCAGCTAACTGAGGATCAGTTGTTAGCCCAATGATTATATCATGTTTTTGAATATGGCTAATCAATTAAGTTTAACATAATACCATCACTAATATTCATGTAATCACTATCATGTTGCTACTTAAACTTAGCATTGTCCTAATCTTAGCATTGTCCTAAATGTTCTATATTAATATTTCTATGCTTATATCATATTGTTATGTTTGTCTAACATGTATTTGTAGACATGCAATAAGCATGATCAAGCTTTGTCAAACCAGGACATATGCAATGGAGAATTATTGATGGGCCAAAGACGGTGTCATACAAGAAGATTTCTCTGAACTGCCTAACGACCTATCTGGGGCCTCGCATCGGGGGTTTCGCTGTCCAGTCAGCGGACAGGGGTCGAGGGGGCAGCGCCCTCCGTCAGGGGTTCAGGGGCGAAGCCCCCGAAAGGTATTCAGATTTCCAGATCTGTTTATCTTTGGACGATTGCCGTCAGTGAAAAAGGTGTCTTCAAGTCTGCTCAAATATTTGAAGAAAGGCGTCATCAAAGGGATCTTAGTTTTCCTATTTTATCAATGTATTTTGCATATTTATTGAGTCTAGGAATACGATGTATACTGCATCGTACTGGCAAATAGGCTACCCAAGAAACGTTTTCAAAATATTCTTTTATTTTGAAAACAAGCCCACTTACAAAAGCCCAAACTACTTCCTAACTGCCTGACTTTTCAAAAAGTCCAAACCTATTTGCAAAAACCCTGACAGAACTCCAATAGAACTCCAGGAGAATTCGGCCAGAGTTCGGCCCGAATTCGGCCAGAGTTTGGCCAGAGTTCGGTTAGTGAACGTTGCTTTTTGAACTTGGTCTTCCTGCAGTTACGGATCCCACCGAGATTTTCTTATAGAGTTCTGCCCGAATTCTGTCCGAATTCTGTCAGAATTCTGCCTTTGGAAAAACTATAAATAGAGAAGGATTTCGATCATTTCAACACACTCATTCACTTTCATATCTCTTCTCTATAAGCCTACTACTTCTTCCAAAGTATTCTGAGCTATTCATTTTCAAATCCCAAGCCAGTTACAATCCTCTAGTCGATTTGCCAGTGCGGTACGGTCTAGAAGTTTCAGAGTGGTTGTAATCAGAGGCTTGATTGAAGTTACACACTTCATAATTGAAGTTGGTCGAGTACTTCGGATCAAAGCTCGCGTTGTAGAAGTTGCAAGATCTTCGGATGAAAACTTGTGGTGATTTTTCATAGTGGATTCAACTGGAAGCTATAGTTCTTCCGACTGGACTAGTCCTCAACAGAGGGAAACCAGTATACATCCTTGTGTTTGCGTTTGCTCTCTACTCTCTACTTTTTATTTATATATCTGTGATATATTATCTGTGATCTTGTTACTAACATTTTTAAATAGTTAATTTCCGCTGCCTACTCTATTCACCCCCCTCTAGAGTATTGCGCTTTACAACTCGTTCCTACAATCGGTCCTACAATTGGTATCAGAGCGGGTGCTTGGTATATAGATATTGCTGCTCATACCAATTGCTCCTACAATTGGTATCAGACAGGCTCTCCATCTAGAGGTATTATATTCTGATCCCAATTATTCCTACAATTGGTATCAGAGCGGGTTATACAGGTAAGCGAGGTAACACTGCTATTATATTCTTATTTATTATAGTTGTTACATAGATCACTATATCACATATGACAAGTATGTACTTCACAACTGAAGAGCAATCCTCAAATAGACTCCCACTATTTGATGGAACAAACTATAGCTATTGGAAGACACGGATGAGCTTCTACTTGAAGTCTCTAGATTTTGACTTATGGTCAATTGTTGTCACCGGCTACAAAAAGCCTACTATCACTTCCATTCTTACATCATCTATAATCAATAAGCCTTATTATAGTTACACGGATGAAGAGAAGAAGTTAGCTAGCCTTGATGCAAAAGCTATGCATATGTTTTATTGTGCTGTAAACACAAATATATTCAATCTTATTTCTACTTGCACAACATCTCATAAAATTTGGAAAGTTCTTGAAGCTAATTATGAGTGCAGGTATGAAAGCAAAGCTAGCAACTCCAGAGAGAAGGATAGTCTTTATAATGATGCAAATATGTACATGATGGAATTAGGATTTAAGGTACAACACAATCGTTTATACGAAGAAGAGCTTGTATGTGATAACTGCAAGAAGATAGACCATATCCAAGAAGATTGTACTACTACAAGAAAGGAGAGTCACTACGAACAATCAAATGAAGGAAGATCATCGGGCATATGGTGTGAAAGCGAAGAAAGCGATTCCGAAGAAGAAGAAGAGAGACCTCATCAAGCTACAAATTTATGCACAATGGCATTATCTAACGAGGTACAAAATAATTCTTTTTCTGGAGAGAGTGAATTTTCTTATGATGATTTATCTGATGCTTTCAGTGATCTGTTAGAAGAACACAAGAAAGTATTAGATAAATATAAGCAAGCTAGAAAGGATATTCGATCCTATAAGCGTGAGATTGAAAAGCTTACTTGCTTATTGAATGATGCTAGAGATAATTCTACTTCTGATAATTCTACTGAGATATCCACACTTGAGTTTAGATTGCATGAGACGCTTGAATGCATTGAGAAAAGCACTCAAGAAAATGCTAAACTTAAGGAGGAACTAGAATCAGAAAAGAAGAAGTATTCTATTGCTTCATGTAGAATTGATGCTCTTTCTTCTAAGTATGATGAGATCTGTGCTAACTCTAAAAAGTTAGATATTAGACTGGGAAAGCAGGTAGTACAACCTACGACTCAGTCTAACACAAGACACTTAGCACATCACAAAGTCACACACGTTAGATCTTTTACTAAGGAAGCAAGCAAAGCTAAAGCTTCATATAACCATGCTTTCTATTACAAGTATCCACGCACATCATATCACACTACTGCACATTCTCATACTACTACATATAGTACTAATATTAATTCTTTCTGTCATTATTGTGGTATGAATGGACATGTTTCTAATCATTGTCAGATTAGAAAACTAGTTGATATGAACTTGTGCAAATGGGTTCCCAAAGCTAACAAATGTGGATCCAAGTATTGGATACCAAAGTCTTCACCTAATATTGCAGGTGAAGCTTCTCATATTAAATAGAACCATGGAACATGTTGGTGATTGCAAAGCTACAAAGGTATCTTCCAAGCAATTGCACCAACATAAGTGTGGTCACTAGAACCACTTCGGTAACATGCTTTCTAAATAGTTTTTAATATCTAGCATGTTCTTATTGATTTCTTGCTATTAGCTTTCATTGATATCTTTTAATTGTTTATTGTTTGAATCAATATGAGACATAATCCTAGCTTGACTAGCTGTTTAGCTTAAATGTTTAGTTCACACTAAATTGTCTTTCACTCACTTTCCATTAGTGTGACACATTTGTCTATGTATGCTATTTATTGTTCTTGAAGCATGCATAGGAGCTTAATTTTGTTTTGGTGAATTTGTTTTGGTGAATATGTTTTGACTCTTCGTCTTTAATATTTTTAGTGGTCACTTCTCATTGATTTGTCTTTAACATATCGTATTTACTTTGATCATTATTTTTTGTGAGTATGTATGTTTAGCACAGGTCTCCTATTTACTTGAAAAGTATATACATATATTTTTATGTTAACCTTGTGCTTGCATAATATACTTCACTATTGATTCTCATATTTTATGTTGATTACCTTCTTATGAATCAATTACATCTTTATCTGATAAAGTTTATTTATGCATGTTTTTGATCTTGTTATATTTTTTTATGCTTATTAATGATACATGAATAATTCATTTTCATTTATATATTGCTCATGTTTCTTATATTGTATAAATATCTTTATGGGGATATATGAGTTAAGTTCAAGTTCTATATTATTTTAAAAAGTAGTTTTTTAAACTTGTGCTTATCTTATACTTAAGCTATCAATTTTTTTTGTTCTTATATTTATTAGCTTATTCCTCAAAGCCTCTTTTAATGATATTTTACTTGGCTTTTTGGTTGACATTTTTGATACATGATAATTTTAATATCTTGATCTTGATAAACCATTCTTTGGGTATTTACTTATTTTACTTTTAGGGATTCTAGATTTCAATGATGTTCGATGATACTGCATATATTCTTTTGAATCTAAGTTCTTAAGAGTAGAAATCATTTTGGGAACAAGCCGAAAGGGTCCTTCTGTCATACAGGTGTAAATAGCCTGAAGCGACACGGTGCACTAGTCTTCGGACTACCGCTAGCTGGAAACCGGCCCCTACAGCTAACCCGAAGTGATCAATACTTTATAGACTTATTAAGGTGTACTTGCAACTATCATCTAGTTCTGGATCCAAGGTACTGAACCCAGTCTCCGAGGTTCCAAAATACATCAACGTATCTAGGTCCTACATTTTTTATTTACAAATGTTTTATATTTTATTGTTACCCAATGATTTTATAGCACATATGGATAAATGTAATTCATACATCTTATATCGTATGCTACATTGTTCTAAGATTTTTTTTTTAAGTCCATAGAATATAATTTATTTCATATTGCACTAATTCTTTTTAAATCCTCGGTTATTAAAGAAGAGATTTATTTTGGGTACAAGCCTACAAAAGGTCTGTCTGTCACCACGACTACGGTCGAAGCGAAGCGGGTACTTAAGTGTTCCCCGGTGAACCTCCGTTAGCTGGGACAGTACCTCTACAGCTAACCCAAGATTGATCAACGCTTTATAAACTAAAGATTTATTGAGATCTAGTTGCAATTATTATTTGTTGGATTTTAGTTTTAAGATTCGATGGATAATATTCTCTCCTTATATTTTCACAAAGGTAGCATATGTTGATCTATCTTGTCGATTGTGAGATTCTATAGCATAGATCAATTTATGTCATCTTTTGACTTATACGATTATTCATCATGCTAATTTAAAATATCTTTTTATTTTTAAATGTTCATTTAATGGATATTTCTTCTTTTGTCTAAAGATGATTGTTTTTCGTATTCGTGACAACTCATTGAATATTATGGTCTTGTGATTTCATCTTTAGCTTGCGTAATATTCATGATTTTTGAGCTTTATATTATTATCTTCTTATTTAAGTTACTTAATGTCTACAACAGTAACTCTTTGTAGGGGGGAAGTCATGCTTATTGAATCTCTCTCTCAAAGCGTTTCTTTTCTTTAAACCTTACGGTTGTCAGGTGGACACCGTGCTAAGGCTTTAAAAGGGAAGAAATGAACTTTGATAAGAAGACCTAATTAATTTTCTAATTTCTGGAAATATGTCTCTGAATTTTATTTTAAAATTTTATTTATACCATTATTATTTTTTGGATATAGCCATGTAAAGGTGGAGCAGTTAATTGTTTCAAGTCAATTAGCCCCTTGACATGCCATATATCAAGAATATGCTTTTCTTTGGACATTTATCTAGTTTTATTTGTTCAAATGGATTTATTTATGATTTTGAAATTGTTTTCGTGATTCGAATTGCCAGCTTTCAGTCTGAGGACTAAATGGATGCATTCGAACATTTATTAAGACAGTTTTTCATAATAAATTCCATATTTTTGAAAAGTCCTTTTGATTTTGATTTATTGAATCTGTCCGGTACTCAAATGTTATTATTAAAGACAGTTTTCAAAATCTTTTTATGTATTAAAATATTTCTTTTATATATATATTGGAGATATATTTTGTTTGTTCATCTTTAAGTATTTATTGGATTTCTTTTCTTGCCTAAAGATGATATTTGTTTGAGTTTGGAATTTTATATGCATTTGATCAAAGGAAAGAAAAGATGCATATCTTGGATATCTCTTAGATCTTCTGATTATTTATTTTATCTATTTTATACAAATTATTTTTGAACTATATACGCATATTTTAAGGGGGAGCAAAATTAATTGTTTTAATTATTTTATGCCCTTAATATGTGGTATACCTAGTTCATCATGGACATATATTCTATTACTTAAAATATTTTGTTGAGTTGTTCATGATATTTGGATTTGTATTGAGTTTATGAGAGAATATATGATTTTAATATTTATTTTTTTAATTCTCTCATTTTTTTTTGTTTCTAAAAGTTATCCTGCCAAAAGTAATTTAATTTATTGATAATCCTTTTGAGTTTAAACTAATTTGACATTTCTTATTGAGGTTTTATCTCAAAGTTCATGATTATCTTATTTAGACTGATCATACTTTGCGGGGGAGCATTCAAGTCGACTGAATTTCTCCTTTTTAAGTATTTTGTCTTCATTACCTTCATGTTTATCTAATGGACATACATATATCATGCTAAGGTAATTGAATTCAAATGCATGAACTTTGGTATAGATTTTGCATAGAATCTAGTTATTTTGATTTCTTTTCAATGATTATACTTTTTATGGAATTGATTCACTAATTTGTATGGGCAAATTATGAATCATATTTTATTGTGATCATTGTTGAAAGTCTCATTATATTTTTTTATTTTTATATATACTAGATCTGTGAATTTCTATTCCTCATGATTTATTTATGACCAATGATTGATTCCTACTATATTGATAGATTTTTTTTGGTCAAATGACATTCTAAACATATTTCATTTTTGGATTTCTAGTTGGTAAACTATGTATTATTTGATTTACATGTTTCTTTTATGTTCAACCAACTATGTTGTGTTTTGACAAGTTTTTATTCTTTAGTTACGCATTTTATGTATTTTTCTACAAACTTGTCGTTTCACTGTTCTCCTAATCCTTGATCATGATATGCTTTCCTCATTTACTTATGCTTGAGATCATCTTAGCTTTAATTACGGGGGAGCTTCTTTTTGATCATGTCAAAGGAGGAGAAATAAGTTTAAGTTGGAGAAATAAGTTTAAGTTAGCACACAATATTCTAGTATTATGCGTTATTAGTGATACATGCATCTATTGTATATATATTAAACTTAAAGGATTTGCCATAATCAAAAAGGGGGAGATTGTTAGCCCAATGATTATATCATGTTTTTGAATATGGCTAATCAATTAAGTTTAACATAATACCATCACTAATATTCATGTAATCACTATCATGTTGCTACTTAAACTTAGCATTGTCCTAATCTTAGCATTGTCCTAAATGTTCTATATTAATATTTCTATGCTTGTATCATATTGTTATGTTTGTCTAACATGTATTATAGACATGCAATAAGCATGATCAAGCTTTGTCAAACCAGGACATATGCAATGGAGAATTATTGATGGGCCAAAGACGGCGTCATACAAGAAGATTTCTCTGAACTGCCTAACGACCTATCCGGGGCCTCGCATTGGGGGTTCCGCTGCCCGGTCAGCGGACAGGGGTCGAGGGGGCAGCGCCCCCCGTCAGGGGTTCAGGGGCGAAGCCCCCGAAAGGTATTCAGATTTCCAGATCTGTTTATCTTTGGACGATTGCCGTCAGTGAAAAAGGCGTCTTCAAGTCTGCTCAAATATTTAAAGAAAGGGGTCATCAAAGGGATCTTGGTTTTCCTATTTTATCAATGTATTTTGCATATTTATTGAGTCTAGGAATACGATGTACACTGCATCGTACTGGCAAATAGGCTACCCAAGAAACGTTTTCAAAATATCTTTTTATTTTGAAAACAAGCCCACTTACAAAAGCCCAAACTACTTCCTAACTGCCTGACTTTTCAAAAAGCCCAAAACCTATTTGCAAAAACCCTGACAGAACTCCAACAGAACTCCAGGAGAATTCGGCCAGAGTTCGGCCCGAATTCGGCCAGAGTTTGGCCAGAGTTCGGTTAGTGAACGTTGCTTTTTGAACTTGGTCTTCCTGCAGTTACGGATCCCACCGAGATTTTCTCATAGAGTTCTGCCCGAATTTTGTCCGAATTCTGTCAGAATTCTGCCTTTGGAAAAACTATAAATAGAGAAGGATTTTGATCATTTCAACACACTCATTCACTTTCATATCTCTTCTATATAAGCCTACTACTTCTTCCAAAGTATTCTGAGCTATTCATTTTTAAATTCCAAGCCAGTTACAATCCTCTAGTCGATTTGCCAGTGCGGTACGGTCTAGAAGTTTCAGAGTGGTTGTAATCAGAGGCTTGATTGAAGTTACACACTTCATAATTGAAGTTGGTCGAGTACTTCGGATCAAAGCTCGCGTTGTAGAAGTTGCAAGATCTTCGGATGAAAACTTGTGGTGATTTTCCATAGTGGATTCAACTGGAAGCTAGAGTTCTTCCGACTGGACTAGTCCTCAACAGAAGGAAACCAGTATACATCCTTGTGTTTGCGTTTGCTCTCTACTCTCTACTTTTCATTTACATATCTGTGATATATTATCTGTGATCTTGTTACTAACATTTTTTAAATAGTTAATTTCTGCTGCCGACTCTATTCACCCCCCCTCTAGAGTATTGCGCTTTACAACTCGTTCCTACAATCGGTCCTACATAAGTGTCAATAAATTCTAAGTTAATCGTGCCATTTTGCTGATGATCACGCAAAAAGTGGTGTCGAATATCAACGTGCTTTGTGCGTGAGTGACAAATAGGGTTCTTAGTAAGATTTATTGTACTAGTGTTGTCAAAAAAGATAGGAATATGCATGAAAGATAAATTATAGTCTTCAAGGGTTTGCTTCATCCACAGAATTTGTGCACAACAACGCCCAGCTGCTATGTATTCAGCTTCTGTTGTGGATAGTGCGACAAAATTCTGCTTTTTGCTAAACCAGAAGACTAAAGCCTTTCCTAATAAATGGCACGTACCGCTCGTACTTTTACGGTCGACCTTACATCCAGCAAAATCAGCATCAGAGTAACCAATTAGGTCAAATGATGTTGACTTGGGATACCATAGGCCCACTGTAACCGTACCCTTAAGGTATCTAAATATACGCTTAACTGCGGTCATGTGCGATTCCTTAGGATTTGCTTGATATCTAGCACACAGGCAAACACTAAACATTATATCAGGGCGACTAGCAGTAAGATAAAGTAGACTGCCTATCATACCTCGATACTTACGTTGATCTACGGGTTTGCCGCTCTCATCTGGTTCCAGTTTGGTTGAAGTAGCCATAGGAGTGCTGATTGGTTTAACATTATCAAGTTCGAATTTCTTCAGCATGTCCTTTGTATACTTCGACTGACAGATGAAGGTTCCATTTGACAATTGTTTAACTTGCAGCCCAAGAAAGTAGTTGAGCTCCCCCATCATGCTCATCTCAAACTCGGTCTGCATACACTTGGCAAAATCTTGACAAAGGGTTTCATCAGTAGAACCAAAAATAATATCATCTACATATATCTGTACTAAAAGAATAGTGTCCTTCAAAGACTTTATGAAAAGTGTAGTGTCAATTTTCCCTTTTGAAAAACCTTTCTCAAGCAAGAAGTTGCTTAGCCGTTCATACCAAGCTCTACGGGCTTGTTTGAGGCCGTACAGCGCTTTCTTTAGCTTGAACACGTGGTCGGGAAATTTGTGATTTTCAAAGCCAGGGGGTTGTTTTACAAAAACTTCCTCCTTAATAAAACCATTCAAGAAGGCACTTTTAACATCCATTTGAAATAATTTGAAATTTTGAAAATTTTCAAATGCACAAAGCATCCGAATGGATTCTAATCTAGCAACAGGAGCATATGTCTCATCGTAGTCGATACCTTCCTCTTGGTTGTATCCTTGGGCTACTAGACGAGCTTTGTTGCGTGTGACTGAACCATCTTCATTCACTTTGTTTCTAAAAACCCATTTAGTACCAATAATTGAGTGATTAGCCGGTCTAGGAACGAGTTCCCATACTTGGCTCCTCTCGAATTGGTTGAGTTCTTCTTGCATAGCAGAAATCCAAAATTTATCATTGAAAGTTTCTGAAATGTTTTTAGGCTCAATTTGTGAAATAAAGGCAGTACTAGCAATAGAGTCTCTTAATGATGATCTAGTAGTTACTCCTTGTGAAACCTCACCGATTACCAAATTTTCTGGATGAGAAGGCTTGAAAGAGAATTTCTTAGGCAAGCTTTCCAGAGAATTTGTTTCGGTTGTGGTGTTCATTGGAGTAGACGTTGATGGTTCAACATCATCATCAAGAGTAGCTGCTGCACTGTTATCTTCATCAAAGGTCACATTTTTAGACTCTTCTACAGTTAAAGAGCGTTTGTTAAAAACTCTATATCCCTTACTCTTGGCGGCATAGCCAAAGAAAATACCATCGTCAGCTTTGGCATCAAATTTGCCTAAGTTGTCTTTGGTGTTAAGGATAAAACATCTGCAGCCAAAAACTCTAAAATAAGAAACATTTGGGGTTCTCCCAAACCAAAGCTCATAGGGTGTCTTTTTCGTAATAGGACGAATAAGTACCCTATTTAAAATGTGGCATGCTGTAATGACAGCTTCAGTCCAAAAGTATTTCGGAAGTGAAAACTTGTTCAACATGACTCTAGCCATATCGCCAAGAGTCCTATTCTTCCGCTCCACAACACCATTTTGTTGGGGAGTTCTAGGACAAGAAAACTCATGATCAAAACCATTGGAATCACAAAACTTTTCAAAATCAGAATTTTCGAATTCGCCTCCATGATCACGTCGGATTCGAGTAATCATGTAGCCTTTTTCGTTTTGAACTTTCTTGACAAAAATCTTGAAAACCGAAATAGCATCACTTTTATTTGCAAGAAAGAAAATCCAAGTAAATCTTGAAAAATCATCAACAACAACAAAGGCATAGAGTTTTCCGCCAAGACTGGCTACTCTACTAGGCCCAAATAAATGCATATGGAGTAGTTGCAAGGGTCTAGAAGTGCTTACAGAGTTTATGGAATGAAAAGATGACTTGGTTGCCTTGTTCAACTCACATTCGGCACATACGGTGTCCTTTTTGAATGTGATGTCGGGCAAGCCTCTAACTAGCTTCTTGGTCGATAGCCTGGATATATTATCCATATTGGCATGACCAAGATGCTGGTGCCATAGTAGCCATTCATCTTTATGAGCATATAGGCATCTACCTGCATTGTTAGTATTTTAAGACAAATAGAAAGTATAAATATTATCCTCTCTTACCCCTTCAAAAGCGATGTCTCCCATTGACCTATCATAAATAAGGCATTTGTTTTGTCCAAAGTTAATGTCATATCCATGGTCAGCAAGATGACTAATGCTGAGTAGGTTATGCTTTAACTCGGTCACTAGGCAGACATCCTTTATTACGGGAGAAGGAGGATAACCAATATTACCATTACCTATAATATAACCTTTGAGGTTGTTGCCGAAGGATACATATCCTTCTCTCTTCATCGATAGTGATGCGAAAAGATTTGCGTCTTCTGTCATATGCCGCGAGCATCCACTATCGAGAATCCACTTACTCTTAGTTGAGGAGGGAAGGTCCACCTACATCAAGAGTAGATGTGACCTTTGGTACCCAATTTCTTGAGGGTCCTGAAAAGTTAGTTTTTGGAAACCATGCATATATTTTTCTATCACTAATCTTCTAATTCTACATTGTGGTGATATGTGTCCATGTAAACCACAATAAGTACATGTAGCATTCCTATTTATATTAGGAGCATGTTGATGATGTCTATAAGCAGTGTAATGAGCAGAAGTATGATGATTAGCATGTTGATGATGATTATGCATAGAGTGTTGTGGAGTGGCATGGTGACATTGTCTATATGGAGCATGATGATGTTGTCTATATGGAGCATGATGATGTTGTCTATATGGTATAACATGGTGATGTTGTCTATAAGTAGAGTGATGTTGATTGTGTCTTTGTGCAATATGATGATTGTATCTATGTGTAACATGATGATTTTGTGACATATGATAATTATTTCAACGTGTATTTTGTGTCCTTTGTGAAATTGTGTGTATATGAAAGCATGATTATGTGTTGTAGATGGATGATGCGGATGACTAGCATGAGGAGAGTTATGCTTTGTGGGTGTCTTATGAGATTGGATTTGAGGTTGAACAACCTGTTTTTCCAATCTAGTCTCTAATCTCTTAGAGACAGCCTGTAGTTCAGTAACCTTAGCATTTAAGCTATATATCTTAGTCATAGAAATCTTGTGTCTACTCTTTTCTTCAGCAAGCATCGTGTTGAGTGTTGTGATTTCTTGTGTTTGTTGTTCAATACGTGTTTCAGCATCATGAACGCTTAGTTTAAGCTTCGATACCTCATCTGTGACTTCCGTGGGTGAAGTGTCTCTAATGTTATCAAGCAATAGAGAAAGTCTTTGAATTTTGACTTCATGACTTTTGATTTTGTCCTTGGCGTGTTTGTATTTACCAATAATCCTTTTGTGATCATCAAGTAAATCGGTGAAAGCATCGCCAAGTTCATCAAAAGAGAAGTCGTCAGGAGTTTCGTTTGATACCTTATTGGATGTTGCCATTAGGCACATATTAGCCGTATCTTGAGGAGAGTCCTTTTCTTCCTCGGAGTTACTAGCTTCGCTTTTATGCCAAATGCTTGTGTTGGCATATTTTTTTGATGAAGTCTTCTTGTATGGCTTCTCATAGCGGTTGCTCTTCTTCAAGAATGGACAATCTTTTCGGACGTATCCAGTCTTCTTGCAACCATAGCAAGTTGGCTCTTCTTCACCATTTTCTTGTGGTTCATTCTTCCTTAGATTGAAGCAAAGGAATTTCTTGAAATTGCGGACCATAAGGGCTTGATCATCTTCCGAGTCATCATCATCTGTCTCTTCGGGTTCAGCCCTTCGCCGGTGAGCTTTGAGTGCGATCTCCTTAGCCTTAGGAGCAGGCTCTTCGAAGTCCTTGAGGTCAAGCTCATGAGTCATTAGCTTTCCCATCAAGGTCTCCATGGACATGGTTGTGAGATCATTTCCTTCTATGATGGCCGTCACCTTAGGGTTCCAAATCTTTGGTAGCCCCCTAAGTAGCTTGCGAATCTTTTCGTGATTTGAGTATTGCTTGCCGAGCGAAGACAGGGGGTTGATGATGTCGAGGAATCTTGTGAACATTTGCGTGATCGTCTCATTTGGTTTTATCTTGAAAGCCTCGTATTCTTGCGTGAGACGGCTTATCTTTGATTCTTTGACTTGGGTAGTTCCTTCATGCGTCACTTCTAGAAGTCTCCATACTTTATGAGATGTGGTGCATGTAGATACCCTGTTGAACTCATTCCTGTCTATAGCACAGAATAAAGCATTAATAGCTCTCGCATCTAGACTTGCCTGTTTCTTCTTCTCGTCAGAATATTTGTCATGTGATTTCTCAACGAGATCACCGTTGACAACTATCCTGGCGGGCTTTTTGTAACCGTCAGTGACGATAGTCCACAGGTCAAAGTCTAGAGACTTGAGATAAAAACTCATCCTTATTTTCCAATATGTGTAGTTAGTTCCATCAAATAGGGGAGGCCTATGAGTGGACTGTCCTTTATCGTGATTGGAAATCAAGGATTGTGTGGTTGCCATAGATCAGCTCTAGGATGTAAATCCTTGTAAAGAGAACAGAGCTCTGATACCAATTGAAGAACAGATGGCAACTCTAGAGGGGGGTGAATAGAGTATATAGAGATAATATCCACTTAAAAAATTAACTCTATCACAAATAAAACTAATCAGAGTAAATGCAGAATTTAAAGTGAGAATCAAGAGAGCATACGCAAACACAGCCGATTTTAACCTGGTTTCCCTCGTGGAGGACTAGTCCAGGCCTGAGAACTCTAGCTCAGGATTAAATCCACTATTTGTGAAATAGTAGTTTACAACCCGTGCCTTTTCTTCAGAAGAGCACGTCAACTTCTTACAGAGGATCGCAGTAGCAATTTGCTCAGAATTTTCCAAGCAACTTCTTCAACTCTTGCACAAGACTCCTAACTGAGAGATGCTGAGCACTCGAGACTTAGGAAGCTTGTGGCTAGTAGATGGGAAGGGTATGTCTTATTTGAGCTTAAGAGAGAAGAGAAGAGAAGATTGGATGATTTGAAATGAGAGAATTCTAGGCCTATTTATAGGATTTTTGTAGACAGAATTCGGCCAGAATTCGGGTAGAAAATTTCAAATATTTGGTCGTTGGACAACTAGCAACCAGCTAACCCTAAAATTAAGGTTACTGATTTTTAGGGGACAGAGTTCGGCCCGAACTCTGTGTGGAGGCAGAGTTCGGCCCGAACTCTGTCTCCAGAGCACAGAACTAGTTCTTGGGGACCAATGGACATTTTCAGGATGGTGGAGTTTAGGGATTATTGGGTAGGCTATAGGTCAAGTCTCAAGAGCTCAGCATGACACAGTTTACATCAATCTAGACTCAATAAAAGTATAAAATACAGACTCATATATAACTGAATTGCAAAGACTGAGCTGTCATCTGACTTGAGCTTGATGTGGACGTCGTGTGTCGTATTGAATTATTACAAGTATTATTTAGTCAATGTTATCAATATTTGGTTGACTGTGACTTTGTGTCAACAATACAAGCATAGCAATATGATATAGGACAATTAGGACAATGCTAAGTTTAAGTAGCAACATGATAGTGAGTATATGAATATTGATTAGCCATATTCAAAAATATGATGTAATCATTGGGCTAACACACCCGACCACGACAATATCAATGACGATCCTTACGTAGAACGTGAGGGGAGCGCACTCCATTGGCAGGTGGAGAGAGATTAGGAACAACATACAGAAGTATAGATGCACGATTATGTCTATTCTCGAGTGTAAGATCAAATCTGTAGATACCATAAATAGACAACTAATGACTCACTAGGATACTCAGCATAATCTGATGATAGGCGATATGGCATACATATGGATGATGTAGGATACGCACAAATGGAGTGGCAAAGTGCAGTTTCTCTCTGAGCAGATGATTACCATGGATTACACCAACAAAGAGGGATTCCAGATGGTAGTCTGTGCAGCATACGGGCATAATGATAGGAAGAGGAGGTTCGATCTCTGGAGGGACATCATCAAAATAGCGACGGAGGTAGGAGATTCCAAACCATTGCTACTCTGTGGGGACTTTAATGCCATGATATCCGCTTCGGAGAAGATTGGGGGTCGACGAGTGCCGGAGCCAATTCTTGAAGACTTTCGAAACTATATGCTTGGATCGGGACTTATTTGCTTATCAAGGACAGGGCATCTTTGGTCATGGAATAATAGCTCTGCTGTAAATCGAGTGGTATGCCAACTCAATAGGGCGTTGTGTAATAACAAATGGTTGAAGATTTTTCCTGGAGGCCAGGCCGAGGGGATCCATGGTGGAACGAGTGACTACACTCCCATTTTAATCCAATTGGTCACAGAAGCCCAACCACGGCGATGTCTGTTCAGATTTTGCAATTCATGGCCGTTGATAGATGGTTACAATGAAGTAGTTGAACGAGGTTGTGTTGCTCCGCTAACTGGCAATGCACAGTTCATTCTTATCCAACGCCTCAAACTAATCAAGAAGGAGTTAAAGAAATGGAATAGGTATCGACCTAAATCAAGTATTAGAGAGAAAGAACGTATATTACAAGACTTACATGAGCAACTTCAGGCGAGCCCATTGGACGCTAAAGTTACGGCGAGGGAGATTGACATCAAAGCTGAAATTCGAAGTCTCCGTTTTCAGGAAGAATTACAACTCCAGCAACAAGCAAAATGTAGTTGGCTTAAGGACGAAGATTCATGCTCAAAGTTTTTCTATGCTACTATTAAGGCACGACAGCACAACAATTCAATCCACACTCTCATCGACAAGGAGGGAAAGGCGATAACAGATAATGGTAAGATTTAGCAAGAGGCCATTGCATACTACAATGCATTATATAACCAGACTGACTACAAATCCTCATTTCCCGAGCTTGTTTGCAAGCGTGTAGTTACAACAACAGGTAATGAAATGCTTAAAAAGGAAGTCTCGATGGAGGAAATAGAGCAGATTATTAAGAAAGCTGACCCTCATAAGGCGTCGTGTCCAGACGAGTTTAATGCGACCTTCTTCAAAAAACATTGGGACTATATGAGAGACAAGGTCTTGCTTGTTGTGCAAGAATTCCTTCATATGGGACGCCTATTGAAAGAAATAAATCACACCTTCTTGACGTTGATTCCTAAGAAGGAGGGGGCTACGATGTTGTGGGATTTCAGGCCAATTGCATGCTGTAACTATATTTATAAAATAATCTCTCATTTTTTGTGCAATCGAATGCAGGCTATTATGCAGGAAATTATATCGCCCAATCAAACATCATTCATAAAAGGAAGATCGATTGCGGAGAACTGTCTTCTCACACACGAGCTTGTGAGGGACTTCAACAAGGCTGGCGGAAGAAAAGGGTGTCTCAAGATGGATCTGCAGAAAGCATACGATATGGTCAATAGAGAGTTTGTTAGCGAAATACTGCATAGTATGGGTTTCAACCTCTGGTGGATTGATCGGATAAGAGAATGCATCACCACTTCGACTTTGTCGATCCTAATCAAGGAAAAGCCGTATGGATACTTCTCCAGTAATCGGGGCTTGAGACAAGGTGATCCTCTGTCACCTTACCTTTTTACCATTGTTATGGAATATTACACATGTTTGATGGATTTAGCGGTACACCGCAAAAAGCTAATACCGTTATTTCGACGAGTTTTGCCATGTGTGTCTCACCTCATCTATGCTGATGATTTGCTTGTGTTTATTGAACCATCGCCCGCATCTATTGATACGCTGAACGTCATCTATGAGGAGTTTGGTGCCCTAGCAAGATTGAAGCTGAATGAGGAAAAAAGCTAGGTTTATTTCAACAAGGACTTCCCTAACAAGAAGATATGGTCGACAATGTTAGGAATTGAACTGGGACAATTACTGGTGCGATATTTAGGAATTCCTCTCTCGATCAACTATGCGAGAGCTGATGACTGTGCAGGTCTGATACAGTATGTACAAAATTGACTTGAGGGATGGCAGGCTCAGCTACTATCGTTTGGAGGGCGTCTGGAGTTGGTTCGATCAGTACTATGGGCTATCGTTGCATATTGGATGCAGGCTATTATCATACCTATTAATGTCATCAACCAGGTCGAAAAACTCTGCGCAAATTTTGTGTAGAGAAGAGGGGTGCATGCAATATCTTAGGAAGATCTCTGCCAGGAGAGAAAAGAAGGCAGAGTAGGGCTCCGATCTCTGAAGACGCTTCGTGAGGTGGCTATACTTCGATTAGCATGGAGGTTCGTGGAAGGAAACTCGCTATGGGATCAATGGATGGGAAATAGGTACCTGTACACAAGCAATTTCTGGGTAACCCAAATAGATAACAACTATTCGGTTACCTTCAAAGTAATTTTGCGACAACGAGCCAGGTTAAAACAATTCATTGACCGAGTGATTGTAGATGGTCAGAACACGCGGTGATGGCTAGATCCCTGGGTCAATCATAGCAGCTTGGTAGAGCTCTTCGGCTAGCCTACTTACGAGCTGGTAGGCAACAATAAGGCGATCAGCGTTTTGCTACGAGATGGTGAGTGGGATACTGTATCCAGGAGGGAAGGGCGGTGGCTTGCAGAGGAAATTCGAGCCGTGAAGCTGGATAACAAGGGAAAGGAGGACCGGTGGGAATGGAAAGGAGCAATCAGCGGAAAGTTCTCAACCGGCCGTGTATACGAACAAATTTGCGAACGTCGACCAGAAATAGGATGGGCGGAGATCGTCTGGACTAGAGGAGCGCCAACTAAAATGAAGCTATGTGCTTTGAAAGCCATTCAGAACCGCCTCCTTACCAAAGGTCGATTGGCAGGGTTCGACATCCAAATTTGGAATACCAGCTGCATGTTGTGTAGGCAAGCTAATAGCATAGAGACGAGGGATCACCTATTTTTTATGTGCCCCTTAACTGGAGAAATATGGCAGAGCAACCGATACACAATGGGTATCCGAGGCAGGGGACAAGACAGGTTGCTGAGTATATTTGAGGAAGTAGCGGCTCTGAAGGCTTTAGGAGCAAAACCTTATAGATGGGCGAGAATCAGACTCCTATGTACAGTATGGCATGTGTGGCGGGAAAAAAATCGAAGAATCTTTGAAGGCAAATTGAACTCTGTAAACAATTTTTTACAAGGTATAGAATATGACATCAAATGTATAGAAGGCAAATGACCTGGGGGAGGAGGAGTTCGGTAGAGAGATTATTGTATTGCTGTTTCGGCATTTTTTTTCCTTTTATCAATAAGAAGTACCCATTTCTTCAATATATATATATATATATATATATATATATATATATATATATAAGGCAAATTGAACTCTGTAAACAATTTTTTACAAGGTATAGAATATGACATCAAATGTATAGAAGGCAAATGACCTGGGGGAGGAGGAGTTCGGTAGAGAGATTATTGTATTGCTGTTTCGGCATTTTTTTCCTTTTATCAATAAGAAGTACCCATTTCTTCCTTCAAATATATATATATATATATATATATATATGTATATATATATATATATATATATATATATATATATATATATATATATATATATATATATATATATATATATATATATATATAGCAAATGACCTCTAGTCTAGCGGTTAATAGAGATGCAAGCGGCCCAAGTGGTTGGAGTTCGAGCCATAGTGGAGGCGAGTTCGCCACAATTACCCATTGCTTCAATATATATACACGTATGTTTCTCTTCTAAATTTCTTTCTCTTTAAAAAAGTAAATCTTTTCTTTAAAGAACAAGTCTATCTCTATTTTAAAAAATAAGACTTTTTTACATAGGAAGAAGTTTATATATTTATTTTTGAAAAATAGAGAGAGATAAGTTAATTTATATTTTTAAAAATAGAGATGTTTTTTTTAAAATAATCTATCTTTAAAACCTTTAAAACTTATATTTACAAATATCAATATTAATTTTAATGATAATCTTAGTATCAATATTAATGTTAATTTTAATATTATTACTGATGTTGTTGATGTTATTGTTGATATTAATTTAAATTTTAATATCAATGTTAATTTTAATTTTAATTTTAACATTAGTTTTTAATTTTAATGTTCGTTTTAGTGATAATTTTAATGTTAATTTTAGTTTTAAAATTAATTTTTATCATTAAAATTAAAAATACACATTTAAATTAAAATTAAAATTAACTAAAATTAAAATTAAGGCTAATATCAACATTAAAAGTAATTTTAAAATTAACATTAACAATCTATTATTAAGATTTAGATTAAAATCAAAATCAAAATCAAAATCAAAATCAAATCAAAATCAAAATCAAAATCAAAATTAAAATTAAAATTAAAGTTAAAATTAAAATTAAAGTTAAAACTAAAATTAAAATAAAAATTAAAATTAAAATTAAAATTAAAATTAAAATTAAAGTTAAAATTAAAATTAAAATTAAAATTAAAATTAAAATTAAAAATAAAAATAAAAATAAAAATAAAAATAAATTTAATTTAAATTAGTTTAAAATAAAATAAAATTTAATTTAAATTTTCTTTTTAATTTGAATTACATTTAAATTCAACATTAACATTAATATTAGTATTAACATTAAAACTAAAAGTAATGTTAAAATTATAATTATGTCAACATTAATATTAAAATTAAAACTAATATTTTAGATATAATTTTTAAAGGTATATTTATTTCTAAAGATAGATTTTTTTAAACCTCTCTCTATAAATAATAATTTAATTATCTCTATTTTTAAAATAAAAATAAATTTCTCTCTATCTAAAAATAAGTAGATAGATAAGTCTTATTTTCTTTAAGATAGATATATGTTTATTTTTAAAAGGAGAGATTTAATTTTTTAAAGAGAAAAATTTAGATGAAAAACATAAGTATATTTTTACGGCAGAATCTTTTTGTGTTTTTTTTCGTCTCCGTAAGAAATTGTTCTATCCCGAAGACTTGTCCTGTCAACTTTTCCCGTATAAGAAGGGGTTATATACCGAACTCGAGTGACTCTTGTAGTTACCGAGGAGAGGTATAAGGCCCAGGTTGGGTGGCAGAAGATCGGTGGTTCGAGCCACAGGGGGTATTATGTTGCTGCTCCTTACAAAAAACCAACTCCTCCTTGCAAATAGTCCCACATCGGCTGGAGTGGGGGAATTGTTGAGCATATATTGCTTCGCTCTTTATTGCTTCATTGAAGTAGTGTGGGAGCCCTATGGGCCACAGGGTGTACCGTCGCCACCGACCGGCCCGGCTCAACTCGGTTCGATTCGGTTCGGTTCGCCGCGCGTAACGGGTGCGTGTACATGCCCACATCTGCGGATGCAGAATGCTGATTCAATTTTCTCTTCGGGCTCGGGCTGAGACCATAAATTTATTTTTTGCTTCTCTTTAATATTTTTTAACATTTCTAATCCATAAATATTCTAAACTTTGGACAATTTTTACATTAAAATCCAAATATTACAAACACGTTTTTATGCCTTTTACGACATCATTTACGTCCTTGAATCCAGCTTTCAGTTACAAAGTACTAGTAATATATATTGATCTTTCTTTTTCTTCTTCTTAAACACCCAGAAAATCCTACGTGAAATCTCTTTCGAAATCTCATCTTTCTAAACCGCTTTTGTTCTTCATTCTTGTTCTGGGTAGAGCTAAGTCAGGGTCGCTCTTTCCGAGTTGTAGGCGACGAGAAGATACTGCTAGAGCAAAAATTTTACCACTAGGAGCATTCGGACAAAGTCTGCACATAAATCTGGATTAATTCTTAAGGTAGTGCTACGTACACGACTTCTCTAGAGGCCGATAAATTTTGATTTTAATTTACTTTGTTTGTAGACTTCAATGGAAGAAAAAAAAATTATTTCTAACAATCTAAGAGTTAATTCATTCTATACAAAATACTTATTTGCTGTTATAAATATTTGTATGAAAAATATTTACTTTGGCCATAAAAAAAAAAAAAAAAAAAAAAAAAAATATATATATATATATATATATATATATATATATATATATATATATATATATATATAATTGCTTACTGTTGTAATTATGTGCTGAGAGTTGATTGATTCATTACTAAATATTTGTTATCATTACAACTACTTGCTGTTGTAATTTAATGTTATAAATAATCAATTACAAATATTTGTTATCATCATATTGCATGTTGTTATAAGTTGTTATTAACAATATACATATATACGTTTGTTTGCTGATACATATTTTCGTATATTAGCATTCCACAAGAAATTAATTCTATTAAGCAAGCTGATCACTTTTCATTTACATTGTCTTTGTTCAATATTTTTTATCTTATTAGAAATTGTAACAAAGTTATCTATTATTTGTCATACTAGTAACAAATTTGTTATCATTAGTTAAATAACATTTGTTATTTCATAGGACCAAGATTGCTATCATCATTTGTTTTCATATCGATAGCATATTATTTAACAAACATTTGTTATTACATATAACTAAGACCAATATTATCAATTGCAATTTTATAAATTGGCAACTTTCATAAGCAATATTGAATCAATACATTTGTGACATCACAGGTCTTGGATTATTCAATATTTCAATTTAGGAAAAAAGAAAAAATAGTTTATTATCTTGCAAATCCCTTTGAATTTAAGTCATAAAGTAGAGATTTGTTTGGGTACAAGTCGAAAGGGTCCTTCTGTTAACCGGACATAAATAGTCCTAAGCGATACGGTACTTAATCGTCCTCCTGTGGACTTTCGCTAGCTGAGGACCGGCCCATACAACTAATCCAAGCTGATCAAAACTTGAAAGGCTAAAATTTCAAAGGTTGATTATCATGATCATTCAAACTATTATTCGTGAACAGTATTCATTGTATTGGATAAATATAAATTCCTGCACACTTCTAGAAATCACGACTATCAAAGAAGAGACCTTCACTGCTAAACCCTCTAAGTTCGCTGGCACATACTTCAATAGGTGACAGAGTCAGATGAAGTTTTGGCTCACAACTCTAGGATTAATCTCTGCTATTGATGGTTTCATACCCATCACAAATGATTCGGATGATACTAAGTCTGACATAGGGGTAATCAAGTCCTCATCTTCCACCAAACCTAGGACCCCTAGGAAAATAGACTACCATTGTCTCCATAGAATCTTAAGCGCTTTGTCTAAGTCTCTTTATGGCATTTTTTTGGATAAAAAAGTGCTAAAGAACTCTGAATGCTTTGGAAGATGAATATGGTTGTGATGATGCTGGAATTGAAAGATTCATTAACTCCATATTCAACAAATATGTCATGGTAGATAATAAATCTATGAATGACCAATCCATGAATTCCAGGAATAGCTTAGGCATATTCAAGCCAAAGGCACATTCTTCTCTACTGAGCATAAAATAGCATGCTTGATAGACAAACTCCCTCCTTCTTGGCCTGATACTGCCAAAGAACTTACCCATCTACAAGAAGATCTTACATATTCTCAAGTTCTAAAGAGAATTAGAATAGAAGAACAGATTAGGTTAAAATCCAAAGGTAGGTCTGATTCCAAAGCTAAGGTAAACCTTGTAGAAGTCCATAGCAAACCCAAGCCTAATCACCATCTCAAACCCAATAAGAACTCATTAAAAAAGAAATAGAGTTTTCAACCACATAACCAAAACCCTCATCACAGCAATCCTATAAACCTAAAAACTCTTGTAAGACTCAGGATCAGAAGAGATTTTATTTTATGTGTGTTAAAACAAACCATATGGTCATCAACTGCTTCCATAGGAAGAAAAAAGCTGTTAAGACCTCCTTCAAAGAGAAAGGCTCAAACAAGCCAATGGCTAACATGATTCAGAATGGGTCTTCTAGCTCCTTCAGGTTTGTAAGCTATCAACCTATAGTAAATATTTCTTACCATTCTGATGATTGATGGTTGGATTTTGGAGCTAATGTTTATGTTTCATTTGATCGCTCATATTTTTATACTATCAGAAATCAGGTGAAGGAGGTATGATTCTAGGAGATGGCTTAACGACACAGATTGTAGAAAGATGAAGAATAGATTTGAAGATGACATCGGAGAAAATTCTCTCTCTCTCTATGATATGCTACATGTGTCGTCGATTAGAAGAAATCTAGTTAGTAGGCTAATAAAGTAGTTTTTTTTTCTAAGAATAAGCTTTTTGTAGGAAAAATGATTTATAAATGATAGACATTTTATTTTGAATACTATGAATAAAATATCAAATTCTTCTCTTGTTGTCGCTAATGTTGAATCTCCAATGTTTGGTATGAGAGACTAGGTCATATGAATCTATGATCTCTTAAAAGGATGATGAACATAGATCTTATTCCTAAGACACCTATAGACGATAAACACAAATGTGAGATTTGTGTTCAAGCCAAACACACTATATTACCTTTCAAATCTGTCCGAAGGGATTTTGAACTTCTATAACTCCATAGTGACGTTTGTGATTCCAATAGGATTTTGATCTGAGGAGGTAGAAAATACTTTGTTATTTTTATAGATAATCACTCAAAGTATTTTTAAACATATCTACTTAAAACCAAAGATGAAGTTCTACAGATTCAACACTACAAAAATACTGTATTTTACCGACGAAACTTACCGACGAAAAATAAAACGTCGCTATCTACCGACGGATGAGTGACTAACTAACGACTAATTTTTTATGTAAAATATACTAAAATTAATCGCCGCTAGATTCGTCGGTAATTAGTCGCTAATAATTAGCGACTACTTAGCGACAAAAATTTCCGTCGCTGAGCTGCTGTAAAAGTTAAACGACATCACCTTTTTTCTATTCTCAATTATTTTTACCAAACCCAAATTTCTTCCCAAACTTCTTCCCTCCTCCTTCTCCGACCTCCTCCTCCACAAACTCCCTCCTCGGCGGTGAACTCCCCCTCCGATCCCCTCCTCCTCCTCGGCGACCTCCTCCTCTTCCGACTTCCTTCCTTCCTCCTCGGCGGCGACCTCCTCCTCCTCCTCGACGGTGACCTCCTTCTCCTCCTCCTCGGTGACCTCCTTCGACCTCCTCCTCCCCACCTCCGATCCCCTCCTCCTCCGACCCCCTCACCCCCTCCTCCTCCTTGGGTATTTTTTTTAAATTTGTTACTTCTTTTTCATATTTATATTATGTGTTTAATTAACCTATACTTGGACACGAAAATTATGACACAATGTAGTAGCTAAGGTTTTGGACACGGACACTGACACAATATAGTAGCTAGGGTTTTGGGTATTCGTAAATTATTTGAAATTCGTAAAATTGGACGTTGGGCTTGGACATTGGACTTGGATACGATACATTGGTCAACTTGGACACGAGCATATGTTGTTTACATGAATTTGGTTCACTATTTTTGTAGTGAATATGCATATGTTGTTTACATGAATTGGGTTCATGTATGTATTCCTTTTCGATAGGATGTGCCGATACCGATAGGATATTCGATTCCAATACCGACACGAGCATATGCCGATACCGATAGGATATTCGATTCCAATACCAATTCGATATGGAGATACTAAATTGATAGGCCGATACCAAGCTAACCGTTCGTGGGTGTATGTTTGTACGTATACTTGAGTACCGATATCGAACCGACAGGCCGATACTAAGTTACATTTAGGTATTAAATTAATTTAGGGGATGTATTTACATCATATATGGTACTTGGTGCAGAATTGGTTTGAGCAATGAGTCGATACTTAGTTGACCGTTCGTGAATGTACAATTGGCGACTTGAGAGCAAGATTGGTTTGACGGATGATTTCAAGGCGGACGTCGAGGAATTTCTGAGATACGCCAGTAGCCAACCTTATTTCATGGAATGAAGGCTCATAAAGTGCCCTTGTGTCAATTGTCGTAATATATCATTCAGAGAGGTAGATCTCGTGAGAGAGCACCTCTACAAGAAGGATTTTGTACCGAACTACAACGAGTGGACGACTCAAGAAGAACCTTTGGTTCAACAATATCAGTCCTCCTTCAATACGGAGGTGGAAGACCCCACACTTGGAGACCACTTCCAATATCGCTATTGAAACTTGGCAGGTGAGTTGGTATTTGATGGGGCTTGTGCCGGTCCAAGTTTTGATTCGGAGGATCCGAATCCTGTTGCAAAGGAGTTCTATGATATGTTCAACCATGCCGATACTCCGTTATATCCGGATTGTGATTCTCATTCTGTCTTGTCGGTGGTGACGCGGTTGTTGAACCTCAAGTCTAATTTTAACTTACCACAAGAATGCTACGACCGGATAATTCAGTTTGTTAGAGAGTTACTGCCAAAAGGAGCGAAGGACTTGCCAGAAAACTTTTACAAGTCGAAGATGATGATACGAAAACTCGGATTAGGCTACGAAAAGATAGATTGTTGCCGAAACGGTTGCATGTTGTACTACAAGGAGAATAATGATAAAGATAAACGGCTGCATGCTGGACGAGTTTGTATCTGTTTGGGTTGTTTGGATAGGCAATTGGAGTTCAATGTAATGCATATATTGGTGCTTGGGTTAATTTTTGTATATATTGGGATTATATTTAATGTATATCAATTGAGTAATGTATATCTATATTCACAGGTTTGAGCAAAGTTGGAACAATTTAGCCTGACAATAATGAGAAATTTAGCGACTAACCAGCGACAAAAGTCTGGAAAATTTATAGGTTAGTGACTGACTACCGACTAATTAGCGACAAAAATCTGGAAATATTTTCGGGTTAGCGACAGTTTAGCGACGGAATTTCTGTCGCTAACTTTCTGTCTGACACCAAAAGCATAGTAGACGAGTTAGCGACAAAAATTTTCCTCGCTGAGCTTCTGGAAAATTTAGGTATTTTGGCTCACTAAAAATGTCGATAATCCGTCGCTAATATGTCGCTGTGTTTGCCGACGTTTATAGTTCGTTGCTAATCCGTCGCTATATTTAGTCGGTGATTCCGTTGGTAATCTGTCGCTATAGCGACGGATTACCGACGTATTTGTTGTAGCGATGTCATATTTATCGACGTCCAGTTTCCGTCGGTCATCCGTCGGTAAGCATATTTAGCGATGAAAAACACGTATTTAGCGACGGGAATGTCCATCGCTAAATACCAATATTTTTGTAGTACAAGGTCTATAAATCTGAAGCTGAGAGCCAGTTAGATAAAAAGATTAAGATCCTTAGATCAGATCGTGGTGGAGAGGATACCTCAAATGAAATGACTAATTTCTGTGAAGAATATAGAATAATTCCTGAGGTAACTGCTCCTTATTTACCACAGTCCAACAGAGTTACTGAAAGAAAGAATCGCACTCTATTAGACATAGTAAATGCCATGCTTCTCAGCTCAGGTGCTCCTAATAATTTGTGGAGAGAAGCCTGATTGTCAGCCTGCTATATCCTTAATAGGATATCCAGTAAGTCTAATAATAAGATACCATATGAGTTATGGAAAGGCCGAACTCCTAGGATTAGTTATCTCAAAGTTTGGGGTGTCTAGCTAAGGTTGGAATTCCTGAACCCAAAAAGATAAAAATTGAACCTAAGACTGTAGATGCTGTGTTAATAGGATATGCCCTAGACAACAATGCCAATAGATTTTTTGTAACTCATTCTGAAATAAAAAAAATCTCTAATAATAAAATTATAGAAGTTAGAGAAGTAATTTACTTTGAGAATATATTTTCCTTTAAGGATATAATTTTATCATCTTCTTCCAACCCTTCTCTTACACCATCTACTAGTTCCCATGTTCAAATATCAAGTTCTCAACCAGAACAAGATATAGAACCTAGAAGGAGTAAAAGAGAAATGATTAAAAAGAATTTAGGAGAAGGATTCTTTACATTTTTGATAGAGGGTGATCCCTCAACATATGAAGAAGCCATATCTTCTCCTGGTGTCCCTTTTTGGAAAGAAGCTATTAACAATGAGTACAAATCCATTATGGAGAATAGTACCTGGATTATAACAAACTTACCTTAAGGTAGTAAACCCATAGGTTGTAAGTGGATATTCAAAAAGAAACTTAGAGTCGATGGTACCATAGAGAAATATAAGACTAGATTAGTAGCAAAAGATTTTTTCTAGAAAAAAGATTAAATTATTTTGATACCTACTCTCCTGTAGCTAGGATCACCTCTATTAGAACCCTTCTTTCCTTGGCTTCCATTCTTGATATTTTAATCCATCAAATGGATGTAAAGACAACATTTCTAAATGGAGATTTAGAGGAAGAAATATATATGCACCAACCTGAGGGTTTTATTACTAAAGGCCAAAAAAAATAAGGTTTGTAGATTAGTAAAATCACTTTACGGTCTAAAGCAAGCTCCCAAGCAATTTCACAACAAATTTGACAAAGTCATTTTAGAATTTAGTTTCGTGCCAAACGAATATGACAAATATTTGAATTCTAAAAGTACAAATGAAAGTTGTGTCATCTTATGCTTATATGTTGATGATATCCTTATTCTAGGATGCATGCACCCTAATTTTTGAAAATTATTTATTTATTTTATATAATTTTTATTTATTAGATTATATTTTATCTTTAATTATGACTATAGAAGTACTTTTCCGTAGCTTTAATTTTTCAAGCACAAGAATGCCAATCTTTCGAAACATCCTTCATGAGTATTGAAGTGGGCAAGTCCACCTCCAACATGATATATCATGTCCCATCCAAAATTATTCTCTAATATTCTTTTGACTTCGCACAACTTCAGATCAATTTAGGCTATTTACCGTATTTCTAGACCTAACTCCCAACATGAGTTCGGAACTCGACATCGATCAAAACCATTTGATCCAATATATGGTTTTGACCCATTTTGAACCTACGAAACACATATCAAGGGTGTGCCACTCAATTGAGTTCTCATGTGCTATTTATTTCTTAATGGCACATAAGACCCAGTTAATAAACTCTTGGAGTCTATTTCGGTTCGATAAACCATATTGTCTCCAAACTAAGTCGACGAGCCTTGGTAGAGTCTATGTAGGTTGCCAGGATCTAGTGGAGTCATTTTGAATTTACTGTTGAATGTTATACAGCTAAATATATTTAAATACAATTTTGAATATATATGATTATATTTATAATAGCATAATACTGCATATATGGTCTTAGTCATGGTTAAGTTTTGATGTATATATTGACTAGAAATTTTGACACGGAGAGTTTAGTCGTGTGTTTTGATTAGTGTTTTAGCCATGATAGGGAAGGCCGAGTCATATGTGAGTTCCTACTAGGAAAACAAGTCAAAGTTGTGACTTGATTCCAATAAATGATTTAATTAGTTATTTCTTAAGACTTTTGACTTTTTAGGAGGTATGGTTGTACCAGACTAGCCTAGACTAACTTGAACCAAACCCAAACAATGTAGACATACAGTGCGTCCAAAGATGTCCGTGTAGATATGTATTGTATGTATATTTATATTGGTGTTTTATTTTAGTAACCTAGATATTTTACAAAAGGTGGATATATATAATATATATTCTTGCTATTAAAATGATATTTATTTAAAAATATGAAAAATAATTTTCTCAGATATCTTTGTGAATTTTTGAAAATTTAAGACTATATATATATATACATACATATATATATATATATATATATATATATATATATATATATATATATATATA